>JAHWFO010040815.1:142757-161255 GCA_023313115.1 Rhysida immarginata
ATTGTTGCTAGACCCCCGATGATCAGATGACTTTTTCGCTTCCAGGCCTTGTTATCTCGCTGGACTCGATGAAAACTCTCTATAGAATATAAATGTGAAATGATGTAATTTAATTAAAGGTGTTAACTGCTCATGACGTGATCGTCGCTTCAAGGATGTCGCCTGAGCCATTCTTGTATTCCTGCTCCTGCTTACATATCAAAGCAGCGTACCTGATCTCAAAAATAATTTAATACCGATTGAACTATTTGGAATTCCATCTTGTAATTACGTGGTGTTATGCAATGGATACGAGGGAATTAAACTGTAGTTTTTAATAATTTTAGAGCATCGTATTCAGGTTAATATATGATTTTATAAAATTAAAATGCATTTCCCCCCTCATATTTTATTTTGAACTCCATAAAGTAAATTAAAGAAAAAAGCGATTCATTTTAGCTTCTATTTGACAATTACGACGAATATAATTAGAGATATGCTTCGTTTTATGTGATGAGAAGCGCGAAATTTTGAAATCTTTGATAATTAATTATAACCAAAATATATTTTAATCTGGCAAACGAAGCTATATATGCCTTATATTTTACCCGCTAGAATACACTGACAGAGTTTGAGAAAAATCGGAGACCCAAAGGTCTATTATCACCCAATTTTGTTCGATTTGACATAGAATGACTTCGATGCAGAATCTTTTTTTTTTATAAGCGCTTTGAGCGATGAGGAAAACCAACAAGGGAAATTGTCGTATGGCGTAAGATAATCTCTCTTAAGATATTACAATAAACATAGTAAAAAATTCATTAACATCCAAATTCCAGTTCCAATTCACCCAATCAAGCATAGCCAAATCGAAAAAAATATTATCCAGTCTACAATAACGAAAATTGGGAGTATTAACCTGCGCTTTTACATTAAGTAAACATCTCGTAGGGAGGACAAAAGAAAGTGCCGGATGATGTGGATCAGCAATTACAGTAGTATCAATATCTTCCTGGAACACAATATCACTCAGAGAAGAAAATATCAAGTCGAGTAAGACACCTCTTCTATTTTTGACTTTGTTTGGTAATCATATTCGATATGGCCAGTGGTGAGGAAGGTACCCAACAATATCTGGATTAGTCCAGTCGGTATTAGGTAGATTAAAATCACCAAGAAGTAAAACATGTGCATGTGTACTATTTTGATAATTACATAAGAAAGAGAGCTAGAATAAGTATAAGAGTGACCAGGTGGATATATAAACACCACCGAAAATTTTGTAGGTATTACACCCAAAAAAAATAGATACAAATATCATTCAACTTTATCATGTTATGATGTTACAGAAATTCCCGTGGGAAATCTTGGAACATCCTGTCTACAGCCCAGACTTGTCACCATGCGAATACCACATATTTGGGCCGCTCAAGAAGATATTGCAAGGGAAACGTGTCAATTCGGACGAAAGCGTAAAGCATGGCTGTCCAAGATTTCTGTCCGCGTGCACATTACGTTGATTTCTGTCCGCGGGTAATTTTCCTTCCCCCCCTATTGCACATTACGTTGATCAGTTTCTTAAAGTCGAGTTGCTAATTATCAATTCGACACTGTAAAAAATAAATAAAAAAAATAAAAAAATAAAAAAAACGAGGCACTTTACCATTTTATTTCCTTCGTCTTAATGTGACAATTTTCTCGATGTCAGGTAGAATTGTATTTTCTTTTTTCCGATAGGACACGATTGCATATTAAGCATTTAGAATCCGATCTGTGAACAATGAAAGAAAAAACAGATTCTTTCATTCTGGTTTAAATACTGGTTCAGTGATTTTATGCTTTTTCGAAAAGTTCGCCATGTTATGCGAGACGAAAAACAAGCAAGTATCAGTAACAAAAGAAATAAACCATTAAGGAATGACATAACGAAGTACCGAAAGGTTAAACTAAACCATTCGCGGAACCATATTTTAAACCGCCCTCTGTTAATATTGAACCATAATGGTTCCTTGCAACCAATTTTGACTATCATTAATTTTACGTTATATTTATTCATGACACATCATTCCAAGTCGTTTGATATATTACATGCCATATTTTAGCACTGAAAAGTTTTGAGGGTGTCATAAGGGTACTATTAGAGCACGTGTCATTGTTTCGATTTCAACCATTTTCAAAATGGTTCATTCCCGGAACCATATTTATTAATTGGCGAAAACAGTAATTTATATCCGCTTCTATCTCGTCATTACGATTTGTTTGATATACTACTTAATATATCTCTCCATTGAAAATTGCTAGGTGGGGTCGTAAAGGTACCATTTGTGCACGTGCTATTGAACAGATTTAGATAATATTTGTGATTGATTCGTGCCATGTACCATGTTCAACGACTAACGAAAATAATAATGAATAACCGCATCTATCTCGTCATTACGATTTGTTTGATATATTACTCAATTTAATTTAATTGTTTTCTTAATTTGTAATATTTTTTCTAAAAAGTTTACTATAATAATAAAAAATTTATTCAAATCTGTCATTTTTTATATTCTTAATTTTTTATAAACATTTAATTTAATATCTGTTTTCTTCCCAATGCGTTCTGATCATGGATTTTATAATTCTACTAGCTGAAGTACCCGGCGTCGCTCGGAGAAAAATATAGTTTTTCATATTTATGGTACAGGGTAGCTCTGAGATGTGTGTCCGGGTAAATGGCATTAAGCCAAGACCGTTCACCGTGGGTGTTGGACTCCGCCAAGGGTGCGTACTGTCGCCCATCTTGTTCATTATCTTTATGGACTGGATAGACAGGGGCAGCCGAGGCGATGAGCGTGTTTGTGTGGGCGACTGCCTGGTGGAGAGGTTGCTCTTTGCGGACGACCTTGTCCTGCGTGGGTCTTCTCGCACGAACCTTCAGCATGCACTAGACCGGTTTGCAGCCAAATGTGAAGAAGCTGGGATGAAGATCAGTGTGGCTAAAACCGAAGCTCTGGTTCTTTCAAGACAGCCTGCTCAGTGCGCTCTCCATGTTAGGGGAGCCTCATTGAGACAGGTGGAGAAGTTCAAGTATCTCGGGATTGCATTCACGAGTGATGGACGGCAGGAGAAAGAATTGGATGCTCGGATCGGTGCAGCAAGCTGTGTCAGACGTGAACTGTGGCGATCCGTGGTAACGAAACGAGAGCTGGGTAACAAAGCCAAGCTCTCCGTCTTCAAATCTATCTTTGTCCCCATTCTCACCTATGGTCATGAGGCTTGGGTAATGACCGAAAGAGTGCGATCGCGGGTACAAGCGGCCGAAATGAGATTCCTGAGAGGTGTGGCAGGTGTTACCCTACTAGATAGAGTGTACAGCAGCACAATAAGGGAATCTTTAGGTGTTGAGCCGCTACTTCTCCGCATTGAGAGATCTCAGTTGCGCTGGTATGGCCACGTGATACGGATGCCGCAAACTAGTCTTCCTAGGCAGTTGTTATTTTCCAAGCCGGTGGGTAAGAGACCAAGGGGTCGGCCTAGAACCAGGTGGCTAGACTACATGGAGAATCTGGGTTCGAGTCGCTTGGATATTACCAGGGAGGACATGCGCCTGATGGCGGAAGATCGCGATCGCTGGAGATCCTCCATAGGGCTGCTGCCCCCGCGACCCTAACGGATAAGCGGGTTTGAAAAGTAAGTAAGTAAGTAAGTATGGTACAGGGTAGTGTACAAACATGGGGGTGATAGAGGTATCAAATCTAAGCAACATTTCCCTCTTTCATTTTTTTCTCTGGGTATTAGTTTTTGAGATAAAAAATGTTGGACGTCGCGTAGACGTAATACGCCACTCAACCCGTACTTCTGTACCACGTCAAAATCATGGTCAATCATGTAATAAAAAGAACAAAAAACACATTGCGTATAGTACAATAACGTGACTTGTTTTTATAAAACATGGAAATGAAAGGTTTTAAGAGGATTTTTTTCTTTTTGTTTTCACGCCAAACCTCAGATGTTGAAATTATTGATGAAAATAGGAAAGAAAATTCCACAGCCTGGGTTCGAACCAGGAGCGATTATACGCAGTAGGAAAGATATCCCAGCCTACGAACTGGGTACTGCTCCAACCAGCCCTAAGGACATATAGATAGCGTTAATGCTTCCATGTCCACAGTGGCGCAATTGGTTGGCGCGTCTGCACGGTGAGCAGAAGATTCCTGGTTCGAACCCAAGCTGTGGACTTTTCTTTCCTATTTTCATCAATAATAATTGTTCTAATTCACTCCATCTGGCATGAATGCATGCTTCACATTACGCCGCATGGACTGATATAAAAATTTCAAAAGTTCCTGATTCTTCGCGAATCTGGTCCGCAGCTATGGCAATTCCGGCTACCATCTCTTCATCGTATCCCACTGGTTTCTCATATACCAATATCTTAAGTGTATCCACAGATTCCAAACAACTGTTTCCTGCAGGTAGGATTTCAGCATTTTTTTATCTTAAAATCAACGCCCCAGAGAAAAAAATGAAAGAGGTAAATGTTGCTTAGTCTAAGCCCTAGATTTTATCCCTCTATCACCCTCATCTAGAAGCCAAGAGAAATATACTTGCCAAATTTCAAGTTTGTAGGCTTCATAATTCTGGAGATTTCGTAATGAATGAATGAATGAGTGAGTGTATACATTTTTCGCTCTTTCTTTTATATAATAGTATTTTATATATGCCCTTGAAAAAATCCACGTCATCCTCGGCCGGGATCGAAGCCACATCTATGGGCATCAGAACAACACCACCTAGACAGAAGGCCTGATACCGGAAACGTCATACACTGTTACATCACAGCCCACTAGCAAATTTATGAAATAATTCTTTTATTTTAGCTTATTTCACACAGACAGTTCGCCTGCGAGCGCCGCCATTTTGAAAACAGCACTCTAGTAGGCTGTGGTTACATCATCATTAGTCGACCATTGTTAATCCTATTTCTACCAATAATAAGCCCTAAATTTGGTCGACTAATGATGATGTAACTATGTATGACGTTTCCGTTATCAGGCCTTCTATCTAGGAGGTGTTGATCAGAGGAGATCACGCAACCACTGAGCCATCGAGGCCAATAAGGAAAAGTAAAGTCGTCTGCTAGACAGAGAGTAATGCCCACGCAAATGGCTAGAGAGCGCCAGTGAAAAAAAAATCACGCTTTAAACAATGGAGTTTCCCATCCTGTATTTCTTCATCCATGACCATAGCCAAAGTAATTTTTTATGGCCTATTGTTGCAGAAACTTTACTCTGCATTGTAGGACATGACATACATTGTTGGTCCGCCCATATCGTAGGCTCATGTCCGACAGACAGATCAAGCAAAATATTATTTTTACCCTTTCCCCTTTGGGCCAACCTGACACTCGGCACATGTAGACCTTATCTTGAACCTAACGAACATCTCGTCCCAAAGGAAAAGTGGTTCAAAAGTTTTAAGAACATTTACAGACGCATCCTGAATTTTTATATAGATCTTTCCAATGAAACCGAAACTGGAGTAACTGCGCAGAAGCAGGACAGCAAAAAACTTGCGTTTCCTTCCTTGAAATGTGCAAACACTACTACACATCCGGAGGAAAACGGAAAGTTTTTTTGCTGTCCTGCTTCTGCGCAGTTAGTCCAGTTTCGGTTTCAAGGAAAAGACAAAAAAACTCTGCCGCCATCTCTTGAGTAAACAAACAAACATAAACCAAGATATATGATTTTCACCCCTCCCCCCCTACTTTAGAGACATGTAAACCTTACTCTGGACCTAAGGAATATATATTGCAAATATGAGCTCAATCGGTAAGTGGTTCAAAAGTTTTTAGAACATTTACAGACGCACCCTGAGCCTGAATTTTTATATATAAAGATTAGCAGAGGACCCGGCGTTGCCCGGGATAATTATACTTGTAGGTAAACAGAACAATCTCAAGAAGTTAAATTATAATTCCCAATTGATTAAATAAGAACTTAATCAATACAACACAGAGCGAAGGGACGCATTCTAAGAAAAATCCGAAACCAGGAATTCTAGGTGATACACACAGATTTTTATTTAACCTCTTGTTGACTTGCCTTAGATTAAGATGATATCCATCTTCACTACCGGGGAACATCACTGGATACTTTAGAC
The DNA here is from genome assembly GCA_023313115.1 of Rhysida immarginata. Classification (NCBI taxonomy): domain Eukaryota; kingdom Metazoa; phylum Arthropoda; class Chilopoda; order Scolopendromorpha; family Scolopendridae; genus Rhysida; species Rhysida immarginata. The sequence continues at coordinate 148,884 of JAHWFO010040815.1, forward strand.
CCAAGTTTTTATTCCCCTTGACGTAGAAACTCTTATTCCCTCTTGTTCTATTCAAAAATCCCGTTGTTTCCAATGCCCGTATAGCTTTTTTTGTTTTAGCTACAGAGTTTCTCTGACCAATATTCGTACTTTCTCTTCCATTCCAGACACATAAATTTTTCCTAGTCGTGTGGACATTTGATAGAGAGCTCAAGGGAGCTCGTGTGTGACTCCTTTTCCTCCTCAATAGACGCTGCCTCATTTATGTCCTGTCACTGCATCGTCATTTTATGCTCAGTATTAATAATTCTTGGAAACGAACGTTCAATCATCATCTCAGTTTAAAAAATATTCACATTCACACAGAATATAGATAAAATGTATTTTTATGAGATGTTTGGATCTACTGTGCTAACAAATAAGGTAGATGATAACACCCTTGACGCTCTGATTAAATTTTGAAATATCTTAAAAATAAACAGGTGAAAACGCTTAGAATTAATACAGTAAAAAATCTTAATGAAAATTCGAAAAAAAAATTTCAAAGGCTCATAATGGATGGACCTCTCTAAGTATGTCACTGCTAGTCTAAATAATTTCTTAGCCATGTAATCTTACTTTAGATGTACATTTGATGTTGTTGCAATTTCCACTCTTCTCTCGATGTCTTGAAGCAAAACTTCGCCATTCATCAGTTTGTGTTGTCTAGCAGTCGCTGATTCTTCTAGCATCCTTGGTTTGACTGCTAACCATTGAATCCTTGGTTTGACTGCTTACTATTTGCTCAATACAGCACGGAGCTAAAGGAGTGCTCCCTCTGTCGTCTTTCTACTCCTTCTCAACTCTTTCACAATAGTCTGGTAATTCTCCATTATCTCCAGTTGATGATCATTTTTAAAGATTTTCAAGAAATTGTTAAGTGCTAAGAAATCTCAATTCTAAGAAAAGACTGATTAATTGGAATTCTACAAATTAAACCTTAGTTATATTGCACAAACTTTCCCTTGCATTGTTGGTCATGAGAAGGGAAATTTTGAATATCGATTAATATGCCTTGCCATAACCATTAATATCGATTTTTCATCAATAATTTTTAATTTTTCGAAATCTGATGTAGACAGTGACCTTCCTCATGCTTTGAAGGAGAAGTATGCAAAATTTCATGAAGATCGGAATAAAACTGTAGATTTGTATAAAAAACAAATATACCCACCCACAAACCCACAAACATCCTTATTCTTCTACTAAGGAATTCTAGGTGATAATCTGGTTATTTACTTTTTATTTAACTCTTGTTGACTTGCCTCAGATTAAAATGATATCCATCTTCATTACCGGGGAACATCACTGGATACATTAGGCCAAAGTTTTTCTTACCCTTGACGTAGATATTTCCAATACCCGTGTATATTTTTCTGTTTTAGCTGCAGAGTTTCTCTGACCAATACTCGTGTTTTCTCTTTCCTTTCCAGGCACATAAATATTTGCCAGTCGTCTGAACGTTTGATAGGCAACTCAAGGAAGACATGTGTGACTCCTTTACCTCCTCAATAGACGCTGTCTTAAATATGTCTTGTCACTGCATCGTCATTAAATGGTCATTATTAATAATTCTTGGAAATAAACGTTCCATCATCGCATTATCAGCATCTCAATTTCCATTCACATTCACATTCACACAGAATAGAGTCAAAATGTATTTTTTCGAAATGTTTGGATATGCTTTGCTACCAAATAAGCTAGGTGATAAGCAAAACTTCGCCATTCATCACTTTGTGTAGTCTAGCGGTCGCCGATTCTTCTATTTACTTGCTTACCATTTGCTCAATACAGCACGGAGCTATAGGAGTGCTTCCCCTGTCGCCTTTCCACTCTTTCTCTCCATCTGCTAATTCTCCATTATCTCCAGTTACTGATCATTTTTAAAGATTTTCAAGAAATTATTAAGTACTAAGAACTCTCTTTTCTAAGAAAACTGAATAACAGAAATTCTATGCATTGTTACAAATTGAAACTTATCTTTATTGCACAAACTTTGCCTTGATTTGTTGGTCATGAGATATATTGTTGATCTTTGCATAGTGTTTGTGCATTTCTTGTTGATACCATTGTTGATACCTATTGTTGCACAAACTTTTCCATGCATTGTTGGTCATGAGATATATATTTTTGGCCCGTACAGAATGTTTGTGAATTACGTGTTGATACCATTGTTGATACCTATTGTTGCACAAACTCTTTGCCTTGCATTGGTGGTCATGGGATATTTCTCATTAATATGCCTTGTCATAACTATGATTATCGATTTTTTATCAATAATTATTATTTTTTCGAAACCTGAAGTATATTATTTTTTCACATGTGGTAGATTATTATTTTTTCTCATGTGGCTGGGCATTGTCATGAAGGAAGAGTACCCCTTTGCGATTCGCCAATGCTGGCTCCTTCTGCTGCAATGCCTGTTGCACACGTTCTAACTGCTGGGAGTACATGTCCCCAGTGATGGTTTGGCCAGTTGATAGCAGGTCGTAGAGAACCATTTGGTGTCAAATCCACCAGACACAGAGCATGATCTTGCGTAGATGTAGGGGTGGCTTTGATGTGTGAGGCATGGTGGATGTGTGAGTCACGGTGGCTTTCCTGTGTGATGCATGATCAATGTTCGGAACGCTTAGGAGTGTCATACAGGACCCACTTTTCGTCACTCAATAAAACTGCTGTCCGCCTCTATGGCCGCTTTCAGGGCCTGGTCAAGGCAAGGCTTGTGATCGACCACTGCGCGGTTCATCAGAAATGGCAAATTCTCCCGACCTGAATTTCTGGAACCAATGCCTTGCAGTGCATTCATTCACAGCATCATCCCCAAACGCAAGACACATTCGGCGACTTGATGCTGCTGCTGACAAGCTGATCTTGAAGTCATAAACCAAACAACACCAAACCGTCTCCTTCGATACCTATATTTGTCTTCACTTCTGCACGAGATGTGAGTGATGTGAATGCCCAACTGCCCTGTATTTAATCAGACTAAACTTCCTGCTCTCCCCTGACAGATTTTTGACCACACCATACACTCATTTGCATATCTTCGATCACTTCCTTTTATGGCAACATAAAAATGGCAAGAACTTTTGTGGTTACCTGGTATATCATGCTCCTGGGTACAACCATTCCAGACCTCACTACAGTACATAAGCTGTGGGAGTGCAATACTTTTATAAAGTAACAGGAAAGTTTGAGGAGTAGAAAAGGTATATCCATGGCGCATAAGTGCCCCTGCACAACGCAGAGCTTTAGTGCGTAATGCGTACATGGCCTATCTGCGGATTAAAAGTGACCTTGTCGTCAAGAATGACTCCAAGGTCACGTATTTGATTGACAGTCTTAATAGTTGCATTGGAGACAGTATAAGCATTGTAAATAGGATTCGTTTTATTGGTAAAGGCAATATAGGGACGTTTGTTACCGTTAATGCTAAGCCATTCTCCTGACACCAAGCCTCCAATTGATTAATAGCGTATTGAAGACACAAAACACCCTGAAGGCAAGTGATGGTACAAAAGAGCTTAATGTATCAGCATACACGAGAATACCCGAATCTCTGACATGATTAAGAAGATCAAAGGTGTAAACATTGAAGAGGAGAGGACCGAGAACGCAGCCTTGAGGAACACCGGAGTTTGGGCAAAAGGGGCGTCAGCAGTGATCGTTGATGCGAACTACATTGTTTCTATTAGAAATGTAGGAATTCAAAAGTGCCAGAAAATTGTCTCTAACACCAAAGAGTTTCAATTTATGAGTTATGCGATCATGTTGAATGCGGTGTCAAAAGCTTTGGAAAGGTCAAAGTAGATGGCGTCAGTCTGGCCCTGCTGCTCGTAGGATCTCATGAGTACCTCTGCGAAGCTAACCAGATTGGTAACCACGGATCTCCCAGGAAGAAAACCATGTTGGCAGGTAGGAAGAAAGGGCAAACTATGCTGAAGCAGATATTTATAAAGAATGCAAAACTCCCAGTGGATATTATTTTTGGATTACGTGATAAGCTCTGCACTCGCAAATTACCGATATGAAATTCCTGAGAGGCGGATAGACTGCACAGCAGCACAATAAGGGAGTCTTTTAGTGTTGAACCGCTACTTCTCCGCATTGAGAGGCCTCAGTTATATTGGTATGCCACGTGATACAGATGCTGAAACCAAGCCGGTGGGTAGGAAACCAACGGATCGGCCTAAAACCGGATGCCTAGATTTTAACAGTGTTGCCAAGTCACCGCTAGATTTCTGGCTATATCTTATAGCATTTCCGGTTAAAAACCGGCCAAAAACAAAAAAAAAACCGTTAAAACATTAAGCCACTGCATTAAACTCACTGTAACCCCGCTCATATTCAAAACTATTACTTGTCATAAGTTTATGATTTAAACTTTAAAATAAACATTAAAGTCGATTCAAAATAAAACACAAACACAGTAGTCAAATTTAACATAATGTTTTATTCATTCCAAATGTACAATTCATCATTTTCATCGTCAAAGGCAGTTCTATTAATATGATCATACATTGTCTAATTGAACAGCTCATACATTTTTCAGTTAGTTTAAAATCCACACAAGTGCTCTTGTTAACAATTAAGTAATATTTTAGAAATAAAATACTCTGAATTTCAGGAGTAGACAACTTGTTTCTAATTTTTGATTTAACTATATAGTAGTGGAAAAAGTACGTTCACGACAGCATTTAGAATGGGCAACGTTAAGTAGCTGTCACGGAAATCCGATACCAGCGTGATTTCCCGCGACACTGCCCGCTGTTACCGCTCGAGAATATTCACCCGTTCGAAGGCGGGGGAGGAGTGGGGCAGACAGTGTCGTCACATCCATCAACACGCCCGAACCAATCATGCCGCAGGGAGACGTGGTGACGGAGGAGCGAAGTCTTCTTGGCGGGAGGTTCGGAGGCAAAGGGAGAGAGCGACCCGGACAACCGATCGGAATGGTCGAGGAACATTGAACCAGTCGACTACGGGGAAAGAGGTTTTCGTCGTCGAGAGGCAGAGGCGACAACGCATGGAATCTCAGCCGGGCGGAGGCAGCGAGTCGTCGAGCAGCCAAATCTCCACACTAAGACGAGAAGTGTTCGACGAGGAAGCCCCGCAGGCGGCGACTTCGAGGAGCGATATCTCCGTCGATTCCGGCGTTCCAGTCTGCTCGAGGCGACAGGAAAACTTCCCGTGACTTACGGTTGGAAGAACGCTGCGCACGTCGACGACGAGCTTCGTAAGTAAGTTTACGTTAACTAGCTTCGATTCCCGTTCCTTATCAGCAGCATTGAATGATTTTCATGGTCGGGAACTCGACGAGCGTTCGATAGTACATTGTAAGAGGCTGTTTCCCGGCAGGGTTAAGTGCTTACCTGTCGGCGCATTATGGATTTGCCTATGGTTCCCCTCGTTAAGTAAAGTTTTTACGGAGCTCTACGCAAGCAGCTTATTGTGAATTAAATTTAATTATTATAGAGCTTTAAAGTGTTTGTGACCGAGCGGGGAAGATTTGGAAAATTTGTTATTTTTCCTCTACAACGTCTTGTAATGCTCTCTTATTTTTATATTTCCAGTGCTTGTCCGTCCAGGGCATTATACTGTGTGAATAATAATTAGTGACGTGCTTCCCGTTTAAGACTTTACATTTATAGAACTAGAAGTAATTATCTTTTATTTCTTTGTAGTGGTTTAATTAATTAAGACTCTGTGCTGGTCGTTAATGACTCAGTGTCGTCATTCGAAAGACTCACTACTTAAAATTTGTGCGGATACTCCAAGTGTAATTGTTTTTCAATTTCCTGTATCGTGAACTGGACCTTATTATTTGTTAAGACTTCTCGAACTTGACTTATTTTATCCGGTTAGTTTTAACCGGGTATATCTGTTTAATGTATAACCTTACTGTGCATTGTGTCAACTAAAAATTATGCTTTTTATAAGCTAACCAATTTTGTTTTGTGGCTAAACGTATTAAGAGGCCATATACATCGCCATTTGTGACTTTGTTTAGGTGATAAGAGATTCTTCTGTATTCCTCTAGGTATTCATTCATTTATCAAATTGTATATTAAAGAGTGCTTAATTATGTCCTTACGATATTTGCTTAAATGATAGAATTGTAGTCATAAACTAATTTATGCTAATTAGTGTGCTTGGCAAAGTTTTGGCATTAGGTTTTCTTAGATATTTAAGAATTGTGGTTGATACTAAATTCTTGTTTTCCTTTAAAGCAAAGAAAGCTTTATTATTTTAATTAGGGTGTGTTTACTTAGCCTAATTTCTATTACTTTATTTGTTGATTGATGCGACCGGCTAATTTAGTATTGTAAATTTTTGCCGTTACGACTTATTAATAGTTCTGTGTGAACTAAGCAATATTTTGTTAAAGTTTAAGGTATCTCTTTTAAACCTTATTGATTTTAGTTATTATGATTTGTAGCTCAATTAAGCTATACTTTTTAGTTGCATTCATTATTAAGCAATTGATTATTTAATTCCTGACCTCTTTATTAGGTCTAGGTTTTGATTTGTTTTGTTATTGTGTCAATTAAACATTATTTATTATCCTTACCCTGTTTACGTGTACTTCTCTCATTTTCCACTGCGTTAACATTTTATCTCTGCATTTACACGTTACAGTAGCAAAGAGCTAAATTTGAAATGTGTTTAAAACTCGGATTATTTGCACTATCGACATCTCCTTGTACCTCCGCCCAAAATAATACTGCATCATCAACATGTTCCCACTTTTTGTCTCCTAAGTTCACCACTCACGGTCAATTTCATTTAAATTATTATTAAATCTTAACAATAACTTTGCAATACGCAAAACATCTGGCTTATTCTGGGACGTAGCTGTTTCTGGGTGAAAAATTCTACCTTTCTCCAGTACATCAATACTGATAGGCAAACGGCTTATTCTTACACTTTTTTTCCCATTATTTAAATCCTCAGGATTCAGTTGATTGACGACTTCATTGAATTCATACCCCAAAAATAAAGTTATAGAATCCATGTAATATTTTTCCACCTCAAACTGAAAAATATCTTTACCTTTTAGTCTCTGATAATGTGTTGGAACTACAATTATTCTCAATAACTGCTTGTATAACTTTAGAAAATCTTCAAACAATTTACAAGAGTCAAGGTGTGTCTAAAATGTCCGACCGGACGCCAACACGTTACGTGGTGGGATCGGCGGCCGTTTGCTTCAGCTTGTTCGTTCATGGACAGCGCGGTCGTGAGCATTTTGCTTCAAAATGGGGTCGCAGCAAGGTTCCTCATCATATTTCGCCGTCTCCTTTCTCCAAAATATATTTATTACGTATCAAGCACTCGAACACTTGAATATTCTACTTTCGTCCGCCATTTTGATTCTACTCACCGAGGCAGCCGACCACGACCGGCGTTGGACTCCGGTCGCGCTAATTAAGACCGGCGTTGAACTCCGGTCGCGTTATGAAAGCGCTCACCGCGACCGTTGGTTACTTTATGAATCGAGGGTCGTCCGAATCGGGTGAAAATTTAAAATGAATAAAATCAGTTACGTATGCCTAGATCGTTCCCGCGTCGATCGGACATAGTCGAAATTTCGACTCAATCACTGGTGACTCCAAAACGAGCTTTGCGACGGGCTTTGACCGGTCGCGAACGGTCAGACTTTTTAAACACACCCTCAATGTGATCTGACTGAACAATTTGTCTCAGATAGCTTATAAGTTAAAGGTGAAAAGTATAGAACAAACTTACCTATGTCCTATTTGAACGTAGTCATCCACTTGCTGCTGCTGCTTCCATTGGAACCCGGAATGGATCTGCTTCTGGTTCAGACAATCGACAATCGAGCAGTGGAGTGGACATTTATTCGGATGGGACGAAAGCAGCGCTTTCACAAAGCTCATCTAACAGAAGGAAATACTCAGAGGTAGGTAAGAAGCCTGACCGACTCAAGAGGTCCTCCACATTATACAAGAAACAAATAACAATGACGATTGTCAGACGAAAAACAAAAAACAAATTCTCACACAGTTTGGAGATTGGATAGACAAGTTATTTTTGACAGCACATCATATTGAATTAAGACTGCCAATCAGAGTACGTGATATACAGGGCAAGTCAAAAGTCTTTTACCCCCTTCCTATCTTGGATACCAATGTAGTTACGCAAATTCCAATACAGGGAATGAATGGGAACTTGAGGGTGCTCTATCTGATGGAGCACCTTTAATCATCTCAAATATGCAATTTAGAACACATCCAAAATCTATCTCGAAAACCGTAAGAGATACACAATTGCACATTTGTTCAACAGCAAACCTTAAACAAAACAAAAAAAAGTTCACCAAAATCCGATGAACGGATCACCCACAATCCTGATTGCAAGCTCTGCAACATTAAAACCTTGATTTCTGTCAAGATTGAGACAAGGGATGAGTGGCCATAGGAGGAAACAAGAGTAACAGAGTCCAAAGATCCTAGGTTCAAGTCTCGGATGTAATCCCCGAGTGCTTTTTTTTTCTTCTGAATACCATTTGCCAAGCATGCAAATTATTTCATGCACCCATCCTCATCCTGTTCGGGAAAGTTCCACAATTTGCCATAAATTCACCAGTTTCCTGAGCAATTTATAAAAAGGCATGTTGAAAATGAGAAAAAATCAGATCAAAGCAAGATGGCACAGTACACTAACAAGGAAATGATCAACATGGTCCTCTGCTTTGCTGAGGCGAGGCAAAATGATCATGCAACAACCAGGCTATATCAAGAAATCAGCGCCAACCATCATGTTAAGCAATCAGACAAATTGTACAACGATTTCTGGATACAGGAACACAGTCCAATAGCGTCAGCGTCAAGGCCGACCAAGGACACGCACTACTGAGGAAACCACAGTAGCAGACCTGGCATCCGTTGCTGCAGAGCAATTGCCGCGGTAGCTGGTTGTTCTCAACGTACTGTCATTAGGATCCTACATGCAAATCGTTTCCACTCGTATCATGCACACTGCCAATAGGAGCTACAGACAGCCTATTACATCTGCAACTGGTTTCTCTGTCATCAAACTTCTCAGATTCAAACTTCGCGAATGAGGTGTTGTGGACAGATGAAGCCCAATTTTCCCGGGATGGAGTCGTCAACAAGCACAATCTTCATTACTGGGCAGAAGAAAACCCTCGATGGCTGCGAGTAGCAACACATCAAGTGAACTGGAAGATAAATGTGTAGTGTGGACTGTACAATGGCTCCATTGTGGGAACTCTCAAAGAAGAACGCTACAGGGATGAGATCCTCAGTGGCATAGTGGCAGATTTTGTTGATGATCTGCCACTAGCGTCTTATCAGCACCGGTGATATCAGTTTGACGGCGCTCCAGCACATTTTTGATTACATGCACGTGAACATCTAACTGAGATGTTTAGAGATCGATGGATTGGCCGAGGAGGGCTAGATCAGTGGCCGCCACGCTCGCTTGATCTGACGCCACTTGATTTTTTCTTGTCGGACTACATCAAGGACAAAATGTACTCCACACACATCACCTCGCAAGAGGATCTGCCACAACGAATTCAGGAAGCATGCAGGGCAATAACATCGGCCACGTTTGTTGATGTGATGGCGTCGTTGAAATGTCGTGCGGAATTATGCTATGGTGCAAGTGGACATCACATTGAACACTATGCAGATTGACGGAAAGGCTTACTTATCAAATGACTGTTTGTAAGCAACAAGCCGTAGAAGAGCCAATTGTCCTGTTGCAGAGCTTGCAATGAGGATTGTTGGTAATCTACTCATCGGATTTTGGTGAACTTTTTTTTTGTTTTGTTTGGAATTTTTGCAATTGGAATTTTTTGTGTATCTCTTACGGTTTTCGAGATTGAATATGGATGTGTCCTAATTTGCATATTTGAGATGATGAAAGGTGCTCCATCAAATAGAGCACCCTCAAGTTCCTATTCATTCCCTGTATTGGAATTTGCGTAACTAAATTGGTATCCAAGATAGGACGGGGGTAACAGACTTTTCACTCACCCTGTATAATGTCTCCTACGCCACATGTACTCTATTTGGGAAATTTGTTGCGAATGTGCTTCTGAATGATCTTATTTAATAAGTACATTAAGCGGTTATATGCAAAAGAAGACATGTTAAGCGAAATTTTACTTATGGTAGAGATAATTCGGCATTATCAACATATAAAACCGTGCTATTCAAAAACCAGCCGTGGTACCCTGCATAAAATATTATAAAAAAGGATACAACAACAAAATTTGTAAATTAAACCTGTAATCAGAAAGGTGAACATCTTCATTTCCTTTATTATTTCGTAAATTAAAAGAAGAAATGGATTTTTAGAACAAGAGAAATATATATAAATCAGTGATGTGTTTGCGACTGTCGTCTATTCATAAATATTTGATGTTGAGTATGGAAGGAGAATAAGAAGCCAGTTGGTGGAATGGGGGGAGGAGGGGGTATTGGAGGGGTGTAGAAGGGGATGGGGAGGTTAGAGAGAGGAGGAGGATGTCGAAGGCTTCTCTCTTCCTCGAGGGACCTGACTACATATAAATGCTAATGAGACCCCCCGACCATCAATAAAATATCCGATCGAGAAGGGTTTCTAATTTGAATTCAAATACCCGCCGGTAGGAGGGGAGGAGTGCACGTGCCTCCCGCCCACGCACGGCAGCACGAGGTGGAGGGATCCAGGCACGACCCTCCGTCTAGGAACTTTAAAGTCATCGGTGCCGCTGTTTTTTGTCGACGGAGGACTCGCTCACGTGTGTCGGCAGCAAAGCATGCTCTTGGACGCACCGAAAGAAATCTATGGAAGCAGGGGGAAACAGTTTTAATTTCACAGAAATTCACCGTAAACTTAAGGAACGGGCCAACATAGAGATATAACTGAAGTAGCGAGATGAGTTTCAACCTCGTCTATGCTCTGCTGTTTCTTTTAATTTCGAAGGAAATTCTGTTTAAATAGCGTGTAATAATACCGTAGAACCTTGCAGCACGTGTGCACCATGGTATCAGTAATTTGCTGAACGAGCCCAGGCTCTTGCGAATTTTAGTTTTCCAGTACGAGTGGAAATTTGCAATACGAGCGAGCTTCATACAAGCTATTTATTGCTGGTCGGCGTTGAGCTTGCAGATGTTCTCTCAACAAGCGTAGCTTCCGCTCGCTCGCTCAGTTCACGTTCTCCCTGAAGTCTGAATGGAAGGAGAATCTCCTCCTCCTCCTCCCTGCTCCATCGTCTTCCTCGCGCACAAATTGTCCCATCTATAAGGAACATGTAATTAAATTATTAATACAATAATAATAATAATAATAATAATAATAATAATAATAATAATAATAATAATATTTCAAAGAAATAACTTTTTTTGCCTTGTTGTGGCTAAAGGATTATTTCTTTGTATTATCGTTATTATATCCACACTTTGTTTTATATTGTAATATTGCAATTAAATTAATCAAACAAGTTTGCATATTTAATTTGCATTGTCTTTTATAATGATTTTATAATTGTCACTTTTCTTGTAACTGCATTTTTTCTTTTTTAAAACCCATAAAAAGTGATTTTGAATTTTTTGGAGGCTGGAACGGATTAATTATATTTTAATTATTTTCAGTGGGGAAAATTGATTTGTAAAACGTGTAAATCGTAAAACGAACTTGGTCATAGAACGCATAGCACTTAAAATTAATACAAAGTCCGTTTTCTTTTTCAAATAATTTTTTCTTAACGTACAGTATGTCTCCGATTCATGTAAAATCTCCGTTACAAGGATGTGGATGGAATTCAATTGCAGTATAGAATTGTAAACACTCGGCTCGTTAAAAGAAAATAAGAGAACGAAGTAATGCGCATCGTTCTAAATCTATTATAGAAAGTGGAGGTTTTAAGCTCACGAAGCGGTCTTCCTCCGCCATATTCGAATGAAAAAAAGAAATTCGCGGATAACGAATGCAGAGAGACGCTTTTCTCGAGCTTATATTGTTTGCGGTGGCATCTCGCCTTCCTGTCTGCGCCCAAGAATTCTTCGCTATGACAAAAGCCGTCTTCTCTTTCCCGTGCCTCCCGAGAGGAAGGCTCCTAGATAGAAGCCGAAGGTCCGGGATCGTGAACGAACGTTCTTTCTCTCTCTTGATCTGTTGAGTCGATTTCCCTTGGTCGGCAAGTGAACGAATATTTACCCAGAAATGGAGTCGATTATGGAGCGACTATGGCTGTTATTACGACGATTTATTGGCAGGGGAGGTAGGGATTTGAGCGGAGAGAGGTTTGTAAATAAGTCGGTCAAGTTTCCCGTCAAAGCAGGAAGACGCCATGATGCAGCAGACACTGCTCGA
>JAHWFO010040815.1:171255-189977 GCA_023313115.1 Rhysida immarginata
GAAATAAGATTAAAAGAACATGAAGGAGCACTTCGCCACAAAGACAAAAACAACCATTTAGTAAATCATTGTATCAAAGAAAACCACACACCAGATTGGAATAACACAAAAATCATTGGAAAAGAAGAAAATTATAAAAAAAGATTAATTAAAGAAACAATAAATATCATTACAAATAACAAAAATTTAGCCAAGCCATCAATAGAGATAAACAATAAATGGACACAACTTTTAAACAACAATCACCCTAGTATACAATAGCCAACAATCATAGCCAACAATTACAACCAATTTAGCTTCATCACCTTTATATCAATTGTTAAATTCTTATTTCAACTGTTTTCACCATTCAAAAATGTTTTATCCTACTGATGATGAGAAATATTCTCGAAAACGTTTTATATAAATTTTATCCCAAATATTTGGATCACCCTCTTCAAAATTTCATTTGTATTTCAAAACCAACATTTCCTTCAAGATTATCATTTTCCACTATCAACATTATCTACACAAGACTTCATCTACATCCTCAATAGACTGGGTTTATTTCTGCTATCAACAACATCTTCAATAGACTACATCCTTTGAGTTTTATTCCATCTCACAAGTTTCTTCATCGTTTTTCAAAATTGGTGACTTTATTTATTTATTATTTATTTTTTTGTTTTTATTAATTTTACGATTTTCCCCATTAAAAGGAGACTGACCACATTTAAATTTAAAATTAAAATTATTTTACTTTAATTTTAGGTCAGTTGCTGAATTTGGGGAATGCATTGGTTGGGCGACCTTGGTTTAAGTTCCTTAATTTAGAATAGGATGGCAACAGGGCCGTTTCCGTTCATATCTTTTATCTTTAATAGTTCACTAATAATTGAGGGGGAAGCGTCTGCTAAACTCCAGCCGGTATAAAATTTTATAATGTTTTATTAATAAAAATAAATGTCTTTGCTTTTGTCCTTTTTTCCGTCTTAATAATTTTACGTACGACTTTTCTAATTACAAAAAAAACGACGCTTACGTGCAGATAGCATGATTGTCACAAAATAAACAGACGACGACTACGATAGTCCGTCACCGCACCATTTCGCTCCGTGTCGTCCATACTCATCTACTTCTCTTTCATTCGCGCAATTTTCGCCAGCAATTCGCGAGTGAAAGATATCGATCTGCCCTCAGGTGTTCCGCCGCGAAACCAACACAAACAAAAAAAAAATAAAAAAATAAAAAAATAAACCAAGCACTGCCATATCCCGGCATCGTTTACCAACAGATACAACGCGGAGGAAGCTGTGGCTACGTGTTTTAAAATTTGTCAAGCAAGAACCAAAGTACACTTATAGATAATTTTAAAGATGATTTCTTTTTACTTGTAGTTCTCCATGATTCTTCTCGAATTCGAGAGTGAAAGGAAATATAGAGGGCGCCACGGTCGATCTACTATGGCTGCCGTGAGTGGTACAGAAACGTGCGTTGGTGAAGGAATAGATATCGTCGATTCAAGAGAAATGAACGTAATTTTTCAGACAATTTCCTTGGCAAAAATTTTTGACTATGCAGGAGGAGAGAGTAGACGATGTTTCGTAGAAGAAGATGCGATAGTGGATGCGAAACAAATCGATATATGCTGTATTGTTCATCGCACTAACGAAAGCATGAAGATATTTTCTCTATGCCTACAAACATCCATGATCCAGTCTGTCATCACCTCCGCATGAAATTAACATTGTTGGGGAGGCTACAGCAAACAGAAGGATTTTCATATGCATCTGCACATGGAAAGCTGGAAATTCCAGAAAATGCTAGCATCTAATTGGTTAAAGTCCAGAGTAGCGTCCCCTAGTTTTCTGGGATGACATCGATCAGCCCCGTCGGGTTTATGCACTGAATTTATTATTGTAACATATCTAATTATTAAGTAAATGATTTATCGTATTATAGAAATTGTATTTTAAGAAATCCATGCGGAAAAAACTCACGAAAGTCCCATGACGATGTATGTTAAATGATGGAAAGCCATATTTCTCTATCATTGGTCATTAATGTTGGCCTGGCCGCCCGTCATTCAATGTACATCGTCACGGGGCTTTCGTGAATTTTTTCCTCATATATTTCTTAAAATACAATTTTTCTATAGTATGATAAATGATTTACTTATTAATTAGATATGTTACAATAATAAATTCAGAGCATAAACGCGACGGGGCTGACCGATGCCATCCGAGAAAATTAGGGGACGCCACTCTGCACTTTTACCTTGCGTAATCTCTTATCTCTTGCGGAATTTCTTATAAATGAGTTCTAAAAGAAGGCGAATCATTTACTTATTAACTAGAGGTGAAACAGTAATAAATTTAAGGCCGAGAAAAAGGGGGGCCTATTAATTTGATCAACTTTTTAATTTTACTAAGAGGTGGATCATACAAGATCATTCCGCGTACACTGCCCTCCGGTCGGCTAATGAACGCTTTCATTCCCGTTTATTCGGGCGGGGGGGGGGGGTAAGGGATAATGCATTCACGATCAAGAAAAAGCATGTAACAGAGAATTATCTGGTAAAAAGAAATCGTCTCTTTTAAAATGCAAGGGGCAAATGTAGTTTGGTTCCTTCCTGCGCGTTATGTTTGTCGGTAAACGATGATGGGATATGGCAGTGCTCTATTTTTTTTTTTTACATTGTGGCATCTTTGGAAATACAATTATTTTTGTTCTTCCAAAATTCGCAGTTACAGAACTTCGTTTTTCATCCATTGCAGACTTATGTTGCACCAAATAATTCAGCGATAGTTTTTTGAAATGAATTGTTTAAATTTCTTTCGTTTCTGAACGGTACACAAAATAAATAAATACTGAGATAGTACTCGTAGTCTATGTTTACACCCTTTAATCCCAGGTGCACGAAAAATAAATTCGCAAAAAAAAACTTGCCTTACAACAACGATTTTGCCAGCTTACACACTTGTCGCTTTCCACTATCGAATACTACTCTCGTTTGTTTCGCCGCGGAACACCAGAGGGCACATCGATATTTTTTACTCGTGAATAATCCCCTCCTTTCTCCTAGATTCATTACAATATTCTTAATAACATAACGTGACATGGGAAAAATATTCTAATTTCGAGGATTTGAGTCCGTATCATAAACTTAAAAAGCACATGTAAATTAGCTTGATCTGCTTTGCGTGAAGTACTTTGGGTGGCATTTAAGAAGTGTTAATTAATATACATGCTAACATGCAGTAAGTTTAATAATAATCGGAGGTTATTCGGTGATATTATTTCCATTAATAAAATTACAGGTTTTAAAACGAAACACTAAAACCTGTATTCAGAATGAGCTCTTGTTCTAGACCATTGTTGAATACAAATTCCATATTTTTGAAATTCTACTTAACAATGGTTTGAGGAAGAACATTAGTGCTCATTCTGAATACGATTATAATGTTTCGATGTTATTAATCTCATTTATAACCATACCACATCATACAGGACAAAAGTTGATTGCATAACTTTTAAAATGAACATAAAACCTAATGAAATTAAACAGACTTACCTAAACTGTTATTGCAAATGACGTCCGTTTCACAATGTTTATTATGTCCATTGCTTTCCACTGTCTGTGGCTTGAGAATCTGGCCTCCCTGCATGTAACGCCGCGACACGCTAGCAGAAGGAACCACGGACAAGATTGTCACGTGGTATCGTCGTACTACCTTTCCTTTTTATACCATGCTGAAAAGTAAAGCACTATGTAAAGAAAGTATGGACAATCATTGTTGGAGGCAGCCATTTTGATTCCTGTTTCGTATGATGATTGATTCCTGTTTTGAAAGTGTTTGGCAGTAAATTCAAACATTTTTTGACAAAAGTTAGAGGGAAATGTGCCTCTGAAGCTTAAATTTTCTGCAAAACAAGAAGCAATCATCACATGAAAAAGGATACAAAATGGCTGCCTGGGGGGCTGTCCATACTTTCTTTATATAGGGCTTTACTAAAGACTCGTTTTTTGCTCCCTCTAGTCCATGAATTTGGCTACTGCTCAAACTTAACAATATAATTTAACGATCGTACAATGTAACAAAACTGTCAGCTACTATTAAGTACAGGGTGCATTATGAAAGTAATGTGCATTTTCTGGGAAAAATAGGTTTATTGATCCGTTTGGTACAAATGGTTAAAATTCTTCAAAATAGTCTCCTCCTGCATCAATACACTTGCGGAGACGATTCTGCCACGCCTGGAAGGCACCCTGGAATTCCTCGACTGGAATGTTTTTCAGGAGCCTTGTAACATGAGCTTGGATGTTCTCCACCGACTCCCAGTGCTTTCCCTTCAGCTCTCTCTTCAGTCGAGGGAACAAAAAAAAGTCACACGGAGCCAAGTCATGGCTGTAGGAGGCTGGGGCACAACAGGGGTCTTGCTCCGGGTCAGGAAGTTGGTGACGACGAAGGCCGTATGGATGGGGGCATTGTCGTGGTGGAGCCTGAAGACGTCTTTGATGTCAGTTTCTGTTGCATTCTTCCCAAGCCGCACCCAAAACTTGATCGCGTACCGCTGTTCCAGCGAACGCTCCATCGTACTGTGACACAATCGAAAAACAGACTTCGTGCGAAGACACGTCCTACCATTCCTACTGCTCGGAGCGAACTGAGACCGGGCGCGTTTGGAAGGGCAGACCGCCCACCACATTATTCGACCAGTCCGAGCGCGCTGCGATGGATAGTCGCGTCACAATAAAATTATGCGCATTACTTTCATAATGCACCCTGTATAAATACATAACAAAAGTCCTGGTTAAGCAATAAGGTAGAGTTATTGGCGCATTTCGATTTTCATCATCTTCACTGGCAAACAGCTACAATGTTGTCTGACAATCGACAATCGGTCAGTGAATTGGAAAGAAAAGACGCGAGTAGTCCAGAAGCCTTAGCTCACCTTACACGCTCGTCCAAAAACTAAACCAGATGATGTACACTGAGGTGGGAAAGAACCCTGATGATCCTCTTAAGTCATCCAGAAAGGAAGGCCCTAAAAGCTAGGGACGAGAGTCGGATTGTAGATTGACGAACAGAAAGCCCAATCAACAGGATTAAAAGATCTGTATTGGGGAAGACGGCCTTGCTTACGTCATCGAAAAAGACATCCAGGGTATGACGGGGTCTTCAAAATATGAGGGGATTCTTAACAACGAGTGAGTGATCCAGAATACCGGAGACCACAGTATTTTCATGATTTACCATCTTGGGCAGCATGTTTATCAGAAG
The DNA here is from genome assembly GCA_023313115.1 of Rhysida immarginata. Classification (NCBI taxonomy): domain Eukaryota; kingdom Metazoa; phylum Arthropoda; class Chilopoda; order Scolopendromorpha; family Scolopendridae; genus Rhysida; species Rhysida immarginata. The sequence goes on from JAHWFO010040815.1 coordinate 176,520, forward strand.
TGTCTGGACATAGGTACCAATGTGGGGCATTCCTAGATCATCGTAGATAGAGTGGTTGTTGGCAACTCTTCTGTCAAGTTGGGCAATGGACTGGAGAGCAACATTTTGCAAGATCTGAAGATCCCTTCACCTTGATTTGACGTTATATTGATGCATGACACATCATTCCAAATTGTTTGATATATAACATGCCATATCTTAGCATTGAAAGTTCCAATGAACCATAATGGTTCCACTAAACCAGGCAAAGTGAGGGTACCTTTATCACTACCTTGTACAGCAATAGTTTGTTATCCACTCCAAGAGTGCTGCTTCGCCCCAGGAGCGTGATCAAGCTGAACTTTGCTTTCTTGGCCTTGTTGAGCGCATATTGAACTTCGTCGTTCCAGTTGAGCTTGGATACTTATAATTTCTTACCCACTCAAGCTTCCTGCCGTATAGGATGAGTGGCCTTGGAGTATTTTTGCTTTTACGAGCGATAAACATGACTTTCCATTTTTTTTTTACATTCAGCTGTAATCGCCACTTAGTTTACAACCTCTCGCACTGATGTAAAGCTTTTTGCAGTCGACTGATGACGTGGGAAGGGTTACGTGCCCAAGTCAAGATAGCTCCGTCATCCGCAAACAAGTAGAGAATGCATTTTGCAAACTTAGGAAAGTTATGAATAAAGAAGTTGAACAAGACTGGGCCCAAGACAGAGCCTTGGGGGACACCAGCTTTTATATCATAGGGAACAGACGAGGAGTCACCAACCTTAACACTAAAGTTCCTATTTGTCAGGAAGGAACAAACCAAAGCAATTAGGTCATCAGAGAACCCATGCTTATAAGTAGCTTTTTGATAAAGCTCCTAACAGAGTCTATTAAAGATTCTTGACATGGCCAAACCGACTAGAGATCACCAGGACGGCGCGACGGTTATGAGACTGGTTGGTTTATTCGAATTTTTGGCATAGACTACTAAGGTCATTTTGCGCCTTTTACACAAGTTACATCTGTAACCAGCCCGGGACAAACACAAACATCTATGACCACGGCGGGATTCAAACCCACGACCAGACGGACTCGAGAACTTGAAAGCCTACGCCCTAGTCTTCTAGGCCACCTGGCCGGCCGGTTATGGAGGGAAACGCTTTGAAGATGCTAGGGTTTATTCTAAAATCTTCTATTTTTAACCGACTTCAAAATGGAGGAGGTTCTATGTTCGTCTGTCTGTATCTTTTTATGTATGTTCATCGATATTTCCGTCGTTTATAAACCGATTTTAAAAATTCTTATTACATTGGATTCGGTTTACTACCAAGATGGTCCCATATTAATTTCATTGTTGAAGTCGGTTTAGTTTTTTTTTTTTTAATTCATTAACTTGTATTTATTCTATTTATGCTAGTAAATGTAAATAATAAATTTGGTATATTTTACTTACATATAAAATATTATATAAAAAAGATAAATATTTTAGCCGTTTATGCTATTAATAACCAATTTTAAAAAATAGATGATAACCGAATGCTTTATTAATTAATAAAATAAAAACAAAAAATTGGATCTCAAAGAGTCGGTTTTAAATATGTTTAAGATGACACTTTTAAGAAAACATTGAATATGAGTAAAAAAATTAATAAAACCCTGATTTAAAGTTTTTGCGGATGGATAGAAAAAAATGTAACATTAGAAAACGTTAAATGGAGGTCGTTCTAAAAAATGTAAAAGGAATTAAAAAGAGTTGCTGCAGTTTAATTATATAATAAAAACTGCACTTACTGAAACACGAAGTGAAGTAGGAAATCGACGTTGCCTGAAATCGACGTTGCCGGAAATCCTCTGTGAAAGAACCGGAAGCCAAGCCAAGATTTCAAGCTACCCGGTTATTGTGTGTACCGTAACCATCGTATCACTCCTAACACTACAAGATGTGCCTCTGGTGGTGCTGCGATCAACATCAAGAATTGAAATAAACATCAAGAATTGGTCTCCAAATCTTACGCAGGTATGGAATCGGCGTCCATCATCATAAATGACGTCTCCCTTGGTGAAGTGAAGTTCGTGGCGCTCTACAATTCACCTAAACATACTCTCGACGTTAGCGATCTCGATGAATTTTTCGATGGTAACATTCCAGTTATACTGGCTGGTGACCTTAACGCCAAACATCCGAGCTGGAACTCCAGAACACGTAACTGCAATGGCATGATTCTTTACCGATATATACAAAGGATGACATTATTGCTGCAGGGCCAGTGGAGGACACTTACTACTGTGAGTTTCCCCTATAAGTGACATGTTGGATATCTCACTGATGAAGGGTTTCTTTAAGCCATACAGCATCTTCACTATTGATGACGTTTCTTCTGACCACAAGCCTGTGGCGTTAAACTTTGACAATGTCAACATCAATTTCAGAAAAGAAGTCAAGCATCTCCAAGATTGGACGCTCTTCAAAGAAATCCTCAAATACCATGACCGCCAATTCGATAGAGCAAACTGTACGAATGACATAGATCAACGTCTTGAAGACATCACCAGGCGAATAAATAGTGCCACTGAAGCTAATGCATATCCATTGGAAAATAAATCTCCTCATCGAATTGTGCTTACCCCAGGAATGGAACACTTGATCGCAGAAAGAAACAGGACCCGTAGGCTTTGGCAACGTTATCGTGTACCTTGGCTAAAAACCAAATATAACAGGTTAGTACGAAGAGTCCAGGAAGAAATAAAAGAGCTACACGACGCTAGGTGGAATGGCTAGCGACAATTCCATTTGGAGCATGGTTAGAGATCTTCAGAAGAAGAGAGTGATACGCTTCCTCCACTTCGCACCCCTCAAGATAATTACGTCCAAACTAATCAGATTCCCTAGAGATGCAGTTTGTTACTCCTGATAAAAATAATCCCGAGAGTCAACTCATGTCCTAGCGTGTGGAAGATGGTCTTAAGAAAGTTGATGAGGTCCCGCAATTTTCATCGAAGATTAACATCGAGACTGACGAAATAGCTGCCAATATCAGAAATCTCAAACTGAGGAAGGCTCCAGGAAGAGACAAACTAAGTAAAACGACCTAAGGAATCTGCCGAACAACATTATTAATGACATCTCGAATATCATAGGCGATTGCTGGAAGTTTTCCTACTTCCCGGCTCCTTGGACTCAATCTATTGCGTTAAGTATCCCCAAGCAGGTGAAAATTCCTGCAATTCCTGCGAGCTACCGACCTATCAGTCTACTCCCGTCGATGTCCAAAGTTTTGGAGAAAATTATCCTCACCAGGTTCAAGGACCACTGTCGTGACTTCGGAAAGAGGAGTTCGGCTCTCGTGACGCCCATTCGTGTCAGATGCAGATATGGAGGCATGTTGAAGATCTGAGCACCCCACTGAACCTTTCCAGGTACTGTGGCGTGGTCTTTCTTGAAGTCAGTAAGGCTTTCGATCAGGTGTGGCACTAAGGGCTAAACTACAAGATGATTAGAGACGAGTTTCCTCCTGATTTGATTTTGATGGTGAAATCCTTTCTTAGCGACAGCTTCTATTAAGCTAAAGTTGGCGAAAACCTCTCCATTCCTCGCAAGGTAAAGGCCGGTGTCCCTCAAAGCTCTATCCTTGGGCCCGTTTGCTTTAATTATTTTGTACATGATTTCCCAAAACTAGAAAAATGTAATTTATATTTCTATGCTGGTGATATGGCCATTATGACATGGGCACACAAGCCAGCTCAAGTTATCAATCGCCTGCAGCATGCCTTGAAGATGTTCGAAGACTGGTTTAATTGCTGGAAGCTGAATCTTAACGTTAGAAAGTGCAAGGCTATGTACTTCAAAAGAAAAAATTGGACTGGGTACACAACTACAAATTTCTTGGCGTTATCATCGACTCAAAGACTCTCGTGGAATCGTCACGTGACCTACGCTCTGAACAAAGCGAAGAGGGCTAAGTACAGTCTCATAGCTCTCCTGGGTCGCAACAGCACCCTCAGCATCGACAAGTTACTTCTGTAGAAGCAGATGCCTCAGTATTCGATACTTCATATGCCACCACATATCCATTGAGTTCTTCAGTATGCCTATCACAGTCCTTCTGCCAAGCTGGGCAATGGTTCTCAGGGTAACATTCTGGAACGATTGTAGCTCGCTCCATCTGTTTCTACAGATAGTCGCCCACGCAAGCATGCCATAGACGAGTATGGTCCGAATAATCGACTTGTACAGAAGTAACTTGTCGATGCTGAGGGTGCTGTTGCGACCCAGGAGAGCTATGAGACTGTACTTAGGCCTCTTGACTTTGTTCAGAGCGTAGGTCACGTGAGGATTCCACGAGTCTTTGAGTCGATGATAACGCCAAGATATTTGTAGTTGTCCACCCAGTCCAGTTTCTTATTGAATAGAATAAGAGAATCTTCAATCTAAGTGACTTTCTGTTGAAGTACATAGCCTTGCACTTGCTGACCTTAAGGTTCAGCTTCCAGCAGTTAAACTAGTCTTCGAACATCTTCAAGGCATGCTGCAGGCGAGGGATAACGTGAGCTGGCTTGTGTGCTCATGTCATAATGGCAGTATCGTTATTACAGAAAAACAGATTACAATTTTTGGATTTCGGGAAATCATGCACAAAATAATTAAATAGCACGGGCCCGAGGACAGAATCTTGAGGGACACCGGCCTTTACAAACGGGGTGTGGATAGATTAACACCAACTTTAGCTTGGTAGGACCTGTCGATGAGAACGGATTTCACCATCAAAATCAAATCGGGAGGAAAAACGTCTCTAATTATCTTGTAGACAAGGCCCCCATGCCACACATGGTCAAAAGCTTTACTGTCATCGAGAAACACTACTGCGCAATATCTGGAAAGGTTCAGGGGGTGCTCAGGTCTTCTACGAGCCTCCATATCTGCATCTGACAAGAGTGGGCGGCACGAAAGCCAAACTGATCTTTCCGAAGTAGATCATTGGCGAGACAGTGGTCTTAAAATCTGACGAGGATCATTTTCTCCAAAACTCTAGACATCGAGGGGAGCAGACTAATAGGTCGGTAGCTCGAGGGAATTACTGGAGATTGTTCCTGCTTGGGGATACTCAACACACTAGATTGTTTTCAAGATGTAGGGAAGTAAGAAAAATTCCAGCAGTCGTTAATAATACTGGTGAGATAGTCAAAAAAGTTCTTCGGGATATTCTTAAGGGTGTTATTGCTCACCTTGTCTCTTCCTGTAGGGTTCTTCTTTTTCAGATTACCTATGATGGTGGCGATCTCTCCAGCCTCGATGTTGTTCTTCGATAAACGCTGTGGGACTTCATCACGCTGAGTCATGATTTGGCTCTCGGGATTATTGTTGATAGGAGTAACAAATTGCATTTCTAGCGAATCTGCAATGACTTGGGCCTTGTCCTGATCAGTTTGCACATAGTCATCTTGTGGTGTATGGAGTGGAAGGAGCATATGATTCTTCTTCTTCTGTGAAGCTCTGACCATACTCCAAATGGAATTGTCGCGAGCCGACAAGCTTTTGAGTTTGTCATTCCATCTAGCGTCGCGAAGCTCTTTTATCTCTTCTTGGACTCTTCACACTAGCCTGTTGTACTTGGTTTTGAGCGAACGTTCACGATAGTCTTGCCATGGTTTACGTGTCCTGTTTCTTTCAGCAATTAGGCGTCGGATTCCAGGAGTGAGATGGATTTGATGAGGAGGATTATTCTCTGATGGATAATTACTAGCTTCTATGGCACTGTTAATACGTCTAGTGATGTCTTCAACACGTTGGTCGACGTCCTCCGTACGGTACGGAACGTCGGGACGGCAGCCATAGTCCTTAAGAATATGTTTGTAGAGCTTCCAGTCTTGATGATGTATGAGTTCTTCTCTGAAATTTATGTCAACATTTTCAAAGTTCAACGCCACAGGCTTGTGGTCAGAAGAGAGGCCATCAATCGTGAAGATATTGTACGGTTTGAAAAAACCCTTCAAGAGCGAGATGAGAGTGGTCGCATTAGTAGGTGTCCTACACAGGTCCAGCAGCGAATATATCTTTTCCTTGTATATACCGATAGAGAATCATGCCATTGTAGTTCTGCGTTCTGTAGTTTCAGCTTGGGTTTTTGGCATTTAGGTCACCAGCCAAGACGACTGAAGTGTCAACATTGAAGAGTTCATTAAGCTCGCTAGCGTCAAGAGAATGTTTAGGTGAATTGTACAGCACCACGAACTTCACTTCACCAAGCGAATTCTTGGTGTTGAATTCCCTTCTTAATGATAATCCCAGGGTCCCCAGAAGCACATCCTGCAACGCTTGAATCCATACGATCCTTACAGTACACACAGTAGCCAGGTAGCTTGAAGTCTTGGCTTGGTTTGAGGTGCGTTTCACAAAGGAAAGCAACGTCGATTTCGGGGAATCCCCTAGCGTTCTATATCACGCACTGAAGTTCACCTTTGTTGATTACAGTATAATGTTGTGCAGCCATAGTATAAATTAGTTGGTCGTAAGGATCTCACTCAACTGTGGGTAACTTTTGTCTAGATTAGAAAAGATATGAAAGATGTCCTATTTGCGTATACAAACCTGGTAGGTCGTTAATGTTGAGGCCTTTAGCCTCCGGCTTAGAGACAGCAGCAGCAAAGGATTTGTCTGCTGTCACTTTGGAACTAAGCATCCTTTGAACCTGGGGGTGTTTTGGACATTTCGTGTAGCTTGAAGTGTGCTGTCCACCACTTCTGAGGCACTTTGGGCGGTCTTGTCCTTTAATCTTGGGACAATGTCTTGGGGCTGCGCAAGAGGATCTTCCATACTGCCCATGGATAAGTGTCCGAATCGCAGGCAGTTGTAGCATTGTAGTGGCTTCTTGTTACCTCGAAAGACTTCCGCTAACACTGCCAGCGGCCCAATACGTGTGATGTTCTTCAGTGACTGGATGTGTTTGTTGTTTGTTAGCAGAACCAAAACCATCAGCATATCAACGGATCCTTTGGCTTTCCTCAGTCTGATTACCTTTTCTGGGAAGCAGTTGGCTCTTTTTAGGTCTTCTTGGAAGTCATCTAGATCATACGATACATTCACATTTCGAATGACGAACTTCACAACCTTCTCGGACTTCAGTTGATGATGCTGAATTTTTAGAATATTGTCAGACTTAATTCCAGACACTAACCTGTTGTGAGTTTCTTCGTCTACACATTTAACTTTGACGGTTTCAGCTCTGCCCGTATGAACAGTGATATCTTCAACTGGAACATGCTTCTCGACTTAGTTAAAATCGTCTTAAATGGCACGCCATGAGTCTGCACGATAATCGGAGGGACATACCTCTTCGTGATCCTATGGTCTTCATTAGCCGAGCGACTCTATACATTCTTCGGATTTCTCTTTCTAGACGCGCTGACAACTTCTTCATTTACTCTGGAGACGGTCTTTAGGTTAACGATCCTCGTGCGTTTTCTGAATTTTTTATTACTAACAACAATCCAGGGATTGTCATCCTCTTCTTCATCCGTTCCATCAGAGTGACTTTTCTTACAGCCACCGTTTGTCGAACAGTCACTATTTTTTATTATATCTATAGACTGCACACTTTTAGCAGAGGGAATAGTTTTAAAAAATTGCTTACCTTGCTGTTATTAACCGGTTTATCTTCCATGGAGTGTCCTGCCTTCGGAGTCCAGGAACGTTTCTCAAAGACTTTAAGTTCACTTATCTTGTGAATAACACCTCTACAAGAGTCTTGAACTTCTTTGAACTTCTCTTCAAAACTTTTAAATAGTGATTCGACTTTTTCTTCCAGTGCACTATACTTAGCGTTTATTTCATCCACGCAAACCGAACACCTCTAGAATAAAAATAAAAAACCAACGGTTAATAGAGCCCACTCCGCATATAGGAGCCCTGTTACTTTACAATAAATTTTGAGAGGGATAACTAATCTGATACTGGCATCGGCCCGTTATCACTGTTCAATAACTGAGTACTTGCCTTGCTTTTCACAATTTCCATAGACTCTAACAAGTACACCGCTCAAAAGAATTAGGGAAACACAATATAGAACGCCTATGTTATTTAAATTAATGAAAATATACGTACAATCCCATGAACACACAAAGCGGTCTCGCTATATTCAACAAATAAACAAATGTATGGCTTAGTTTTCCAAGTATCTTTCGAAATAACAAATGACAGGCGTAACCCCCGGTGAAACTGAAGTGAGAAAACTGTTCTCAAGAAGGGATCTCAAGACATCTCTGGATACACGTTTCCCTAGAAGTGTTCTGTAGTAACGAGTATTCTCTCCACGAGCACCAAGGACCTCTGCGCGTCTGCGATGCATGCTCCGCACAAATCGACGGATGTCTGCTTGAGAAATGTTCTCCCATTCCTGAGAAAGGTCGCGCAGTGATTGTGGACTTGTTGGACGTTGCCTTATGGGTCTTTCAAGCATGTCCGATCGGATTAATATATAGACTCATTGCTGGCCACTCCAATTTTTGAAAGTTCCATTCTTGGAGAAATTCCTGAGTGGCACGTGCCGAATGTGGAGGAGCATTATTTGCATAAGAACAAAATTAGGGCCCACAACACAAGCAGCAGTCACTACGTGATCTTTCAGAATGTCCCTGATGTAGACTTCAGCATTGAGACGTCCTGGGACAACAACGAGATCAGTACGGCTGTCGATAAAGATTCCCCCCCGCCCTCAAACCATGACTGAACCACATCCCATTCTGTGTCTCCCCAAACGCTGACGTCTATCACAATGAGTTAGGTGAAGTCTGGACTCGTCTGTAAAAAGAACAGACCGCCACTGATGCTATTGCCAGTTGATGTGTTGTTGGGCAAACCGACTTCGGGCTTCTCGGTGTCAGCGCGTGAGATGAGGTACACGATTCGGCCTTCTGGCTCTCAAACCACCTTTCTGGCTGTTTGGTCAAAAACAACCACTCCAGATGCCGCACGCAGGTCGTTTTGCAAGTCTGTAGCAGTTGATGTTCGTCGGCGAAGAGCAGAAGTTTGAAGATATCGGTCCTGCATTCTTGTCGTTATGCGTCTGCGTCCTTGTCCAGCCCTTCGCGAATAACGACCAGTCTCTTGGAAACGATTCCATGCACGATGGATCACTGAAGGTGACACTTTAAGCTGTTTGGTGACGAACCTGATTGAGTAGCCTGCTTGGAGCAGCGTAACAGCTCTTGCAACTTCCTCCAGCCTAAGATATCTCATTTTGTCTTAATTAAGCGTCCGAATACTGTATCAGAGCTTTAACATGCAAATTAATGCTGTTTGAAGATCATGTGACCTTTTTCGTATGGTTATGACCATTCTGTTTTTAAGTGGTCTCAGTCATTTTCACTTTAAACTCGCGGAAAAAAGAGAAACTCGAAAAAACACCCAGTGATTTCAATAGACCAATCTAATTTATCAAAAAAATTTTATCGGAAGTTTTCATCTTGAGATGTTTTCAGAAGTGTTCCCCTAATTCTTTTGAGCAGTGTATAACAATCTGGTATTTTTACACGAGAATAACTTGAAATAAATCAGACGTATAATTATGTTTCTCTTTCTGCAAAGGAAGAAACACCTATTTTTGTGATCTGCAAAGGAAGAAACACCTATTTTTGCAATTTTTATGCAGGATGTGTTCAGTTTTTCGTTTAGCGACACCTCTCTGTGAACTGCCCAAATGAAAGCGGCCACATGGTAGCCATGATAAGATATAGGTCCGAAAAACTACTATTTACTATACTCTGTTCAACGAAAGAAAAACTGGGCGTGTCTAATTAAATTCCCAATTTTCTGTAGGACGTCTGTAATTTAATTTTTTTTACTTAACTTTTAAATAATCTGAATAGATGTCAGTAGGTGTTCTAGTTTCTTGAATGTATACAGATCATTCTGAGATTTTTTTCAAGCCAAAAGTGAAAGTATTTTATAAATTCCTCTGAAAGTTGTGATTTTTCAGCATGTGCTGCACATTTCATAGAAGGTAAAATTCTGAAAAAAATACCTACTCAAAAATTATAAAAACGGGTTATTTCGAATACAGAATGTTCGGTAATATGTACAAAGGTCATTCCTGTTCTGTGCTATAAGTTTATCTGAGTTTATAGCGATTTGAATAAAGCTGTCCTATATATAGGACGTTAGGCATATAGGCATTCAAATTTCCTTACTTTCGAAATGCCTTGATCAATCATTGCAAAAACATTACTATAGTTTCATACTATAATAAGGTTGATTATTTTATGATATTACATATAAATATGATTTTTTTAAATTTTTGATAGGGTATTTAATCTTAATGAAATACTCGAAATTCTCGAACAAGATGAAATTGAAGAATCATATGACACTTCAATAGACATCATTCTACAGTCACTTATCAATGCTTGTGGAGATGTCATATAATCTGAAGAAGAAGATAATCTGAATATAAATAACCTTCCTGGTAGCCAGCTGCAAGCAGAAGCGGAGTTACATAATGAAAGTGTATCAGATGTCACACATCAGACCAAGCCACCCAAAAAGAAAATTAAACTGCATTCATGGAAGAAAATTCCACTTAGACAATCAGATATTACTTGAGATGCTGTTCCAAATGTTGATGAAGGAGAGTGCTCTCCTGCAGAACTTTTCTTTTTATTTTTTGATCAAGAATTGATTGATTCTATCGTCCTTGAATCAAACAACTATGCAGCTAAGAAAAACCGAGTAGGAGATATTACTGCACAAGAAATAAAATGTTTCATGGGTATTTTGCTTCTTAGTGGATATGCTCCAGTTCCTCGTCGAGGGATGTACTGGGAACAACGAAAAGACACTCATAATGATCTTGTTGCTAATTCAATCAGTCGAGACAGATTTGAGTTCATTATATCAAATATCCATTTAGCCAACAATGATTGCCTTGATAAATCAGACAAATTTGCAAAAGTTCGCCTTTTATTTGATAAGTTATATGAAAAATTTAAGAATTATGCACGACTTGAAGAACAACACAGTATTGATGAAGCCATGGCGCCGTATTTTGGAAGGCATGGCTGCAAGCAATTTATACGACGCAAGCCAATCCGATATGGTTACAAGTTACGGGTTGGAGCAACTAGGTTAGGTTACGTTATTTGGATGGAGCCTTACCAAGGATCCAGTACAAAGATAAAAGAAGAATATTTGGAATTCGGTTTGGGTGCTGCCGTTGTACTAGAATACAGCAATGTGTTGATGCCACTAGCTCAACTACCTTATCACCTTTATTTTGACAACTTCTTCACATCGTTGGCTCTTCTGGAAGAATTAGGACAAAGGGGCCAGAAATGACCAGGGATAACAGAACATGCAAATGTCCTTTAATTGATTCAAAGAAGATGAAGAAGTTAAATAGAGGACACTTCGATTTTCAATTATCTGAGGAAAAAAACATAATTGTATGCAGATGGCATGACAACAGTGTGGTGACTTTGGCTTCAAATTCTTGTCCAGTTGAACCAATCTACAATGTGAGGAGGTACTCACAGAAAGAAAAAAAGTTCATTACAATCGAACAGCCACATATTGTTCATCAGTACAATAAATATATGGGAGGTGTTGACAGGTGTGATCAAAACATCAGTCTTTACAGGATTGCAATCCGTGGTAAAAAGTGGTATTTTTCACTAATTGCACACTGTATAGATGTAGCAGAACAAAACGCATGGCAGCTGCACAAGTGTCGAGAGAGGAAATTAGACCACGTAGAATTTCGTAGGAGGATTGTAATGGATGTTTTGACAAAATCAGGATATACAACGAAAGTAACGGAGAAGACATTCTAAAAAAGAAAATGTTGATATTAGGTATGATCACCTTGACCACCTGGTGATTCCACAAGAGAAGGTGTCGGGTGTGCCATGATAAATGTTTAACCCGATGTAAAAATGCGATGTAGGAATCCATGTAAAATGTTTTGAAAGTTATCATACAAAGTAACATGAAATTGGTTATTATATATATTCATTTACATAAACATATATCTTATAGCTGTAGTAGTTATATAAGTTTTTTATATAAAAAAATTATGCAAAAATACACAAAATGTTTCGTCTTCTGTGGTTATTAAAAAAAATGGTACCTGATTTTCCTGACATCCTATATATAGGACACCCCTTTTCTTAGAAAGTAAACCTTATTAAAATATAAAAATGACTTAATATGTTTTAAATGGTTACACTTAATTTACACTGAAAAGGAAATAAGTATAAAATAAAAATAAACCATATCAGGCATATCTGGGTTAGAAACATTACCAATATGTCTTTTCATCCAAAACTCAATCAACGAAAAAACTGCAGCGAGAAAAAAAAAACTCTATTGCATTTGAATTGCTGATTTTCCAAATGGCATATGTCCACATGCATAGATATTCATGACTATCACCGTAAGTATTGTGTGTAATTCAGTGACGGCAGCTAGGTGGCGATCCCAGCATTCAGTACGGGATTAGCCTGGGATATAAAAGCTAGGACGATTAATCGTGTTGATCGTCCTAAAAGTACTTATGTGCTATATCATTACATACTGCATGGTTTCTTAATGGAAGAGGTTATGACACTCGTAACTGTTCCAATGGTTTCGGCGCGTCCCGGAAGTAGATGGCACTTCGAGCAATTTATGCTTCATTTATCAAATTTCTATGAATCATTTTGAATCATTTATTTAAGATAAAAAAACTTAAAGTTTATAACTAGTTGAATTCTATTGTATATCTGATTATTTAGAGGAGACTTTGATGTTTTGCCATCTGGTGGTCTAAATAACAGCTGGATCGCGTTTAAATGGGAGTGTCAGTTAATATCGCAAATATATGACAACGCACACTAGTTCATCGTCAAGAGTTTCGTGGCCAGTTACTCGAAAGAAAGTAACCATGGGTAACGTTTTCCCGTGAAAAAATTGAAATGACGAGGGAGAGAGGCATCCTCTTTTAAACAATATTCAATTTTGCACGGTGGCACTATTTTAGCGCGTTTTTCTTATTTTAGCGCAAAATTTAGCGCGATGGTACTATTTTAGTGATATTTTAACACGTTTTAAACAGATGAATTATCATTTTTGTAAATACAGTAAAACTGCTCCAATCCGGACTTTTATTCTAAGCCAATGGGCAATGCTGCTGTTTCCCAAAAGTACCCATGTTCGTTGTGTTATGTATAATAAGTGAAGTAGATGTTCACATAATGCTAATAATTTGTTTTTATAAACGGGGCTATTATATCTTTGGGATATTTGCTCCAACTTAGCGCTTTTTTAACGTTTTTTCGACGAATTTTAGCGCTTTTTTGGCGCGTTTCAGCAACACCGCTAGCGCGACCTGAAAATTTGAGTTGGCAATACTGGAATAACTATCAACAAAATCACGTGACGTGCTCAAGGCATTGCATTGGCGACAATGCAAAGTAAAAAGTAAGGATATGTTTCTTATGTTAGATTAATACAGCG
>JAHWFO010040815.1:194977-224209 GCA_023313115.1 Rhysida immarginata
TTTAATAAATAAATTAATAAAATACAATATGAAATTAACAATATTTATGACTAAATATTAATAAATAATAAATAAATGAATAAAATGCAATTAAAAATTAATAAATACACATTATTTACAGGCATACTTATTTTAGAAACGGAAGTGTAATTATATAATACAGGGTGTTTCATAATTGGTGTCCCGTCTTTAGGTCCAAATAACGACTCAAGGGGAACAGATTGGCGGAAAATGAATATTGATTATTTGATTTTAACGTCCCCTAATTCAGAATAAAAACATTTCGCGTCCCTGGGGGTGAAGGGCTAAATTTTGTAGGGGTAGGGGTTAGACCCCATGTGTTATTTAGAAAGTGGTAGAGACATCATGTAAAATGTGGGTTTACCAAAAAACCCGGTGAAAAATCTCATCCCCTGCCCTTTATCGAGTTGGTAAAGTGAAATGTATGGCTAGCTAATGTAGACAAAAACAGAAAAACTCATTAGAAACTTATTAGAACTTTATTACTTATTAGAAAACAGTACATTTGAAAAGGAATGAGTCGTTAGCCCACTTCAAATGTAGACCCTACTGTTTTCTAATAAGTATGGTTTTTGTCCACATCGGCTAGCTATATCTTTCACTTTAAAGGGCATGAGATTTTTTCACCAGGTTTTTTGCTAAACCCACATTTTACAACTTTCTAAATAACACATGGGGTCTAACCCCTACCCCTACAAAATTAAAATTTTCAAAATTTACCCCTTCACCCCCAGGGACGCGAAATGTTTTTATTCGGAATTAGTGGACATCAAAACCAAATAATCAATATTCATTTCCCCCCCACCTGTTCCCCTTGAGCCGTTATTTGGACCTAAAGACAGGACACCAATTATGAAACACCCTGTATACGTATACAGAGAAATAATAAAATTAATGATGAAATTATTTTATTAAATTAAAATTATATAAAGTTATTATTTCTTATAGTTTTTTATATATATAACTAAAATATGAAAATCTCTGAAATAATTTAACTTCATTTTTACATTTGGAATATTTTAAATTGAAAATTAAAAAGAAATCAACAAATTTTTAAAATGAACAACAGATATCCACTACACTAAATGCAGAATTTTTTTTAAGAACTGTGTTTTTGTGCTGATAGATTTGGAAAAATACAAAGCACGTTGTTTAAACAATATCTCGCGGCACATCGTTGATTTTTGTCTATTTTTAAATTCAGCTTGCATTAATAAGCCTCGAGATCGTAGATTGTAATGACCTCTAGTGGCGTGTTTGTAAAAAAAGAGAGTGACAAACATATACAGGTTATCATCTAGTGATCTCTTCTAATCAGTTATGGAAAAAAATAAGAGAGTTGGAAGGGCCCTTTTCGCGTTTATAGATGCAGCAGCACGTAAGGAAAAGATTCGGAGGCATCATTTTATTCATTTCCAAACAGAAGAAAAAAGTGGATCCAAGCTGTAAAACGAGAGAAGAAAATATTTATTGTTCTAAATTTTATATTACTGAATATTTAATTAAACAGCTATTTTAATGTATGATTTCATTTCATTTCATTTCATGATCCCACAGACTAGATACCAACACAATACTCGAAAATCTACTGCAGACATTTCGTTGGCAACAAGAAAAGTGACAACCCAAATCTTCCATCATAATTGCCCACAATATTTATCCATAAAAAAAACAAAGAACTCTCACTTCCAGCTGAACAATGTTATACACGCCTTGTAAAACGAACCAAGCGAAGGAAAAACGATAGGAAGATACATGGTGAAAAATGAGTTTGCCCATGATCTCTTTCTTGTTTTATAAAAATAAACTACTTCTGCTACAAGTTTACATTTTAGTGATGCCCCTGCTTTACACTCACATATACACTGTCATATCAATGAATTATGACCAACACTCCTTCAAGGCACACGCATGGTTCGCCCCAACGACGATTACACATTGCAAAATTTGCATAACAGGCTGAGAAAGCTTTAAAGCTGGTGCATGAAACGGCAGGTGCACGAGCCTCAAGATGGGTAAACGTCCGAATTTAACGGACATCCAAAATGGGATGATATTAGCAAGGGTGGCACCATCTCCGAAACGGCGCGATTTGTAAACTGTTCACGGCCGGAAACAGGCTGAAGGGGGTAGTGTGCATGTGTGGGGAATCTTCTGTTGGGAGCATTTAGGTCCACTGATTCGTCTAGAAGGCAATTTGAATGCCTGTGACTATCTGTCAATCGTAGCGGACCAAGTGCACCCGTACATGCTCACGATATTCCCCCAATGTGATGGTATGTTCCATCAGGACAATGCACCCTGCCACAAAGCACGTCTCCGTCTGGATTGGTTTGCGGAACACTACTGACTTTCAAGTGCTCCCTTGGCCTGCTAATTCGCCAGACATCAATCCAATCGAACATCTGTGGGAGCACCTTGATCGCCATGTACGGCAGCTGGACCCTCCACTTATGACTCTCGAAGCTCTGTGGACAGCGCTTCAAGCAGATTGGACTGCCATACCATCGGACACATACCGCGCACTTCTTACGTCCATGCCATGACGCCTAGCAGCAGTTATTACGGCGAAGTGTGGCTACTCCCATTACTAAGCGGGTGGGCATAATTCAGTTATATGACAGTGTATAACCTACTATGGTTCTTGCTTTTGTAAGTAGAATAAAAACAGATGTACAAATGAATATTGGCAAAATATTAAAAAAAAAAGATCAAATTTGAAGAAAATTCTACATATCTCAATTGTCACGATATAAGGCACAGAATGCACTCTGGTATATCGTAAACATTTTTTCAAGTACCTTAGACTCGGTGTCGGCATTTCTCTTCTCTTTGACACTAAACACATGTCTCCTCTCTAATAAGTCTAGGCCTTTATCGGAAGTACAATTTCTAAAGTAAATGTTGCAAAAAATTCTGTTGAAACCAACAAAAATTTCTCTCTGCGATGCCATGAACAAATATTTCTCAATGCTTCGTGCTTGTGAAAACTATGTGTTTTATCACTACAGTTTTTTCTAATTATTGGCGCGAGAGGCGCCGTTGTTCCCAAACTATCTAGGAACTCGAGGCTTATAAGCCTATCCAGGAATGAATGACCTGTGCTCTTGGTCTAACACTTCCGTTATAAAACCGAAACTAAAAATCAGATTTGTAAAATGAAAACAGTTTATGACATAAAATTGGCCGTGACGTCGCAATGACGTCATAAATAAGGCTGCCATCTGGTGTAGAGGCGCTTAAGTTGTCAAATTATGAAAAATGTTGAAACTAAATAGAGGTTACTTGATTTTTCATATAAAAAAACTGATTTACCTTGTTATTTTTTTGTCGAGGTGTGCATGACCAGCCATTCCCTATTGTTATAGACTATGAAACTACTGAAACAATGTTAAATTTTGTCGCTAGGTGGTGCTAAATCGCCCTTTTTCGAATGATTTTTGAGACAGTTTGAACAATGGAGCAAGGCAAATGGGCAGGCTTTCTCTTATCATTGTAGGCTATGGCGCAAACCACGACCTACTGGATACTAACAAATCTGCGCATTACATCAAACAACAATGGTTGTCATATCTCGTTAGTATTAAGGATCTCTGAAAGAAAGCCAAACAACTGAAACATCATACATTGTTACATCATCATAATTTGAACAAATTTAGGGCTTATTATTGGTAGAAATACGATTAACAATGGTTGAAATATGATGGTGTAACAATGCATGACGTTTCAGTAGTTTGGCTTTCTTTCTATAGTGCATCCAGCTTCAGTTTGCGCGAAATGTGATGGACATGTTAATTGTTAAGTATTGTTTAATTTTTGTTGTAACAATGTCCAACAATTGAAACGGCCATCACATTTCGCGCAAACTAAGGCTGGATAAAGTATAGGAGGTGTTGGCTACACTATTTAGAGTGAAGGCCTGCGCCAACACCTCATGGAAAGAAGGCCTTTGCACGGAAAAGTCATACTTCTCTGTGCAGGCCTTCTCTCTATATGGTGTTGGCTGTAGCTGTCATGATTATTTTAACTGATTATTCAATCAGTGAAAGAATTGATTACAGAGAGGGTGGATTTAAGTTCAAATATTAGCATGTTTATTTAGCACGTTTTAAGTGAACTACAGATTGTAATATCATTTTTGAAATCATTTAACTATTCTTGAAATAAATGGATATATAAGTAAAGTTCAGTACACAAATTAATGATAATGTCCATATCGTTTTACAATGCCAGGAGGGCACATGAATTATTCCATAATAGCTTATTCACAAAGGTAGGCCTCTAACTCGCGGAATCTCTTCTATTGCGTTTGTTGCAAATATATGTAGCCACCCATTCTTGTAAGTTACAGAAGCATCATTGCAGGCCATCCACCTTGACGAGAAATTTACTAGGATGGAAAAATCACATATTACGAACATTTAATCACACTTGATGCTCCGTTCAGATCACGGGCTAGTGAATTCAATCAATGGAGAGCTTAATACATTTAGACACACACTTTTCAACTTTGCACTTTAACGTTGCTATATTAAAACTAGGTAAGTAGGCACACAGTAATACGTATTACAGCTGGAATCAACACTACATAGCACAAAAGCTCAGTGCACACATCATCACATATCCGTGATGGTCCAAGTCATTTAAAGAACACTTGCATGATTATGAACTACGCAGTCCCCCCCCCCCCCCTAGGGCCACCAAACTTTAATATTTTGGCCTGGATTAATACTGCCATTTTTTATTTCTATGAAGATGGCAACGTCTACATATATGTGAGCCCAGGCTATGAAAAGGCCTCGCGTTACATAGGCAAATGCCCAGGTCCGAAGGGTAAAACGAGAAGAGATAAGCCTAACATTATGGGTGCGTATAACAGTTCGAACGGCACTGGCCTTTTTCCTCGAAGAGATCTACACATTCTTCTCCTTTTGTAGCGTCCTTTGTTTCTGAAGCACTAACTCCTTCGGCTTCTATGCTAGCGAGCGTCGCACTATTTAACCACTCCAACCTCGATGTACTGTCCCCCGTCCTTCCGGCATTAATGGTATCTGCGTCCGCTGCTTTTTGCTCAAGTGGCTGCGCTTCTCCTACGTTGCAAATATCTTTTCTCTTAGTTCCCTTAGGTCCTGCTTTCCATATCGGCCTTGGTGGCTCAGTGGTTGCGTGATCGCCTCTGATGCCGGAGTACGCGGGTTCGACCTCGGCCGAGGACGACGAGGATTTTTTTAAGGGGGGAAATCCTGAGATCACGCACTTCTGAGATCAAGCCGTTGGCCCCGTATAGTCGTTTGACGGTTGCACGTTAAAGAACCCGTATCAAAATTTGCGGTCCCTATAACGCCGTACTGAAATGACCATGGCAGTTGAAAAGGACGTTAATACCAAACAAACTAACCTAACTAACTAACTAAACTAACCTGCTTTCCGTTCTCTATTCCGCACGATGCGTTTATCATCCTCCCATCGCCAAGAGCTATTCTCTTTCTTCAGCTCTCTCTTCCTACGTCCTTTCGCTTTCGTAACCTCATCGCTCTCCTCAAGCGATGTCGCCATCTTTTTTTTAACCACTTTCTCTTTCTTCCGGATGCTCTCTCGAATAAAAATATCTTCCGGAACGAGGAAGGGTTTTGTCGCTTGTTTGTTTATTTATTGACAAATCGCGTGACAGTAACCAAAGTCATGCAATAGAGAGGGCAAAAATCGACTTCTGCAAATATAGAAGAACAAAACTAAGGTGCACAGACCAGAAAATTAAAAGACCATAGTGTATAATTGAAGTGACCATTGTTGCTCCATATCTCAAAGCAACAATCAGCATGATTACTAAAGTCTTTCTCATTTAATCTTGACAGTATTATTTTTTTAAGTGTAAACGAGGCTGACCGGACCGCATGAATTCCTGGAATGTATTCATGCGCGCCATAATTTTCCCTACAATATTGCTGACAGCTTGGTAGAAAAATTGTAAACAAATGATGGCAGCATTTATTATACGATGACCTTCTCCTGTTTCTGCGAAAGAGAGAATGAAAGGAATGTTCCCGTTTATTGGTTACTTGTGTCAACTGATGCGCAAAGCCATTCAGAAATGACACTACAAGATAATGCGAGTGAATACCAGAACCGGTTTACATAACATAACTGATTCAACAATGTCAAGTTAGAGTGAGAAACACTTCAGGAGTGATAGAGGCCTGTATTCAGAATGAGCGCTAATGTTCTTGCTTTTGCTCAAACCACTGTTGAGTGCAAATTAATATTCAGTAGGAGCATTAGTGTTCATTTTGAATACGGACCTTAATCCCTTCCTAGTAACAGTGAAGCTTGTGCGCGCGAAAGGTAATAAAAGGGATGCCTTGGTGAAAAACCAACCAGTGGTTGCCAGCAACTCGAAAGGGCAATGGACCAGCCACGGACCAGAGCCACGGACCCTCCCAAATTGTGTACTCCCAAATTAATGCCATCTCTCGATGTTCAGAGAAAATTCACATTAATTTCTAGAGATTACCATAGAGAAGAAATAAGATAGAGCACGCAAAGCTCTCACTTTCTCCTGATGTTACTTCTCGCAACAATAGTTCTTCTAACATATTGATTTCGACCAATAATAAGCCCTATATTATGACTTCTTATGATCATATAAGAATATATGAATTTTCAATGTACAGGCTTTCTTTCTAGGACTTGTTGAGTCTAGATCGTGCTTGAAATTAAAATCTAATAATAACGTTATAACAACGATTGGTTTGGTTTGGTTTGTTTGGTATTAACGTCCTTTTCAACTGCTATGGTCATTTCAGGACGGCGTTATAGGGCCCGCAAATTTTGCCTCGCAAGCTTTACTTCCCTTCCGAAGGAAGTGCGTGATCTCAGGATTTTCCCCCTGAAAAAAATCCTCGTCGTCCTCGGCCGGGGTCGAACCCGCGTCCTCGGGCATCATAACAACGATTGTAAACAATTGTCAACAAAACGATGTGTAAAACCATCATTGTAGAAACAATATAAAGCCATTCGTGTGTATTGATTAACCGTGTTCCAGCCTTATTTTCTGATAAAATCATTTTCAGTTGGCTTGCTAGTCATTATTAATAAGGAACGACTCGCTTAAGGAGAACAATCGTCTTATGATAAAATCCAACGCCTCCTAAAAAGAAAGCCTGTGCACTGAAAATTTATACATTGTTACGTCATCAAAAAAGGCATTGTTAATATTATTTCTACCAATAGGGAGAAATACCAAAACATAAACATTGAATATCCGCCATCTTTTGAGGGCATCGAGACCCATGGCTGCCATGGCTCTGAACTTATCCCATTGTTATAAAATACATCCAAACACGCAACAACTCGTTATCATCGTTATACAATAACAAGTCGGGCAAAAACGGGGCACTGCGATGAATAGCAGTATAGGACTGCCTTCCTCTTGCCCTCAAAAAAATGGCAGCTGTACCCATCATTCAATGCGAAGATATTTTCCTCTATAATAAGCCCTAAATTATGACTTCTTATGATCACGTAACAATGCATGAATTTTCAGTGCATAGGCTTTCTTTCTAGGAGGTGTTGCAACATCTCCTACAAAGAAAGCCTGAACAATGAAAATTCATATACAGGGTGTTTTTGAATTGAGTACAGATTTTTTGGGAGATGATAGAAGCGGTCCTTAGAAGTATTTTTTGTCATGGGGTCCCCGCAGTTCCGTTTACTTACAATACTGCATTGAACAATCAAATGACACGGGGACGCAGTGTGCGTTGGTAGGCCTAGATTATTTTATTTTTAATAATTAACACTCACAATATTCTGTAACAACTTTTAAAGTAATTATTTTTCAATTGAAAAATGGAAGGAAAAATTCTGCGACCCGGATTCGAACCAGTAACCTCGACTATCATGGCCGATGCCTCTACCAATTGGGCTATCGCAGCCACCACGGACAGCCAAGCTGTCTCAAGGTGTCTTAAAGACAACCAAGTTGTCAGGGTTGAAAGCACGGTTGAAGAGGCATCGGCCATGATAGTCGACGTTCCTGGTAATGTTATTTCGTTGTTAACAAATATCTTCTTGTTCTCCTGCTTTATGCCAAATTCAGTTAGTCTCTGAAAAACATTTAGCATACCTCATGAATCCGGGTCGCAGAATTTTTCTTTCCATTTTTCAATTGAAAAATCATTACCTATGCTTGGAGATGTATCTCCAGTTAATAATTATTATTATTCACTATAAAGTAATTGTTTGCAAAGAAATTTCAAGGTGCACTTGCTTGTTTGTTGAAAAGTCTTAGGACAAACTTCGTCAAGGAGATTCCATGGTATCCAACCCCTTTGTAAAATACGATTAGTCCATATGTAAATGAACTAATCGCATTCTGGGAAAGCAGTAGGTAAAGATTTGTTTTAAAAAGTTCACTTGATGTACTTTTTACATGTGTAAAGTTAAACAAACAGTATGAATCGTTTTACATGGAATGATTATGCAGACATGCATCTGTGTCTCGGTGCTGCTGGTATCATGGATAGTGCAAGGCGTTTGTATGCTGAACGTTATCCCAACAGAATTCTTCCCAATTCACGAACATTTGGTGCAGTAGATCGTCGTCTAAGAGAAACAGGCGCATTCGCTCATGATAATCATCAGCGTGGACGTCGTCGGTGGTTACGCTGCCCTGAATTAGAGGTTGAAGTTTTGGAAAGGTTTAACCGAAATCCATCGACAAGTACTCGTGCTGTCCGAGCTGCTTTGAATACTACTCATACCACTGTATGGAACATTTTACATGATAACTTACAACATCCGTTCAGGCTTCGAGAAATGCAGGAATTATGTCCCAATGATCATGGTCCCCGGCGTGCTTTCGCGGAATGGTTTATTGCAGCAACAGAATAGGATTCCAGATTTTCCTTCCATGGTTTTGTGGACAGATGAGGCAACGTTTACGCGAGAGGGAATGTTCAATAGCTACAATAGTTATCTGTGGTCTCATGTCAACCCATGTGCAACACATGTTAACAGTTTTCAGCATCGGTTTTCGTTGAATATTTGGGCTGGCATGATTCACAATGTCCTGATTAGGCCATATCTCCTACCATGCCGTCTTAACGGGCAAACCTACCTTGGTTTCCTGAAGGAGGAGCTCCCTGGTCTTCTTGAAGATGTTCCACTAATGACCAGACATTTGATGTGGTTTCAACAGGACGGCGCACCTTCGCAGTACACAAGAGCAGTTAGAGATTACCTAAATGAGGCATATCCTGGTCGTTGGATTGGTCGTGGCGGACCAGTTACTTGGCCACCGAGATCGCCAGATCTCACACCGATGGATTTTTTTTTATGGGGAAGCATAAAATCAATGGTGTACTCCGAACCCGTAGATACCGAAGAAGAATTGGCGGCTCGTGTTGTCGCGGCAGCAGGTGACATCAGCGACCGTGCTAATCAACTGTTTCCACGCGTACATCAATCCATCATTTCGAACAATTACTGTAAAAGTCATACAGTAGATTGCTTGTGTTAATTGTTAAAAATAAAATAATCTAGGCCTATCAACGCACACTGCTTCCCGGTGTCATTTGATTGTTCAATGCAGTATTGTAAGTAAACGGAGCTGCGGGGACCCCATGTTCATATGACAAAAAATACTTCTAAGGACCTCTTCTATCATCTCCCAAAAAATCTGTACTCAATTCAAAAACACCCTGTATTGATACATCATCATAAAAAGGCATTGTTAATCGTATTTCTACCAATAATAACAATACAGCCTAGAGAGAAAGCCTGCTCACGGAAAAATCATACGTTGTTACATCACCTACGGTAGGGACAATTTTGGGCTTATTATTGGTTGAAATATGATCAAAAATACCCTACCGTAGGTGATGACGTTTTCGCGCTGAGGCTTTGAGTAGAGATGGTGATGTTAATAAGCCCTAAATTATGATTACTTATGACCATTTAACAATGCATGACGTTTCAGTGCGCAGTCTTTCTTTCTAGGAGGAGTTGGTTACGACCATTAGTCTCAGAAACGGAAAAAAAGCCAGAGAGTACAACGCACCAGAAGGGACATAGCTTCCTCGAGACGCACACATACAGCAGAGCCGCTTGTTTGCATATTGTATTTTTCCATAGCATCATTCCCTTAAGAAGACAATCATACTTCGCAACCTTGGTTTATTTTTAATGAATTTGGATTCATAACGCGTATTTGAAAATAAAAATTAGACGATTAAAATTTGCACCACACCAATATTGTCACGTGCTTTTACTGGCTCCAGACTAAAACCTTAATTCTTAACATAAAAACCCAGAGGTATCAAGCCCTACACAGAGAAGGAAGAGAGGAGACGGTTGTAATTGTTTCAATGTTTAATTTTCAAATATCACAATTAAAATTTGATTATTCAACAGTATAATTGTACTATACAAATAGGAATAATTTCTCCTCGTTAGTCCAATGGTAAGTTGTCGTTTATTATGAATTCGCCTCGTTTAATGTTTGAGTCGTATCGTATTACCGCTGCAAAGGATGGTGGCAACCTTTCCAGGCGAGTCAACGAAGGGACCTCTGCCTGTCACGGAAATATACAAAAAACAAGAACATTAATAAGACTTCAACAACAAGATACACATTAGATGACCACACAAGCTTAAACATATGACTTAATCTTTGTTTCATAAGCCGAAAGTCAAGCGCGGCCCGCGTCACGAGATCTCGCTTGCGAGGCGCACACTTGCAGAATTGGATTATTGTCGACGTGGCGAAGTGGACCCTCTCCGGAGTAGAAACTTGTTAGGACTTTACACCGAGTCCGTTTAGTGTCAGTATTGCTTGCTCCGGGTCGTGGCCGCTCGTCGTGTTCACTGACTATTGCCGTTGCTGCAATGTCATGCGTTTTGTCACGAGAATATCGAAAAGATATAGAATGAAGCACAAATTCACTTGGAAAAGAAAGTCGTGATTCACTTTGTCGAAGGTCTTTTCCTGGTCAAGGCTTAACACAGCTAGAATCTGTTTACGAACACATGCTTCCGCCATAACACACTGATGGAATTCAGCAGGACTGTCCCGGATCACAGAACTCGTCGGGAATTACTTGAGCCTCTGCTGAACACCCGAGTGAAGATCTTATAGTCTGTGTTGAGCAGGGCTATCGTCCTCCACTGGGTCACAAGCTCTAGATTCGGAACCTTGGGGAGCAGGATAATCTACCCGACGGTGAAGTCCGACGAAATGGAGGCAGAATCACTAACGATGGAATTAAACACTTTCACCAGGCAAGGCTCAAGAAGTTTCCATGTCGCATTGAAGAAAGAATACGGGATGCCGTCTAAGCTCGAGCTAGACTGATGACGGCCATCCGCTGACAGAAACTATTTGACTTATTTCTCGGAGAAGGGATGGGTGATAAACAGGTTAGTATCCTCAGAAAACGGCCTCAATGCCTCAATTCACTGCTTCGTAGAGTTGGACGGAACGATTGGGTTACTGAAGAATGATGAGAAGTGGGAGTGGAAAACTGACAAGATGCAGAGTCAGAATCCACTTCCCCACCATCCACCACCAGGTGATGATATCGTTTTTTAATGGCACGCCGACTCTCCTCAGCGAATGCTGCTGATGACATGTGCCTGACATCAGCAGCCCAGGTAAGTTTGCCCTGAGAGCTGCGCCGGCCGCCTTACAGATCCTTAGAGCATTGACCTCGCTCTTCACCTGACGAATTTCAGCGGCATAATCCTCCTTGGGGTGGAGCAGCAGAGGAGTCACAAGATCTCTTGGAGCATAAGAAGATGGCGACGACGGCGTCTGGCAGCATCCAACCTAATCATCCGAAAGCACGATGCAAGCGTAGGAGGCAAATTGTGGTGGTGTTTTCTCCACAATCTGAACGAACAAGCCCTTGTATTCCTGGTCGTCGAGCAGAGAAACATTCAAAAACCAGTTACGACCTGTAGTTGACGCTAGAAACGGAGATTTCCATGACCAGACGATGTTACTGTGGTCGGAAAAGGAACATGGAATAACCTCCATTAAACAAGATGAGACAACAAATGCATTGATGATACAGGGGGAAATCACCAGGGGAAGGATCACTCACAAAATCAAAGTCTCTGACACTCCGCACTTGATGTTTTAGCTACGTGGAAAAAGTAAAGTCCAAATCACTGCTTTGCTCCGAAAAATTACATAATTATCGCCAGGGTTGGAGCAGACCCTTCACTTTATTTCCTTTTAATGGTACTTTCTACGTCTTCTTTTCTTTTATCTTCAATTTTCCCGCTGCTCATTTGCATTCCCCGCTTCTTAGCGAATCGTGGAGCTCTCTCGCTCCTAGCTCTTTGGTCGGAACGATTGCTATCCATGGGGGTCAGACAGCGGGATTGCCAGAACCTTTTTCCTTCACGAGACGATGTCACCTCACGTAACCTCCCGTTTAACTGAGATTTCGAGGTGACATCTATAATGAAAAATGTAAATCCCTTATTTGCATATTAATATCATTATAATCTGTTCATCAATAAAACCGTTATCAGCTCTCAAAGTTAGTAAGTTATTTTTGGACCACTCTGTAGGTAAAAGCCTTTAGTGATCATGCAGCATTGGTCGGAAGGGCATCGAGCTTTTGCATGGAAGCATTCATCAAAAACAACGATTCCCGCTACTGAGATTTTCGACGGCATTTTGATATTGGAAGGAATGGAAAGGTTCCGATATGCCAAACAATATTGAATTGGGTCGCACAATTCAGGTCCAGTGCATGCATTGTCAACAAGAAGCCTCCTGGTCGCCTTCGAACTGTGAGAATAAAGTCATGGGCAACGCCAGACAACATGAAAGAGGAGTGCTTACCTCCAATGGAACTCACGTGAGTGATGTTATCTCCAAAATGTGACTTGAAAATGAAATGCTTCCTGTGTTTTTAGAATCGTTTATCTAGTTAATATTTTGTTTTCAATTAAAGTGATCATTAACTCTTTTACTAGTCTTTTATGCACGTTTAAGTAGTGCCTTGTGAAAATTTCAGAAACGATTTAGTCCTTATATACTTTTTTAAATTTCTATTAAGTAGGAAAATGTGAATTCTTAGTTTCATTTTGTGTGAGTAGTCGTATAATTTCTTTCATGAACTATATTTATTTACTAGAAGAGGTACCCGGCGTTGCCCGGGATAATTACACTTGCACAATCTTTTCCTTTCATTGTTAGTCATGAGATATTGATTGTTGGTTCATGCAGAGCGCTTGTGAATTGCGTGTTGATACCATTGTTGATACCTATTGTTGTACAAACTTTGCCTTGCATTGTTGGTCATGAGATATTTCTCATTAAAATGCCTTGCCATAACCATGAATATCGATTTTTTATCGATATTTATTATTTTTCCGAAATCTGAGGTAGACAGTGACCTTCCTCATGCTTTGAAGGTCATGTATGCGAAATTTTATCAAGATCGGAATAAAACTGTAGATTTGTATAAAAAACGTACACACAGACCCACAGACGAACCCACAAACATCCTTCTTTATATATATAAAATAACTAGCAAAGGTACCCGGCGTTGCCCGGGATAATTACACTTGGATGTAAACAGAACAATCTCAAAAAATTAAATTAAATTTTGCAATATCTTAAAAATAAACACATGAAAATGCTTAGAATTAATACAGTAAAAATTCTTAATGAAAATTCGAAAAAAATCTTTTTAAAGGCTCACAATGGATGGACTGCTCCAATAATTTCTTACTCAGGTAATCTTACTTCAGATGTACACTTGATGTTGTTGCAATTTCCACTCTTCTCTCGTTGTGTTGAAGCAAAATTTGGCCTTTCGTCACTTTGGGTAGTCTAGCGGTCGCCAATTCTTCTATTTAGTTGCTTCCCATTTGCTCAGTACAGCACGGAGCTAAAGGTTTGCTTTCTCTGTCGTCTTTCCACTCTTTCTCAATAGTCTGCTAACTCTTCATTATCTCCAGCTACTCATCATTTTTAAAGATTTTCAAGAAATTGTTAAGTACTAAGAACTCTCTTTTCTAAGAAAAACCTGAATAACAGGAATTCTATGCATTGTTACAAATTGAAACTTATCCATATTGCATCATCATTTTATGTTCATTGTTATAATTCTTGGAAAGGATTGCTTCATCACTGCATCATCATTTTGAGCTCATTGTTATTGGTGAATTGCGTGTTGAAACCATTGTTGATACCTATTGTTGCACAAACTTTTATTTGCATTGTTGGTCATGAGATATATATTGTTGGTCTGTGCAGAGTGTTTGTGAATTGCGTGTTGATACCATTGTTGCAAAAACTTTGTCTTGCATTGTTGGTCATGCGATATTTCTCATTAATATGCCCTGCTATAACCATGAATATCGATTTTTTATCAATAATTATTATTTTTTCGAAATCTGAAGTAGACAGTGACCTTCCTCATGCTTTGAAGGTCATGTATGCGAAATTTCATCAAGATCGGAATAAAACTGTAGATTTGTATAAAAAACGTACCCACAGACCCACAGACAAACATCCTTCTTTATATATATAGATAGATATAGATAGATTTTCACACTTCCGTAACTTTCATGTTGATAAGCATAACCCAACGCATAATGTATTTTTGATAGCAAGTTAGTTTACACTCGATAATACAAAATGCGTTCTATTCTTATAGCAGATCACTCAACAGTTTCTCCAATTTCGACACGCTCCATTCGAATTACAGTAACTAGAAGGCGTATCTAGTAAAGCTTTATCTTAAAAATTGACCGTAGCCGTAAATTGACCTTTTTATTCAACTACTGATGACAGATGGGAAATATCACTTTGGATGATTACAGGACATGGTTCCAGGAGAATATCGTTCTGAGATATTTTCACAAAAGCTAAATTTGATATTCAAAATCGCCATGTTGACTGCGCGCCGAAATTTGTTTTAGTGCGAATTTTGAAACTGACTTACTTGACATATGTGTGAAAATAATTAATTATGCTTAGGCCGTTTTCATAATCATGTGCACATATGCATAATGCCTTTCTGATATTTATTTCTTGATAATAATAACAACACTTCTTCTTTTATATTATCGTCAACAAAGAATCTATTCCGTGAAAACTAACGTTGCCGTATTAAAAGGAAGAAATAGGAAAGAGAGGGTTAGCGAAGAGAAGGGAAAACTCCGCGTGTATGAAGCAGTAGGAGTGGGATCCCCCCCCCCACTCATCTCTTTACCATTCTGTACGTGGTTTCGTGCTCATTTAATTGCATGAAGCCCCATTTCCTCCGCATAACTCAATCAACATCGAAGGCCAGAAAGCTATCCGAAAATGGCGGATCCGAGTAAAGTGAAGTTGCATGCGTGCGTGTGGGGAGGGAGAAGACCTGGCTAAGTCAGACCGTGAGAATGTGCCTAAGACGGCTTGAAGTGAAAATTACGTTGGGGAGAAAGGGGTAAGAGGGAAAGAAAAAAACTGTCGAGAAGAAATGACAGTTTGCTGAAAAATTTTTGTACTCCCCTCCACTTTCTTTCTTTTCCTCGACGCCATCATTTCGCAAAGAGTGAAATTTTAAACGAATTTGTCTAGGCGAAGAGCCATTAGGATATTGGAATAAAAGGCAAGCAAACGAAAAGGAAAGTGATGGAAAAGAAAGCCAAAAAACTTGATATTATACTAGAACTAGCAGAGACACCCGGCTTTGCCCGGGATAATTACAGTTTTAGGTAAGGAGAACAACTTCAAGAAGTTAAAATAATAAATCAAATTGGTTTTCAGTAATTGTACAATACATGCTGTAGACGAAGCTCCCGATGTCTGGATAACTTTTTATCTTTTCTGAGCAATACTCATTCATTTCTTCGGTAGCATTTCGATAGATATGAATTAACATGTATCCTTCGAACAATTATTATAGAGCATAATACAGTATGCTCGTTGATTTGAATAGTCGAGTTGATAAATGCTTTGTTATCGGTTATGTCGTTAACTCTCGCCCGAGCGTAAGGACTGCTTCCTCTGTCACCTTCCCACTCTTTCTCAATATTCTGCTAACTCTCAATTATCTCAAGTTACTGATCATGTGTCACAATTACTTAGTTAGCAGAGTAAATCTTAATAAATGTCAGAGAGAGGGACGGGAGACAATAAATATAAAATTTAATTTTTTAAGTTTTTCACTAAATTCTGAAATCATTTGAAAATTACCAAACCTATTAAAGTTCAATGATTCTACGAGGGCATATTGAAAAGTAATGCCTCCATGGCTGTAACATTTTTATTTTTTAACCGATTTCAAAATTCTATTTGTGTCTGATACTTACATTTGTCCTCTATTTAATGCACTATTCACTTTTCGACATAGTCCCCATCCCGTTCCACGCATTGCGCCAACGCGTGACTAGTCGGGTGAACCCGTCGGAAAGGAATTCCGGGGTTGTTGTCAACACCAGGACCGAACGGCAGGTTTCACCTCGTCGTCAGAACGCAACTCATGCCGCTTAAGGTGCTCTTTCCTCTTTGGGAAAGTCTTTCATTTTTGAACTGCAGTTTTTCATCTTTTAATAATAGTCGCTGCAACCTCTTCTGATGTGTGGCGATCGTGTGCGGGCGGGCGTTATCGTGCTGCAGAAGAGGATCCAAAGCTGCCATTCAATCCTCGTGTCGACGACACCCCGGAATTCCTCTCCGACGGGTTCACCCAACTAGTCCACGCGTTGGTGTTATGCGTGGAAAGGAATGGGGACTATGTCGAAAAGTGAATAGTGCATTACGCAGAGGACAAATGTAAGTATCAGATACAAAAAAAATTTTGAAAATCGGTTAAAAAATAAAAAAATTTACAGCCATGGAGGCATTACTTTTCAATATGCCCTCGTACATTGTCCATCGCTTGACGTACACGCTGTTGGATTAGAACTCTCCGTAGTTGTGGAATCTTGAGCACGTGACAAGAATTCAGATAAGTAAATTTGGCAAATGTCAAGCAGGAAAATGGCGACCTGGTAGGTTTATCATTCGAAAGGAAGGGACGAGAAATAATATAAAATGGCAAGAGCTTAAATAAATTTAGGTAACCGGATAAAAATTAAGAAAAACTAATTCCGCTACCGAGCAACGTTACGCCGCAGAATAACACAGAATGGATAGCTTCGCTGTTTCCCATGCTAAGCGAATTATATAAAAAGTTAATTTTTTGATTTAACATATCTTTTGTGAAAGTGTATTCAAAATTTTTGTATGTTTATAAAGAAAATGAAAGCTTTTATTCGTGATGTTTGTTTAATTGTATAACTGAAAAAAATGTGAGTTTCTTATGCTCATTACATTAAATGAAAAATGAGGAGTTATCTTTTACCCCTCACATTATTCGAGAAACAGAATTCTTTAATATGATATGAATTCAAATTAACTAGTACTTCGTTTCCCATGGAGTTTAAAATCAAATGTAAATTAAGTATAATCAACTGTCAGTTTTTTATGAATTTTGTTTTTTGTTATATTATCTTGTTGAAGTCTGGAGTTTCTTAATTTTTGTCAACATCATTTACTTCAATGTAATTTTATCATTAAAATATACAGTGTACCTAAATGTATATCTTTAAGTGTAAATAATATAGTTAAAAGTTGCATTCTAATGGCTTTTGTCAATTATTTTGCTTATCACTTTTTCAATAAAAACAAATTAAAGTAAGTCAAATTAATTCTGTTATTGAAATTAGATTAGTTTAGAGTGAAATTACTATATTTCGGAAAATATATTAATATATTTGCAAATTTTAAACGATTTAAGTGTATGCTATAAACTTAACAGCCAGTCAGCTGATTGCCAAACAAGTTACTCAAACAATGCGAATATCTATGTTTCCTCCGTAGAAAAAATTTTTTTCTTGACGCCGATAGATTACATGTCATTCATTTCAAGTTTCCATGTGATCTTGGCGGTTTTCGTTAATTACAGACGGAGAAATAATTAAAAATCTAGAAAAAGTCGTAGCATCCTCCATAGAAACGCAGGTTAAACAGCCGGCAGATTCCACCCATCTGTTAGGAGCGCTGCTTCAAGGTCACTACCATTGAAATCCCGAGCTATCCATTCTGTGTTATTCTGTGGTTACGCTGCCTACTAAGCGCGGTAGGCCGAATGGGGCCCAGTCGACGCTGCTGGCTATGTCTGATGCGATACAGGTATGCCGCTGGTGTGCACGGTCCTCCAAGAATGTTGACTCGGTAAGTGGGCAGGGAAGGTGGCTCGTCGAACACAGAACTCGCAAGTAAGTAGAAGAAGGGACTAAATTGTAGCTCGTTGAATCTTCGAATCTTTCGTCTCTGGTGCTACAGCTTTCCTTCAAATATTTAGGCAAAGTTCTTTCACATTAATTATCAAATTCTCAAATCAATGTCATTCATTAATTCTTTTTATATATCAGAGTTCATCAAATTGGCACAGTCTAAATTTAATGAGCTACTGGCCTTAAATCTTATTGAAGAATCGTGGCTATTGACTTGAGTTTTGCTCTGAGTGAAGCGCCGGCAGCCTTACGGAGCATTGGAGTATTGATCTCGCTCGTCAGGTACTCTTCCTTGGGAATGGAACATTGGTGGAGTCTCAAGTTCTCTTGCAGCATAAGAAGTTGGTGACAACGGCTTCTGGCAGCATCTAACCCAATTTTCCAGAAAAAACGTTTGATCTCAGTCTTTAATTTCATCCACGAAGCTAACGTAGGAGGCAAATTATGGAGGTCTTTTTCCACAAACTGAACGAACATACCCTTGTATTCCTCATCATCGAGCAGAGAAACTTCAAAAACCAGTCCCGATGAGGAGTCGAACCTGTAGATGATACAGGAAATGGACATTTCCATGACCACACGATGGCACTGTGATCAGAGAACGAACATGGAATAATCTCCATTACTCCCGGTGCACCAACAAATACATTGTCGACGAGAAACAAGTTCAACCTTGCTGACACAGTGGGACCTCGGTAGAAAGCGAACCCACACTGGTTGTATTGTGAGGATCGTGTCCATAAATCAAACAATACATTCTGTTGGCACAGTTGGTACACATATCCAGATGAAAAATTGTTATCCTCTGGATGGCAGTTAAAGTCCCCAGCCATCATCACTACAGGTAAAGATGTACACAAAACTATCAATGTCACGGGAAAAAAGTTCGTTTCTCTGCTGACTCGCATGGAGCATAGACGTTGAGCAATCGGAATTTCATTCCTGGTGTTGAAATGTCTAATGATATTACCCTGCACTCGCAGTCATGCACACAGTTCGTCACCATAATGGAGGTATTGAGAACGATGGCGGTGACAAAGAGTTGATGAAGAATTGTCCACGTGGATATTGACTGCGAAGGCCGAGATAATTGCGGCACAGTTGTGAAGGAGCAAGCGGTGAGTCTGGCCTGTGCAGGGCAATGAACGTCGACACCACCGATTGCTTGAATGAGGAACTAAGGGAATGCACGTTCAGTGATATGACCTTCATTGAGGATTTAAGATGTCGGAGGCTGACCTTTAACTGGTGGAGACTTTAGCCTAACTGATGTAGGAGGAGGCTCTATATCTTCCGTCTTTGGGATCATGCCCGACCCGAAGGGGAAGAGTGGCTGCGCTGATGACTTGCACAGTTATCTCGCTCAGTAGATGATGAAGTAGCGAACCCATCCCTTCTGCTATGATGTCATCTGGATTATATCTTGCGAGGACTCTTCGCCGAGGCAAGATGACCCTGCTTTGTCGCGCTGATGGCTTCGTGGTCCCAGCTGATGATGACAAATTTGTCGGAGAATACGAGCAGGCGATCCTCAGTGGTTGCGACATCGATGCTTGCGCTGGTGGAGGGAGGGCTGAAAAATCCTCTGCTGGAAATAGCGACCTTGAGCACAACGAAACGTCGACGTTTTTTTCTCCAGAGCTCTCTTCCTCTACCGTCAAGATACCGCTTGATGGCTGAGGAGAGGAACAACTTATGGATCCACTGAAGGCAGACGAGAAGGTGACATTTCCCCCCTCGTTTCTGCAGGAAGAGGCGGCAGAGATGGCGTCGTATGCAGTCTTTGAGGTGGAGAAGAAGGCGACGTGGCTCTGCACGGCACAGGTGGTTTTGCCAGCGATGTCATCACTGCTGGCTGCTGGGACGACACTCCCCTAGGCAGTGACAGTGAGGCTTCTGGCGATGGAAAGGTTCTCTCTGGGCAACAATGGCGTTTGTCTACAATGCGTTGGCATGTTTCACATTTCTTGAGGAGAGGACAATCCTTCCTGACATGGGATGGTTTCTTGCAGTTCCAGCAGCACTGCCATTGATCCTTGTAAGACACGAAGACGCATTCTCCGTGAATCACAAGGGAATCGGGAATGTCCTTTCGAAGTCTCATGTCCACAATGATGTCGCCAGTCTTTTGCAGGGGAGAATGCGGATGTTCTGGATATGCCATTTTCAGCACCTCCCCAAAGTCAGACATTAAATCCTTCAAGTATGGTACCTCCATCAGCGTTGAAGCACCCCGGACAAGGATGGCCGGATGTCCAGGTTGGCATGAAGCAGGTGACGGGGGTTTGCCCAACCTTAACGAAGTCGGCAGCCACCACACAGACTGCCACGTTCCGCTGCCTACAGAGCATCCTCGACTCAGTCGGGGATACTCTCTGGAGGGACATAACAGCTGGATAACCAGACGGAAGAACAGGAGGTATAACTTTCTTAGCGTGTAACTCCTTCATGAACATGCTGACGGCAAATGGGCCGTCAGCAACCATCATCACCATGTTATCCAAAGTGATGAAAAAGGATGAAAAAGTTCAGGGGGGAGGGTCACTCACAAAAACAAAAAGTCACTCACATGCACTTGATATCATCTACATGGAATTGGAAAAAAGTCTGAATCGAATTCAAAGTCAAATTCAAATTATATAGGTGTTCAAACGAAGGCAGGCATTGGATCTTCTCAATGGCTTGAGATCGGGAATTAGACTTATCCAATTCTTCTCGCATTCACTTTTTACCACTAAAATTTTTTTGCCTCCTTTGCATACTCTACCGCTCAACGAATCCTGAAGCTCTCTCGATGCTCGTTCTTCGGGCTTTTTGATTTCCCTCGGCAGGATCCAGCTTATTGAAGCAGCGATGATATTTTTTTTAGCTTCTCTTGATGTCAGCTCGCTCGATTTTTCAATCGATCGTTTTAAATGAGGTAACATCATGTGTAAAGATTTTCAAGAAAGATTTTCAAAAATTCTAAAAACTATCAATTTTAACAAAAGCCCAAACGACAGGAATTCTGTGCGTTATTACAAATTCAACCTTATATATAAATCGCCAACTTTGCTGTGCATACGGAGGGTTAATTCAGATAAAATGAGACGACTTTGCAGTTCTGTTACGATGGTGTAATACCATGGCGCCACCATCGGTTGTGTTCGATGTGAGAGCCACGTTGTTGGACTATTGCCCGGCACCGTAATTTCCACTGAAGTAGGCTGAGTTTGAGGGACTCAATGGGAAGTTCGTTCCACACCTGCTGACACACTTTCCATAGCCCATCAACGGTTCTTGGTCGGCGACTTCAGAGCCGTCGTTTCAGGAGACCAAAACCACAGAACTCCATCGGTGATGCGTCAGGAGATTTTACAGGCACATGAGAGAAGGGAATAACTCGTATGCCCATCTCCTGTTCCATCTTCCTGTAGTAAGCCACAGATGACTTGGCACCATCGGTTGTGTGCCTGGCCGACAGTCTGTGACCGAGCGCTTTATGACGTCAATCCAGCCCAAGATTGTCATGAATTATTCTGGAGACTGTTGCCTGTGAAATACCTTTCCTTTGGGCTAGACTTCTCTGTGTGGGGAGATTTTCTTTCAGCACTTCAGACTGGATTTCTCGCACCACCTGAGCTGGGCGTGTTGGCTGGGGCTTGTTTCTGGTCTGCTTCTCTGCTCGTCCACGTTCATTAGATGGTCGCGATTTGTTCTTTTTGATTATTCGACCCACAGTAGCTTTGGATACCACAATACCATTTCGGTTGCATAATTCCACAATGCAAGAAAGACTGAAGTTAGCGTCGGAAAGTTCAAACATATACCCTTACCTAAAAGCTGTGATTTTGGAAGCCATGTTTCAGTACGAAATGTCCCAAATAACAGCAACAAGTGTATACAAAGCTAATCCCCATGAATAGTGAGAGAGTCATGCAAATCACATTCCGTCAAGACCATACGCGGCGTTTAAAGTCGTCTCATTTTATCTGAATCAACCCTCCGTATTATTGGTTATTTACGTGTCGATACCGTTGTTGATACTTATTGTTGCACTTACTTTCCCTTGCTATGTTGGTCATTAATAATGCCCTGCCAGCAATATGAATATCGATTATTACCGATAATTATTTTTTTTCGAAATCTCAGGTAGACAGTTACCGTCTTCTTGCTCTGAAGGTCAAGTGTTCAAAATTTCCTCAAGATCGGAATAAAACTGTAGATTTGTATAAAAACAAACCCACATACCCACCCACTAATATTTTTCTTTATACAGGGTGAGTCTGAAACCCTGTCACAAACTTGGCATGCGTACTCCCCATGGCCAAATGAGAAACAAATATCTTATCAACATGAATCTGAAACTCAACCGTTAACGAGAAAAATGGCGTCCAAATGTGGGTGCCC
Source organism: Rhysida immarginata (assembly GCA_023313115.1). Lineage (NCBI taxonomy): Eukaryota > Metazoa > Arthropoda > Chilopoda > Scolopendromorpha > Scolopendridae > Rhysida > Rhysida immarginata. The sequence continues at coordinate 217,682 of JAHWFO010040815.1, forward strand.
CTGCGAGATTGGCTGACGAGCGGGACCCAGAATTGTCGATATTGGTCCTCAGTGTTTCCGTGCAGAACGCACAGAAGGTCGAGTTCACTAGAGAACAAACACTACTTTGCAGTGGCGACTGGACATATGGTTTATGCACGATGGCGCTCCGGCACATTTCAGCGTGGTTGCACGTCAGTTTCTGAATGACCGCTTTCCCGCAAGTGGACTGGATGTGCTGGGCCAGTGGTATGGCCTCTTGGTTCTCCCGACCTCAGTTGTCTTGATTTATATCTGCGAGGACATGTTAAGGATAACGCGTAAGCAACACCTGTCCAGGATGCGAATGAGCTACGGGACCGCATTGTCGCCGAATTTGACCACATTAGAAATTGCACAGGAGTGTTAGAACGTGTTCGCCGTTCGTTTCAGAGACGTCTGCACGCCTATATTGAACCACATGGACGTCATTTGGAACAATATCTGTTATTTATATACTGTATATTGTGATAATTTTTGATGATAATAAAGTTATCTAATTGATGATTTGCAACTTTATATATATTATATATTCATTAATTAAACAATCCTGCACTTCTAACAACTGACACTAATCCCTATTTATTATGTATTTTTAAATTTATTTATTATATATATTTTAAAATTTCACTCTGTATTTATTGTACTAGTTCGCTTTTGTAATTTGTATCATGGAGCCCCCTAAGATATGTTGTTTATTGCCACACGGATCTTAGACAAGCTCCGATGTAGTATACCTAACTAATAAATAAATAAATAAATAAATAAATAAACCTCACAGGTGCACCCACATATGGGACGTCATTTTTCTAGTTAACGGTTGAGTTTCAGACCCATGTTGATAGGACGGTCTGTTGCACCCGGTTTGTTTCTTATTTGGCCATGGAGAGTACGCATCATTCTAAGTAAAAAAGTTTCGAATTTGAACAATAACTGAGATATGAGCAGAAATATAAATCCCGCCACTAAGATCAACAAGTTAATAACTCAGGTTCTATAACGCATGGATAATGAAATCTGGGGGAATGATAGGGTACATACAATTGTGTATACCATTAACATTTGATCGAATTCCAACGAGTAGTTTCCGAGTTACGCAGTCAATATCGTAACACATGCTCACATGTTAGTACTAACCACCACGCGTTGCTATTTTGACTGCGTAACTCGGAAACTGCTCGTTGTAATTCGATCAAATTTTAACGGTATGCACAGTTTTATGTACCGCATCATTTCCCCGAATTTCATTCTACTAGGTATTACAGAACCTGAGTTATTAACTTGTTGATCTTAGTGGCGGCATTTTTATTTCTGTTCATATCTCAGTTATCGTTCATATTCGAACCCATGTTCTTATGAAATCTTTTGCTTAGAATCATCCATACTGCCTCCTCTAAAAGTTGTGACTGGGTTTCAGACTCACCCTGTATAGACTAGCAGAGGCATCTGGCGTTGCTCGGAATAATTACAGTGGTGGGTAAACAGAACAACCTCAAGAAGTTAAATAATATCTCAAATTGGTTTTCAGTAATTCTATAATTTCCTGCTGTAGACGAAGCTCACTTTGTTCAGATATTTCCGACGCCTGGATAAATTTTCGACGCTTCTCTGACCAACACTCATTCATTTCGTCGGTGGCATTTCCATAGATATGAATAACATGTATCCTTTGAACAACTTTTAAAGAGCACAATACAATGTGCTTTTTGATTTGAAGAGTGGAGTTGATATATGCTTTGTTATCGGTTATGTCGTAAACTGTTGCCCGAGATCTTCCGGCGTCCTTATATACCGATTCATGGGAAAAGGAAGGGAAAGCTGCCACCGCGTCTGGAAGGTTCTACACTGTTCAAGGATTCCTAACAAATCATCTGAACATTTGTTAAGGAGTTGAAGGTAGACATATGTATCGCTTTGACTCTTCGAGACAGATACACTAGCCAGCCAGGTGGCCGAGAGGGCTAGGGCGTAGGCTTTCTAGTTCCCGAGTCCAGTTGGTCGTGGGTTCGAATCCCGCCGTGGCCACGGATATTTGTGTTTGTCCCGGGCTGCGTACAGATATAATTTGTGTAAAAGGCGCAAAATGACCTTAGTAGTTCAAGCCAAAAATTCTAATAAACCAAACCAAACCAACCAGATTCACTACCTATAACGTGCTATCATACACATTTCTCTCGTGATAGTTAATAATTCTTGGAAAATAATGTTCTATTATTGCATCATCTTGAAAATATTGTTACATCATCACAACACTGGTTTTCATGGCAACACTATTTCCCTAAATTATATATGGCAACAATAACGTCGACGAAACAACTCTCTTCTTGGTGGCAATGGACATCCATGATCGTTTGTGCCTGTGTACTCTGCAATCCCAACAATTTGAGTGAGCTTATTCAATATTTGATAATCTGTTGTTGCAATTGCACTCTGCTCTTGATGTCTTGAAAGAAACCATTGCCATTTATCACTTTGTATGGTCTATCAGTCGCCAGTTCTTCTGAAGAAACTCTATCCATTTGCTCAGTTGCAGCAACGTGCTGGCAAAACCAATACAGCACCGAGCAAAGGGACGACTTCCTCTGTCGTCTTTCCACTAATTCTCAATAGTCTGCTCATTATTTTCTCCAGTTAGTGCTAATTTTTAAAGATTTTCAAGAAAATGTTAAGTTCTCAGAACTATCAATTCTAAGAAAACCCCGAACAACAGGAATTCTATGCAGTATTGCAAATTGAACCTTATTTATAAAGCACAATCTTTAGCCGGTATTCAGAATTCAAACCATCGTTGTGTACAACTTCAATAATATGTTGCGTAAGAGCAAGAGCGATTATTCTGAATATGGGCGTTTGTCTTGCATTGTTAGTCCGTGCATATTGTTGTTGAATTGCGTGTTAAAACCTATTGTTGCACAAACTTTGCCTTGCATTGTTGGTCATGAGATATCTCTTATTAATATGTCCTTTATCATTATGAATATCGATTATTAACAATAATTATTTTTTTTTCGGAATCACAGAGAGACAGTGACTTTCTTCTTGAAAATTTCATCAAGATCGGAATAAAACTGTAGATTTGTATAAGAAACAAACACATAAACAAACCCACAAACACCCTTCTTTATATAGAGGGTGGTCATAAAATAACGTGATGTATGCAGAGCCCTGTAGCGAGTAAAGTATTGGACGAAACATAACCAAATTTGATGTGCTAATCAAATTATAATATTATCCTGTATATAGATAATTAAAATTAAGCTAATACACCTGTTAATTCATTATTTTAATTTATGTGAAACGTACTAGTGTATATTACGAGTCTTTATTTAAGTAAACATGAAGCCATGATAAGTATCTTAATTTTTGTAATGCTTGTCTTACATTGAGTTGCCACTTTATTAGGTTCATCTCACAAAATATGCAAATTGAATGACCATCTGATTTGCATATCATATGATCACAACTCACGATATAAATATCCTGAACCAACTTTTCTATTGTTACTTAAGCATGAAATCATAGCTAAAATGGGGGAAACCAGTGATCTGACTGACTTTCAGCGTGGCATGGTTATAGGTACCAAGAGGGCCTGGAATGAGAACGTACCACAGTTTCAAGGATTTATCGAGAGTAGTTCCAAGAGCAAAAAACATGTAGCCATCATGACGGAAAACCTTGTGGACCGAAAACCCTTGTTGATGATAAAGGCCAGAGGACAATGTTAGGATTGTGCACGAAATCAGAAAGGAGACAATCGTACAAATTAGTGCTCATTACAACTCAAGTAGTCAGAAAAAAATATCAGAACGGACAATTAGTCGCACCTCGGCTCGAATGAGTTACCAAAGCCGAAGACCATGTTGGGTAACAATACTGTCAGAGAAGAACAAAAAAACGCGCGTCCTGTGGGCACAGCAGCACAAGGATTGGACCAGTGTAAATTGGAGAAAAATTGCCTGGTCAAACGAATCTGGATTTCTACATTATTTGCTTAAATACGAGGGTTGAGGCATAAGTCATAGCAACTATTTTTTTTCTTGTAGATATGTGAACGGATCACTAACGTATATGTGTCGTGTGAAAGTTCTGCAGGCATAGTGTGTATGCAGAACAACAGATGGCTCTGTGATAGCTGGTAGTAGCGCAGCGAGGGCTGTGAAATCAGTCAGTTGGTGAGTGTCGTGCGAGATGGAAGTAACCCGTGTTGAGCAGCGCGCTTACATCAAAATAGCCGTTCTCCGAGGGAGAAATGCGATGGAATGTCACAGTGAATTAGTGGAAGCCCTTGGGAATAATGCCCTACCATACCGTACAGTAGCACGGTGGGTAGGAAACTTTCAGCAGGGACGTGTGTCAACCAGTGATGGGCAACGTTCGGGCTGATGGTATTCAGCGCCTCCCACATAGTTGGCAGCGTTTGGTGACAGTAACAGGGGACTACTTTGAGGGTCTTTAGGCCCAGGTTTGTCATGTCAACTTTATGTGTACTGTGTTGTCATTCTTTTCCACCGTGAAGGCCATATTGCCCTGTATACTACCGTAATAAATTAGTGTGTTACGATTTTTCAGTGCTATTCATTGTTCACACATGTATTTTATACCTTGTCCTTTCGTCTGTATATGTCACATTTTCCAACCGTACTGGTATCTTCAAGAAAAAAAATAGTTGCCATGACTTTTGCCCCAACCCTCGTATATGAATCGTGTCTAAAATTTAGCTATCTTAAAAGGCATCTGAAATGTATAATTTGTTTGGATAATAGATGATAATATAAATTGGATGATAACAATTTCTACCAAGCGGAAGTTATTAGGCACACTTCGATGCGCGCATGGAGAGAGATGGTGATGCGACCTGATGACGAGTTCAGCGAGAATCGCTATGTGGTTTGATCACCAATGCGCGTTTTCTCTATTGCAGTTGCGTTGGTGAAAAGCTGTATCAAAATTTAAACACTGGAGGGAAAAAAAGTTTGATATAGCGCTACATGTTTGAACCCAAGTCCTGATGAAGAAAACATCAGCAGTGGCGAAAATATATTTCATAATATTTGATATGTATATTTGTATAATGGGGTTCCTGTGCTGCGTGTATCTCTATGGATTCTGGTCTGAATATAGTGCTGCTTCTCTCTTATGTATCCTGCCAGCATGCATTGACTCTAATGGTAATAGATTGTCCCAACGGTGAATTTTATGGAGGGTCTGTAATTTGGGGCTGTTTTTCATTGTTTGGACGTGGACCATTGGTTGTATTGAGTGAAAGAAGTCTACGAACTACATCGACATTTCCAATTCATGCTTCCTACTCAAAGGCAATTCTTTGGTAGATACATGTCATTTCCAGCAGCAGAACGTTTCGTCCCATACAGCAAGGGTTATAACAGAATGATTTGATCCCAATAATGTCGAAATTTTGTATTGCCAGCCCAAAGCCCAGACCTCAACCCAATAGAAAGCCTATGTGGCGAATTGGAGCGTAGAATTAGTAGTTTGGAAAATAGACCTTTTTCACTGCCTGCTTTTGGGTTTGCATTACAGGAGGAGTGGAAAATAATTCCGCAAGTAGTTTTAAAGAATTTATTTTAAAGCATGCCACGAAGGATCGCTGCAGTCATTAAAGCAAAGATGACCCCGCAAATTATTAATTTAATACAGTAGAACCTCTTTAATTCGAACCTCTTTAATTCGAAAACCTCTGTAAATCGAATTTTTTTTTTGTTACCTTGGAAAAATAATCCATTATTCGAAACCTCTTTAATTCGAATTCCCTTGAGATTCGAATTAAAGAGGTTCGACTGTATAAATAAAAGCTAAACTATTTGGGAAGCAAATTCGGTACATCAGTGAAAACAGTGCATTGGACAGTGACTAATGGCCATATCACTTACAACTTTCTCAACTGAAGTCTTCTTTCTGCAATAATAAACTGATGTTGTTGAGACAAGGAGATTTGACTGCAAAGATATAAGTTGAGCGAAGACTTCGGTTAAGAAAGTTGTTAGTGATATTGCCATAAGTTGCAGCGTAAAAGAAATGAAATTTGCTGTCTACAGTTTCAGCGTTATAAGAGAATATTTCCTTTCGGATTTCAAGTTTTCGCTCAAAACAAGGTAAGGTACGTCCCAAAAAGATATGAACACTAATCTAATTGTAGTTTACACAAGGATAGGGGAAATGTAGACACAAAAGTTGAGTTAGAGATATTTACATATTATTAAAAAAGAGAATTATTACAAATGAAAAGTTGACTTAGTTTCGCACCTGCAGTCCGAAGCATTGAATCATGATAATGTTTTAAGATTAAGACAAACAAATAAATTTTTTATGTAGTAAATACACATTTTATTTACATATAATAAAATTGGGCATAAATCTTAATAAAAGTTGTAACTTATTCTCCTGTTCCGAAAATATAATACGGAAAAACCCAATGAAAAACAAATTAACTTAAAAAATAATAATGAAATTTATTTTAAAGAAAATTCTAAAAAAGAATCCCCTCCCCTC
>JAHWFO010040816.1:0-22598 GCA_023313115.1 Rhysida immarginata
ACTCCTTTCTGCCAAATAAAAAAACAAAGTGCTACTGCAAAATTACTTCGTCAATCTTCCTTGATAGTTTGGGATGAAGCTACTATGGCAAATAAGGTTGTTGTTGAAGCTTTTCATCGCACTCTGAAAGATCTTAGAAACTCCAATCAAATAATGGGTGGCTTGACATTTTTATTCACAGGTGACTTTCGTCAAACTCTACCAGTTATAACAAAAGGTACAGTTGCTGACGAAGTAAATGCTTGCTTAAAAAAGTCTTTTATTTGGGAGCATGTTATTCACCTTTCACTCACTAAAAACATGAGGGTCCTTTTAAGTAATGATCAACAGGCAGATGCATTTTCTACAAAATTGTTGAAAATCGGTTGTGGCATTGAACCAGAAGTAAATGGTAGGATAAAACTTGATTCTTCATTGTGCAATTACGTCGAATCACTAGATTCTTTGATTGAAAAAATTTACCCCGATATTTCTAATATTCAGTCCAAGTCTTTAGGATGGTTCCAAGAGAGGACTATATTAACACCACGTAACGATTCTGCTAACCTAATAAACTTAAAAATAATGAACAAAGTTGAAGGAAATGTAAAACAGTATTGTTCCATCAACACTGTTTTACAAACTGAAAATGCAGTACATTACCCTGTGGAATTTTTAAACTCATTACAACCTTCTGGTTTTCCACTTCATTTATTACAACTTAAAATTGGTGTTCCTATAATGTTACTTAGAAATTTAAATCCTCCAACACTTTGTAATGGAACAAGGTTGATTGTGAAATCACTAAAAGATAATGTGATAGAAGGTTCAATTATTACTGGAAGTAGTCTTGGTGAAACAGTTTTAATTCCAAGAGTCCCTTTAATACCTACAGACTTATCTTTTCAGTTCAAACGCATTCAATTTCCAGTTAAACTTTGCTTTGCCATAACAATTAACAAGTCTCAAGGCCAAACATTGAAAGTAGCTGGAGTAAATTTGCATGAAGATTGTTTCTCACATGGCCAACTGTATGTTGCCTGTTCTAGAGTTAGCAACCCTAGAAATTTATACATTTGCAGTAAAGATGCAACAACATTAAATGTCGTTTATAAGGAAGTACTCAAGACTTAGGTGTAGTCCAAAAACTTCCATTAATTTTTTGACATTAAATAAATGTTTTTTAAAATTTACCTATACTGTATTTTTATTTCCTGATTTAAAAAGCCCAGGCAACGCCGGGCGCGGGTTTGCTAGTAGATATATAGATTAACAGAGGTACCCGGCGTTGCCCAGGATAATTACACTTGTAGGTAAACAGAACGAACTCAAAAATTTAAATTATTACTCCAAATTGGTTAAATAATAACTCAAGGAATACATCATAGAGCAAAGGGACTACCCATTCTAAGAAAATTACGAAAAACAGGAATTCTAGGTGATATACCGGGATTTAATCTAAACTCTTCTTGACTTGCCTCACCACTGCGGAGCATCACCCGATACTTTAGCCTCAAGTTTTTCTGGCCCTTGACGTAGAAGCTCTTATACCCCCTTGCTCCATTCGAAACTCCCGTTGTTCAGATGTTTCAAATGCCCGTAGAGCTTTTTCTGTTTTTGTTGTAGAGTTTCTCTGACCAATACTCGTTCTTACTCTTTCCTATCCAGACATATAAATTTGTTATTCAGGGTTTTCTTAGAAAAGAGAGTTCTTAGTACTTAATAATTTCTTGAAAATCTTAAAAAATGATCAGCAACTGGAGATAATGGAGGGTTAGCAGAGTATTGAGAAGGAGTGGAAAGATGACTGAGGAAGCAAGTGTATTGAACAAGTGGTAAGCAAGTAAACAGAAGAATCGGCGATCACTAGACTACACAAAGTGATGGATAGCCAAGTTTTGCTTCGAGACATCGATAGAAGAGTGGGAATTCAACAACATCAAGTGTACATCTAACGTAAGATAACTTGAGTAAAAAATTATTTAGACTAGCAGTGGCATCCTTGGAGAGGTATTATTTCTAAGCGTTTTCATGTGTTTTTTTTAAGATATTGTAAAATTTATTCAAAGAAATCCGAGCCACGCTGGGGTTATCCCCTAGCTTTTTTGGTAACACATCAACCCAAACATTTCCTAAAAATACATATTGACATTTTGGAAACTGAGATGCTGATAATGCGATGATTGAACGTTCGTTTCCAAGAATTATTAATATTGAGAAAAAAAATGATGATGCAGTGACAGAACATTAATAAGGCAGCGTCTACTGATGAGGCAAAGGAGACACGCGTGTCTCCCTTGAGCTCCCTATCAAGCGTCCAGACGACTGGCAAAAATTTGTGTCTGGAAAGGAATGAGAAAGAACGAGAATTGGTCAGAGTAACCTGCAATTAAAACAGAAAAAGCTATATGGTATTTGAAACAAGAGCAAATTTGTTTGCAACTCGGCTCCTCTACCACTTATGTCCACGTAATTTGAATGATTCACTGGGAGCAACTTACCAGTTAATTGTTTCAATTTAGGCGCGTACACGTCCATTAGTTTCCAAGATGTGTTCTCGAAGCGTGCACACGTTTGGCCAAATTTTCCTGTTTTCCACTGAAAACCACCCAAATGTTTAAATTTCCAGTTTCGAGCAAACTTTTGTCCATCCATTGTGAGCCTTTAAAAGTTTTTTTTAGAATTTTCATTGAGAATTTTTACTCTATTAATTCTAAGCGTTTTCATGTGTCTTTTTTTAAGATATTGCAAAATATAATCAAAAAAAAAAATCCGAGCCATGCCGGGGTTATCACATAGTTTATTTGGTAACACATCAGATCCAAACATTTCATAAAAATATATTTTGACCAAATTCTGCGGGAATATGTATATTTTGGAAATAATAATAATTATTAACTGGAGATGCGTCTCCAAGCATAGGTAATGATTTTTCAATTGAAAAATATATTTTGGAGACTGAGATGCTGATAATGCGATGATTGAACGTTCGTTTACAAGAATTATTAATAATGAGCATGAAACGATGATGCAGTCACAGAACATTAATAAGTCAGCGTCTATTGATGGGCAAAGGAGTAACGCGTGTCTCCCTTGAGCTCCCTATCAAACGTCCAGACGACTTGCAAAAATTTTTGTGTCTGGAAAGGAAAGAGAAAGAACGAATATTGGTCAGAGAAACTCTGCAACAAAAACAGAAAAAGCTATACGGGCATTTGGAACATCTGAACAACGGGAGTTTCGAATAGAGCAAGAGGGTATAAGAGCTTCTACGTCAAGGACAAGAAAAATTTGAGTCTAAAGAATCTGGTGATGCTCCGCAGTGGTGAGACAAGTGAAGAAGAGTTCACCCGGCATATCATCTAGAATTCTTGTTTTTGTAGAATGGATAGTCACTTTGCTCTGAGTTTTATTGATTGAGTTATTATTTAACCAATTGGGAGTTATAATTTAATTTTTGGAGATTGTTCTGTTTACCTACATGTCTAATTATCCCGGGTAACGCCGGGTACCTCTGCCTGTATATGTCTAATTATACCTCTAAACGCCGGGTAATGTTTCTTTGTTACTTTGTTCCGTATATATTCCTAAACCATTCATCCGAATGCGATTAAATTTTGCACACTTGATCTTCAAAGCAAGAGGAAGGTCAATGTCTACCTGAGATTTTGAAAAAGTAATAATTATCGATAAAAATGAATGTTTTTTGAATGAATGTCACTGTATGTTCGGGGCATGAGTCAAAGGTTCCTGGTTCGAATCCATGCTGTGGAATTTCCTTTTTTATTTTTATCAGTAATTTGAACAGGTGATGTATGGCGTAGGATATAACCCATACAGTACATTCATGAGGTTTTCTTTAATGAATGTTTCTTTGTTTGTCCCGTATGCGTTTATATACCATTCACCCGATTGTGATTTAACTTTGCACAGTTGAGTTTCAAAGCAAGAGGTTTGTGACTGTCTACCTGAGATTTCGAAAAAATAATAATTATCGATAATAATCGTTATTCAGATGATAGCGCATAGTATTAGGAGGCATCTCATTAACAATATGCCAGCACCAACACCTAATAATGACCAACAATGCAATGTAAAGTTTGTGCCAACAGTTGGGGTTGCATCAACAGGTGCTGATGAAATTAAATTATAACAAGTATGTCTCGATCAAAATAGGAGAACTAAAGCAACGCCTTCTAGAAAGAAAGCCAAACAATGAAACGGCTTGCTTTGTTACATCATCATGGTTAATCTAGTTCTACCATTTGACCATGGTTAATCTAGTTATACCAATAATAAGCCCTAAATTTGGTCGACTTATGATGATGTAACAGTGTATGACGTTTCAGTTGTTTGGTTTTCTTTCTAGGAAGTGTTGACTAAAGCCACAGCCAGGGGTGAAGAAACATCAGATCAGACTATTGTTTTATTTTCATTCTATTTCAAAAGGCTTCCACTTTCGAAATTATATACATTATTCTCCACCTTTTTTCACCGGCACTACATCAAAGTCCCTCAGCTATACACAACAGTCCAACACGAGCGAAGTTGAATAGAACTGCAAAAGGGCCGTAGTTGGAGAGGCCATGCTTTTCGATTCTTCAATATGAATTTTTACTATATTAAATCTAAGCTTTTTTCATGTGTTCATTTTTTCTGTATGTTCACATACAGGTATTGCAAAATTTCATCAAAAAATATCCCGAGCAATGCCGGGTATATACATTTTGTTAGCTTCTCTTTTCGATAACCTTCATTGTCTCATCCAGAATCACATATTGTTGTTTAATTACTGTAATAATAATTGCCTTTGAAATATTTTTAAATTGTCTTATAGAAAGAAATTTAGAATAAATTCGGAAACCTGGAGAGCCATTAAGATCACTTGTTTGCTATTCACCTGTTTCCTTTTGGGCCAGTATATTTGTAGGACAAGAGGGCTGAAACCATCCAAGTACAGGGTGTCCATAAAAGAATGTCCTAGTTTCAATGATATAATAGTTTAATTGAGACTATTTAGAACAAATCATACATCAACTTGAAGGTAAAGAAACCTATATTTTCTTACAAATGTTCAATATGTGCACCTTTAGGTATACGGCACACATCGAAGCTAAGGTTCAATTCTTCGCACACATTGGGTAACAAGTCCGGAGTAATGGAAGTAATAGTGTAGTGGCTAGAAGAATAGTGTGGCAACGGCTACTACTCGCAATGCTACGTGGTTGATTCCCGATTTGATGATAGTAGCGGTGGCGCTGCAATCGACATAGATGCGAGTTACCTGTGAGATGAGATGGAAATATTAGGATAAATGAGGGTTTTTTCAGCTATATTTCGGATGACTTAAGTTTATTTATAAAAATTTTGTATATTTCAGGTAATTGTCTTTCACAGAATTTGAAAATACTCTTTTACGTTAAAATAAATGAAAAATATCTGCTGTTATAAATAAGTTGAAATCTAATATCAGAGATGGATGAAGGTATCCATCCCTAATAAGATAAAGCATGGAATGAGCCCTTCCGAGCCAGAGAAATTACATTTTGAGTAATTAATCATTAAACATAGCTCTGCTAAATTAAGTCTAATAAAATATCAACATAAAATCTAATAATATAATGCTGTACATAGCTGGTTACCGTACAAATGATAAAAAATGAATTTTCATAGATGTTTCAGGAGAAAAAATTCAAGAGATGAGGCGTTCGCCCCCGTAACTCGGAAGTTCTCATATGTGGAATGCACAATATTGAAAAATATATAGATATACAAAGAGAATATCTTTTTTCATATAAAATTCATTTATCACATGAATAACCACCAAATTACTTTTTTATGTGATGATAAAATATTAAATATCAGATATTTTAGGTTAATAGTTTGAAAAAAAATTTCTTATTATTTTTAAAAAAAGGAAGATATATAATAAATTTGTATTTAAAGCTGTTTTGATTGCATTTCGTTATTTAAAAATAAGGACTTTTTAAAAATTATTCTGAATTTCTTAGATTTTACATAAGGAAAAAAATAAATGAGAAATATAGATAGAAAAGTGGTTCTTGAAATTTTAAAATGCAACAATAAGAAGGGAAGGGGTGCTATTTTATTGCAAAACTAAAATCAGATGAAGAAATCAAAAAACTTATCTAAAGAAAATAACTCAGTGTGAAACGGTCGTGTATTTCATTATATGATAACTGAAAAAGAATAAAATCATTTGAAATTAAAAAATAGTGCAAAATCATCTCTAAATTAAAAACAAAAAGGGGGAAGGTCGAAATATTATTAAAATGGTATATTATTTAATGTTCTGGAATGAAAATGAAATAATAAATCAAATTTATAAATTTTACGAAGAAATTAATGGACCCTTATTGGTGTAAAGCTCTGGATGTTTAGCTACTATGTTGATGTAGCTGCCATCTGGCGGCATCATCATTCGAGGAATCGGATTTGAACGCTCGCTGCCACACTATTCTTCTAGCCACTATAGTAATAGCACAGATTAACGATTAGTCGGAACTGTTAAGTAAATTGGCGACTAAGGAAGAATTGAACCTTACATTTGATACTGTAAAACTTTACATGTATAACTGAGACATTCTTTTACGGACATACTGTATTTCTTTCATTAATATTCAGCAAAAGCGACAAATCATTTTAAATTGTCTTGATAACGTTTTCTTATTATACTCGTAGTGTCTTCGAATATAAGATAAATGTTCCTTTGGTCACTATCGAAATTTTAGATAATCTTCTATGTTGTATGATTTCTTTCCAAAATATTATACACATAAATATAGAAATCTGTAAAGAAAGAGTTTACTATTATTATCTCTGTATTTCACGGGATTTTAAACATCCCTGATAAAAAAAGGGTAAATAACGGAGTAAATACTCAAGTTACTTCCCTACTATGGAGTCAATTACTTATGTTAAGGAATTCACGGGTAATAGAGCAAGTATTTAAAATCACTGATTTTTGAAGACTCATGATTAATCTTGAGTCAAGACCCAAAATGTCAATGCTAGTTGAAAGTTTCTTGGGAATTAATCCTGTAGCAGAGAGAATTATAGGAACGATTTTGACAGAGGACTGATGCCACATCTGTCGAATTTCTTCTGAGAGTGGTAGATACGAATTTCTTCTCGTATTTTTGAATTTTCTCATTATACTTTTTCTCCATATTATGAGAGTTAGGAATGGCTATTTCAATAAGGTAAGTAGTTTTGTTTGTTTTGTTAATCAGAGTGATATCAGGTCTATTGTGTGGTGTTGTTCTATCTGTGATAATATCTCTATTCCAGTACAGTTTGGCATCATCATTTTCCAGGATAATTTCCGGTTTATATTTGTACCAGGGGAGGGTACAATTTGTTAAGTGATGCAGGTTAGCAATGGCTTGATGGATTTGGCGTCCAACGTTGTCATGACGTGTGACATACTTGGTAGGAGCTAAAGAGCTGCATCCACTTATTATATGATCTATGGTTTCCAGCTGAGAGTGACATAGTCTGCAGTTGTCATCTACTAAGTTGGTATCTCTGATAATGTGCTTAATGTAGTTTCGGGTTTTTATAACTTGGTCCTGTATGGCAATAATGAAACCCTCAGTCTCAGTAAAAAGATGTCCTGCCTGTAACCAGAGGTTCGATGTTTTCTGATCTGTATAATTTTGAGTAAGTTGGTAAATATGTTTGCCGTGAAGGGTTTTGTTTTTCCAGGTCTCTAGTTTGGCTGCATCGGTAGTGACATTATCATCAAGGCTAAAGCCCAACTTTAATTTAAGTGCTGTAAGATTGTCGTCAATTAAAGTAAGAGCACTATATATGGGCACATCTTGTTTTGAGTGAAAATAGGACCGGAGGAGATTGATCTGTTTGTAGTGCAATTTTTTAATATCTATAAAACCCCTCCCCCCAAGTTCTCTCGGAAGGCTGAGTCGCTCAACTGCTGAGTGTGGATGGTGTGCATTGAATTTTGATGCTACCGTTCTAACCATACTATTAAGATGGTCAAGATCTGTATTAGTCCATTTCAGTATTCCAAAGGAATAAGTCAGAATGGGTACTGCATACTGGTTTACTGCTTGAGATGTGTTTTTTCCAGTTAGGTGACACTTAAAGATTTGTGTCAGCCTTTGTTTAAATTTATGAGTGAGTTGTTGCTTTTGTATTGTATGATTCATAGCAGGATTTTGCTGAAATCCAAGATATTTATAATATTCATCATCCTGGAGTGCAGGGATTTTAGTTTCTCTATCTGTTGCACATAGGTATTGTAGTTGCTCAAGCTGTGTCCCCTTCTGAATGGTGGCTAGCCTGCATTTATCGATCCCGAAGTTCATTCTGATGTCATTGGTGAACTGTTCGGTAATATGCAGGAGGGACTTCAGATGTTCGGCTGAGCTAGCAAAAAGCTTCAGATCGTCCATGTACAACAAATGAGTTACTTGTGTGTTTTGCTTATTGTGGAGTTGCATCCTATATCCATGCTTTGATTGGTTAAGCAAATGAGAAAGAGGGTTCATCGCCAGGCAGAACCATTAATGTGTCTCCTTGAAAGATGCCTCTATTGACTTGTATTTCCTGAGTAATGAATAAATATCTCTGTTCCTTTACTATGTTATAATTATTCTTCTTGTAAAAATGATAAACCTAAGTTTAATTTCAGAAAAGCAGACTTTCATTAAAAATATTGATTGGGATTTTCTTAATAACATTCCTGAACCGGATCTGATTTGGAATAATATCCTAGATGTGATTAAGATAAGGATTCTTAGGTTTGTCCCTCTAAATAACTCAAGAAAACAGCACCGAAGAAAGCAACATAACTTTTTCCCTCCTGGGTATCAAATGCAACTAGGATCCTATGGAAAAATAAAATTGAATCCCACAATAGATTTAAGGATACACTTGACTCGTTTGACTACGAAATTTTCAGCCAATTCAGGAAAGCTTTTAAAACCAGTTATAATTCATACATACAAAATATTTTATCTGGCATTCATAAAGACCCTAAGCTGTTTTGGAAAGAAACTAATAAGTTATTAGGCCGTCAAAAGAATGATACTAAAACACGTTACCAAAATGACAAAAACGTCTTCACAGACTTATGCTCATATTTTCAAAAGAACTTTAATAACGATTCTGACGATGATTTAGATACCTCTACAATTAACTATTTAACCACTCTTCATTGTAATAATAATTTTAATAGTCACTTCAATGATATCACTCCACAAGAAGTTATAGTCCCTGGTAAATTCACCAAAGCAAGTACAAAGTGTATTTTTGAAGATATTCCTGATTTTATTTTCAAAGGACTGATCGAAACTCTTGCTATACCTCTGTCCATTCTATTCAATCGTACCGGTGTCTTGGAAAGTCTTCCCGATAGTTCCTATCCCGAAGGTTAAAAATCCTTCGTTATTAAAACACTATCGTCCCATAACTATCCTCTCCTTTCCTGCTAAATTATTTAGAAAGCTTCGTAGCGAAATATCTTCGCGCCCACTTCGCTAGCTTTAATATTGATAATCAGCATGGATTTGTGAAAGGTAAATCAACCTTAACTAATATCGCTCGTCTAGCAATTGATATTGCTGATGCCACAGAATCTTCTTCCCAATTGGATGTCTTTTATGGTGATGTCAGTAAAGCCTTTGATTATGTAGTTCACAGGCGACTAATATCCAAGCTTGACTGCCTGTGTGTAAATACGTTGGTAATATCCTGGTTGAGGTCTATGCTCTCTAACAGATGCTTTTATCTTTCTGACTCGCAGTCGGATCGTATCCTCGGCAGAATTGGTAGTGGAGTACCTCAGGGATCACCTCTTGGGCCCATTTTGTTTAATTTTTACATGATTGATTTAGGTCAATGTTTTACAAATGATTCTATCTCATATCTGCTCTATGCTGATGATTTGAGGATTTACTCCAAATTAATAGTGTACCTCATGCTCTGAATCTTCAGGAGAAAATCACTAAGGTTCATCAATGGCTTGAAAAAAATAGTCTCCAATTAAGTGCAGAGAAGTCTAGAATGATCAGATTCACAAGGAGGACTAATTCAGTTAAATATGGATATACTCTACAAGGGTCTCTACTACAATTCGTTCCTTATACAAAAGATTTGGGCGTTTTCTTCAATTGTAATGGTTCTCCCAAACATCATTGTGAACATCTACTTTTGGAAATTACTAAAAAAAAATTGTGTGTTTAAAGAGGTTGTATTACATTTACAAAAACTCTTATGCAATTTCTAAAATATACCAAGTCGTAGTATATTGCCAAGAATTTTATATAATTTACCTATTTGGTTCAGTGGTTTCTCAGACTATTATTACTTAAAAATTGCAAAAAAGCATGACTCCTTCATAAAATTTTGCTTATCAAACAGCAAGACTGGTCATAAAAATAATGTATTGATGGATTATTCTCTGTTAACCTTAGATATCCTTGTATCAAAAAACTTTAACTTAACTCTTAGATCAATTTTAAATAACAAAATAATTGATCCTTTTTTAGAATAAATAGAATAGAATGGAATAGAATAGAATAGAATAGGTATATAATACTATCGTCCTAATAGCCGCTTATCTGTTAAGTTAACCACACATATCTATCACACTGATAACTGCAAGATTGACCCCGTTTATATTTTAATCAAAAATTACAATACTCAAAACCTTCACTCTCGTAACTTTATTGATATTTTTGCGTAGCATTTAATCTATTATTTATATCTTTTAACCTCCTATTTGGTTCTTAATGTTTTAATTTTGCAATATTATATCACTGTTCAAATTATTTCACCAATGATTGTAGATCACATTTCTCTGATTTATGTGCTTATTTATTTTTACCCAATATCTTCATTATATGTTTTTATTTACTTTGTAATTCTTCCTGGGCTCTGCCTGTATGGGGACACTAATACCACTGTATAGTTACTGGTGTTGAATATAAATAAATAAATAAATAAATAAATAAATAAATAAATAAATAAAAATTGTTATTATTATTATTATTATTATTATTATTATTATTAGAATTATTGTTGTTATTTGTGAACTTTATTTGTGTTTTGTATAAAGTTGAATTTGTTTTTGTATATTATTAAGTTTTTTTTGTTCTTCGTTATGTAACTTTTTGTCCCTATAATTCCATACAAGCCTTATAGTAGGCTTCGGGATTTGGGATATACATACATATGAATTGTTGAATTGTATAGAATTTTAAATAAATAAATAAATTATTATTATCATTATAAAAAAGTGGCTTAATTGTTCTACACGCGGATGGAATAAATTATCTTCCTTACTGCAAAGGAAACAGAACGAATGAAGCAATTTTTTTATTCCCTGAAACTTATTGCGGAAACGGAATCATATTTTTGCTTTCAATATGTTTGAAATTTCTAGTTTCCTTCCTTATGTAAAATCTGAAACAGAGAGAATTAAGTACATCTGATTTACAAAAGGGAGAAGAAAAAAAGGGAAAAAAAAGCAAAAAAATAAACAAAAAAAAAAAAAAAAAAAAAAAAAAAAAGGAGGAGGGGAGAGGTATTGATAGCCTTTGGTCGCTATTTCGATTTTTGTGGGTCTCTTTTCTTCTTCGGATTCCCTGATGAGTTTAGCAGATCCGTCACTTTCCCAGGTGCGCATGCTGTCTATGATAAATGAGCACCAACTGACTCGACTTTTTACCCTCCTTCTTCCATGGTGCTTCCCTCCGAGTTTCCCCGGTTTTCATTTGTTTTCACAGCTCAATCTTTCGCACGCTATCTTAGTTAAATGTTATTACTGCCTCGCGTCACAGATTCTTCTTTTTTTCTCTTGCCCCTTCTCTCTTTCTTTCTTGTAAAATTATTTCTAAGCCAACGTGACACGTCTCCCATCGTGTCAAGAAGTGGACATCCAAATCAACATAGGCCAAAACACTTACTAGAAAAACTTATAGAAATGAAAAAGAATTGTCGTCTGAATGAGAGTATGAGAAATATAATGAAGTGAATAATATTTAATGTTTTCTCTAATTTTATATGAGATACCACTTCTAGAGTGAAAAGCAAAAAAGTGTCACGAAAATGGCAAACAATTCAACAAATGTATTCGTCAATATTAATTTGTTTTAATAAAAGATTGAATTAGTGATGAATCTGTATTATTTCGTTTTTAATTCAATCTGTGGTTAATGTGAATAAGAAGTTTTTGCTTTTTATTTGATGTTCCCACAATTATACCAATATTTACAAATGTGATCTTAAGTTACAGATGCACAACCTGTGGTTGACATAATACAGAGAGGGCCAAAAATGCATAAACATTTCAACAAAAGTGAAAAAAATGGAAACACGTAATAAATTTATACAGAAATCAAGGCTCAATTGATAATTTAACACATCAAAATGCATAAGGCACAATATTAAAGTAAGTATTGCTTAACTTTAGTCCTGGTTTTATTTAATTCAATTATATCGACAACACCAGACCATACATAATGTCAGTTTTGACGTCTACAATTACACTCTATTGGAAGAGATGGAATAACAAATTTCACAACCATCTCTCACACATTTGTGGACAGATGAAAATCGTCACGGTACAATTTAGGCTAGACACCACCATGTGTGTAGGTAGCTCTCTGGTAGGCCAATATGGTCTCCCAAGCACTTTTGCAGGTGCTATCTACTGGGACTTTCTTCAGAACACTCTTCCAGACTTGCTAAAATATGTGTCTGCCAGATAAGATGAAGCATGTGGTTTATGCATGTTGGAGCATCTCAGTCTCATTGTTCGAGATGCACTGGCTGATATCTATCATGGATATGTAGGGGAGGAGATCCTTAAACATCTGGTATAGCTTTTAAATAAATCCTCGAAGACGCTGTTCTTTAATTTTTTTTTTTTTTGCTTTTCAATTTTAATAGTTATATTAAATTTTGGAGCATTTAATTACTTATTATTTTTTTCATTCATTATTTTACTAATAATAAGTATTTTTTAAAATGATGCTCATCTGTCATGGATATGTCTTGTGAGTTCCCCCAACATCAATTCTTTGGAATTTTATCTGTGGGGCCACCTGATCCAGCCAACATTCCTAATGCACAGACGATTCATTAACGTGTAGTGGAAGTCTACCACCATCTGGAGTATTTGAACGGGTGCAACAGTCAATAATCCGAAGAGTGCCTGCGTGTGTAGAAGCATGCGGAGGACATTCTGACGTGAGGTACACATAAACTTTCATTAATACCTCAAAATCTAAGGATTTTAGGATATGTTTATATGGACTAGGTATGAGGAAACCGCCTCAAAGAGTTTGTAAAGGTACTTTTAATACACCCTGTATAGCATATCTAATTTCTTATTTGGAGGTAATTACGTTTTGCCAGAAATGGCCCATCTTTGCCAGAATGCTGTTGTGTATTCTGTACCCTGTTTAACTGCCAAATAAAATGAATAACTACATAGCTCGGGCTCGGACTCCCTCCTGACCGGACCACGTGATTTATGGAAGCTTCCTAATTGGTGCGTAGAATTCGAATCTGCTTTTAGATTTTTTCTCTCACGTCACGTTTCCAAGTTATGCATATAGAAGCTTCAATGTTAAAGTAATGGGTATGAGGAGAAGTCGCCACAATGTTTAAGTATCCATATTTTGGGACCGCAAGGAAATTTCTCAGGCTCCAAACACCGAATAATTTTATTATTTTATTATTTATTTATTTATTTATTTATTTATTAAAGTGTAATATACAATATCCGATCAGTTAGGTCTTTGGCCGGAAGAACATATAATGAAGTAATACAAAACAAATATATATATATAATTATATAACAAAATAAATACAGTTGGAAAACGAAATGCTAGGTTTAGAAGGTTAGGGGGAAGAGTTAGAAAAATACTTCTTTAGTCTGGACTTAAAAATGTCAAGGGAGGAAGCTGTACGTATTGCAGGGGGCAAGCTAAACCAGAGTTTGCTTCCAGCTGTAGCAACGCTTTTTAGTTGATATGAGTGTTTAATCAAAGGAGCTGGATTTGTGGTTTTACGCAGGTTATAAGGCCCAGCTGGTTTAGGCAAGAATAAATTATTAGGGAGTGAGATGTTCAGGGTGTTATTTAAAGCTTTGTAAACAAATGTAGCTAAATGGAAAGAGTATAGTTGAAAAACAGAAAGAATGCCTGAGGCCGGAAAAAAGGTGGGAAACTGGTTCTGATTTTTTTAAATTAAAAAGAATTCTAACGAACCACTTCTGAATTCGGTATAAACGCATTAGGTTTGTTGAAGTGGTTGAACCCCAAAACTGAAGACCGTAAAAAAGGACGCATTAAATTCGAGCAAAGTAAAGTAGAAGAAGGATATTTTGGGGCAAAAAGTGAAGTTGTGAGAAAAGGCCTAGGCGTTGATTTAATGTTGTAGAGAGAACCCCATGAAAGATTATGAGTAAGATGAATCCCTAAAAATGGGTGAGTATTAGTAGGTTTAACTTCAACTGTGTTGTATACCAAAGAGAAGTTGCACAAGTCTAATTTTTTATTGCGTTGATGAGATATTATATAGGTAGTTTTCTCAAGATTTAAATGCAGATGATTTCGTGAGTTCCAGCAGAACAGTTTCTATAGTACTAAATTAAATGTATGTTGAATCGAGGAGAGGGAGTGATCAGCATATAAAAGTGTGGCATCATCAGCGTAAAGGATCGTAGAAAGAGGATTAAGTTCTGAGGGGAGGTCGTTTATGAATAAGCTGAATAAGATAGGAGATAGTATGGAACCTTGTGCTACCCCAATATTGCGGGTTAAAGTAGAAGAAGAAAGATTACCAAGGGTTAGAGTGTAGTGCCGATTATGTAAAAAACTAGTGATCCAGTTTAGCGGAGGGCCGCGAATGTTATAGAGCCGGTTTAATCTAAGTAGCAGAAGGTCGTGAGGGATAGAATCGAATGCCTTCGAGTAGTCAAGGAACATAGCAACCACTAATTTTCCTTTGGACATGTTGGATATTATAAATTCAGTTAAATCCTAGCAAGCAGTGGATGTGTTGCGATTAGAAGAGAAACCATGTTGTGAAGGAGAAATAAGAGCGTTAGTTGAGATGTATGACGTTAAACGATTATTAAAAAGTTTTTCGAAAATTTTAGCGAAAGAAGGCGAGATGGAAATAGGTCGGTAGTTTGTAAAATCAGGCCGATTACCTTTTTTAAAAATGGGAATAATATTGGCCGAACGTAAGCATTTCGGGTAATAACCTTGAGGTATAGAATTATTGAAAAGGGATGCAAGAGGGGTGGCAAACCCGGCGCAGGTAGAAATAAGAATAATGGAGCAAATGCCTAATGAGAAGGTTTTAAACCACGAATTGCTGATACAACCTCGTTTTTAGTAGTGGGAGCGACGAACAAAGAACCCGGATTGACTGAAATTTTAGATGTGACAGAGCAAGGGGTGGAGGAAGGAGCAGTACCAGGCAATAAGGAATCCAAGAATGCTGTTAAATACGAGGCATCTATGGTAGTTGGATCAGTGAATGGAAGATTAGTAGGGGTGCGACCATGAATGCTGTTAAATTGTGAATGGATCGCCATTTAGTTTTATTGTCACTGACGTTGTTAAAAAAACTAGCAAAATAAGAAATTTTTGCCTCCTTAATTATCTTCCGTATCCCTGGTTTGAAAATGAACGAAATGTCGATGTAGTATGGATGTTAGGCGTATGTCGGGATTTCTCATAAAGGGCATTCTTGTGCTTAATGAGTGTCAAAATACGCGGATTGATCCAGGGTTTCACTGTTCTTATTTGGGGTTTTCCAGAAGTGGTCACCCTAGGAGGGAAAAATCTAACAAATGCCAATATGGATGAGGGATAAGAATTTATCAAATAAAACATCAATAGAATCTGCAGAATTGAGTAATTGATTCCAATCTGTTAGCTCTAATAAGGAACTGAAGATCGCGATTCGATGAGGAGTAATTATAAGCAAAGGATGCGATAAGGGGGGTGTAGGCGGGGTTAGTAGTGGGACCTGCAATGTGAATATGGGAAAATGGTCAGAAATGTGACAGTCAATGGAACGCTGTTAATGTTATCTAGTGAGGAGGAGAAAAATTGAATCTATTAAGGAGTAAGATTTATGGGCGATAGAGTAGTGTGTGGGAGAAGCAATTAGAGGTATCGAGTTGATTCTAGAGGTGAGATCGAGAACCGCGTTGACATTATGCGAATTCATCGAGAAATTAAGGTTGAAGTCCCCAGTAATAATAATTTTCTTATCTGAATAACCTAGGTCGAGAAGCATAGCGGAAAAATAGTCGAAGAAAGTAGGGAAGGAACCAGAGGGGGGAACTGTAAAAGGGGATGAGAAATAATTTGTTGTTAATTAATATGGTTAATATTTCGTTATCCGGGGTATAGGTAGAGTATTCAGGTATGACTGTATAATGTAATGAATTGACAATATAAATCGCTAGGCCACCTCCTCTCTTTGAAGGGCGATGTATCGCTTCGATTGCATAGTTGGTTAGAGGTGGGATATCAGCCAGGGTCCTCGTCCAGGTTTCGGACAAAGAAATAATATGCGGAGGGAACTGTAGAAGAGCTAACGTTGCGAAAAGAGCAGAAGAGTTAGCGTGTAAGCTACGAATATTAAGACTAAAGAAGAAAAAACGGGAATGAGAATTTTGAAAAAGGTTCGAAATAGAACTGTTAAAATCACTAATTGAAGTTAAGTTAGTAGAAGATGACATTAGGATGGAAGCCGAGAGGGAGAAAGACTAAAAATAAATTACATGCTAATCTAATAACAGTGTATTGCAACTACAATAGGATATATAATATTGGCTGAGGTATGATACCTTAATGTAATTTTAACTATATTTTTGAAAGATATTTATGGAATTGGTATAGCATTTAAGATCAAATGATTAACAAGACATTGATTTAAGATCAGAGATACTGCGAATGTTGTTTATTTTACTGGACGAGACCTTGGTAAGAATCCTGCCTCCATGAGACCAGACGTTGCGAGGGCCCAGTTTTGATTTCGCGGCACAAAGTAGATGGTAACGAGCCGCTGTCAAATCTTCAGCGATATGGATTGCGAGGCCTCTCAGTTCTCTCCGTTCTTTATAACAGTATCTTTATAGCCTGCAGAGGAAAATTGAAGGAGGATCGGGCGTCTCTAATGAGCCGAGAGGATGGCGGATGGATCCAGCTGAACATCTAATTTGGAGGAGAAAATCTCTAAACAGGCGGTAATGATATTTTCTGTAGTCGATTCCACGATACCGTACATTCTCACATTAGATCTTCTAGAATGCTTGTTCAATATCATCGATCTTCTGCTGCACTATGGACCATGGAATAGACGGGAAGAGCTTCGAATCGCCATGATGAGCAACAGGCCTACGATTTGCATCCAAAGGGGACAGGGTGTTTTCCATAGCGGTAAGTCGGGCGTCCAATTCATCAAGGCGAGATTCTGTCACCGAAATACGAGAAATCATATCGGATAATAAAGTGTCTAACTTTTGTGTAAATCTCTGCAATAGACTATCGAACAATTTGTCTAATGTTGTTGGATTAGACAAGTATTCGGCGACCTTTTTCTCGATAGAAGCAATGATGAACTCGTCTGCTCGGGGAGAAGGCGGTGAGCCCAACGTAGCTTGGCGGGGATTCACTTTGCGAATATTCGAAGATTTGTTCCCTTTATGCATCGTTAATAGTAAGTTTAACAAAAGGTACTAACCAGCACTGACGTTCAGAGCATACTGATCATATGTGATAATAGAAATGGTATGCGTTATAAAGGAATTTAACAAATTATCAACCACAGTCAGGAGCGAACGTTAACGGCTACCACTCAGATCGGCCATGTTGGAATTTTCCAATGTTTTATTGATAAACAAGAAAGCTATACGTGCTAGAAAAATTTTTATGGCATTTTTGAAAATAACGTACTATAAACCAGACTATAAACTATGGGGTGTTTTTAATACAAGAAAATGTTGTAAAAAAGTAAACCATCTTTGCCAGAATGCTCCATAAATCCTCAATGGGACTGAGGTCTAGACTACGTGAGGGCCAGCCTATAACTTATTTTCTCATTTTAAAATATATTAGGGAGTTAGTTTTTTTTCATTACGAGAAATCAATCACGAAATGCTCAAGAAGAATTCTCACGTGAAAATTTCTCGTTAACGACAAAACTTCAATGATGTGGCTGTTTTGTATCGAATGCTTATTCGAAATGACACACAAGTGGCGCCATCTAGCATCTGAAACGGAAGTTTTTAGTTACAAAATACAGCAAATACACTAATTCCACCAGTATTACTCTAGTGATAAAATAAAAAGTACTCACAGGGATTCCATTTTCCTACAGGTAAATGATTGAGGGTGATAACTGGCTCATCTTGCCAGATAACAAGGCACTAGCAGGCAATCGACTAAGTGAGAGAACTAAGATGGCGGCTATTTGGCTGGATATTCCTGTTATACACAAACTTTGCATGAACAAAAGGGAGTTAGGTTTTTGTCGTTACGAGAAATTTTTCGTACGAAACGAAAAAATTTAACGTCACTTTCGTACGTTACGAAATAAAATCACGAAAGCATTTTTCGATCTCATTGGTAAATGTCGATTGTATAACGAGATCCTTGTTCATGCGCAGTTTGGGCATAGCCAGAATATCCGACCAAAAATTCGTCATCTTACTTCATTCGCTTAATCGAGTGCCTGGTTAAAGCCTACATGGATTAAGAGAAGCTTGGTCTATTCACAGTTTGTCTACTGGTAAAAGTGTCTGCTTTTTTCCAAATTTGGACAGAAGTCTTATAGGGCCACCTATTGACAACAATTTGTAAAATTTGAAAAAAACTTTGAAAACTTACACTTAAAAATAATTTTACATGCTAACATTCTAAATGAAATAAGTTTTACTTTCAAAATATCTGTAAACTCTTCTAATCAGAACATTTTATTTTCTATACTGTGTAGCTTATAGATTTCTGCAGAACGTTTGCAGCGTCCCACTGTGATGCAATTAATGAAACCTGTTTTTTTGTGTATTTTTTCAATAGGAGGTATCGTGATATGCGGCTTCCTTGCAGTGCTCAAGCTCTTGACACGCGCAATACAAATTTTTTCTCCTTCCTGTGGGCAGTGTCTCTCTTCGTACTAAATCAACACCCCCTAAACTACAGGGGATAGTTTAGGGGGTGTTGACTAAATCCAAATGCAGTTTTCTTTTTCTACGCTCAGAAGGTGGAGGGAATGGATGAAACTTGACGTTTTATCCGTGGATACATGACTAATTTTTTCTTTTTTTTAGTATCCAAATTATATCTATGAGTTACGCAATAATAATTAGGCATATTTCAAATATAATAGCAGAACAGCATGTGATACTCCTCCATTTTGAAATTCTGCCTACAAACTCGTCATTACCTGCACACGACGCATGGGCTGCGCATGAGCCATATGCTCTGAGGAGTGGGTTAGACAGGGAAGCTGCATATCGCGATACCTCCTATTGTTTTTTCAGATTTTGCAAATTGTTGTCAACGGGTGACCCTATAAGACTTCTGTCGAAATTGGAGCAATGTCTCACCATGGACAAAATCCATTCCAAAATCTCATCATAGAGTGGAATGGATTTTGCCATGGATATGAATTAGAAACGCTGCCAGGTCTCATAAATGAATATGAAGATGTTTCTAATTCATATCCATGTGAAAATGTTTCTAATTCATATCCATGTGTCTCCGCAGCAAATTGACCTTAATCCTTGTAGGTTATGGCCTGGTTGGGCTTTGTATCCACCGACATGAACCAGTTAGCAGCCAGTAATCAACGTCAAGGATCTATTTATGGAAAATGGAATCCCTTTGAGTATTTTTTACTCCGACTAGAGTAATACACCTGAATTTAGTGTATTTGCTTTATTTCTTAACATAAAAAAACTTCTATTTCTGACGCTAGATAGCGCCATATGTACGTTAGTATTAAATCTCGGTGGTTTTTCCGGTGCGCATTCGATACGAAAAAAAAAACAAGATTGCAGATTTGTCGTTACGAGAATTTTTTACACGAGAACACTGCTTGAAAATTTCGTAACTGATTTCTCGTAATGAAAAAAAGTAACTCTCTAAACTTTTCGTACGCAGCCTACATTTGCCAATGAGATGGAAAAATTTCGTGAATTTTTTCGTTACATACGAGAAACGTCTAACGGAAGTGACGTTAAAGTTTTTCGTTTACGTACAAAAAATTTCACGTAACGAAAAAAAAATAATTCCCTATAACTTTTTACGTTATCTCTAGAGTGTATTTTTACTTTATCCCTATTTTAGAGCATCGTTTTCAGGTTAATATACGATTTTATAAAATTAAAGTACATTCCCCCCCCTCATATTTTATTTTGAATTCCATAAAGTAAATTAAAGTAAAAAGTGATTCATTTTAGCTTCAAATTGACATATACAACAATTCCTTTCAACGACTATAACCAGAGATATGCTTCGTTTTATATGATGAGATGCGGGAAATTTTAATAACTTTGATAAATAATTATAACTAAAACATATTTTTAACTGGCAAACGAAACTATGCATGGCTTATATTTTATCCACTAGAATACACTGACAAAGTTTGAGAAAAACCGAAGACCCTAAAGTCAATTATCACCCGATTTTGTTCCATTTGACGTGGAATGTTAAGATATGCATTCTTTGAAGTTTTCGTAGTGCGCGCGCAAAGTTTCCGTCTCTTTCGACAGAAAGCATACGTGCAGCAATGGAACAATATGGTGTCTGTAAGTGATGTACGTTACAAGCAGCGTATCGTCATTGAATTTCTCACTGCGGAGCAAGAAACGATTGGAAACATTCACAAACGTTTATGTGCAGTTTATGGAGCATCAGCAGTCGACAAAATACGGTTAGTCGCTGGGCACAGAGGCCATCAAAAAACGGTTCGGCGGAGCTCCAAGATTTGCCGCGGTCGGGGCAGCCATCCTCGGCTGTCACACTGACAAAATGCAGCGTACTGATGCGCTAACTCGTCAGGACCGACGCAGGACGACTCGGCAGTTGGCGCTGGAGCTGTCAATCAGCAAAGGAAGTGTGGGTGAAATTATCCGTGCTCATGATTACAGAAAAAAGTATTCACGATGGGTTCCGCGCTGTCTTACGAAGGAACACAAAACTCTGAGAGAAAACATTTCTTCTGAGTTGCAACGTTTTGAAGCTAAGGGGGGAACCTTCTTGTCCCGGATTGTGACAGCTGATGAAACCTGGGTGCACCATTTTCAGCCCGAAACAAAACGGCAATCGATGGAATGGCGTCATCCGATCTCTCTACAGAAGAAAAAATTTAAAGCAACTGCTTCTGCTGGTAAGGTCATAGTCACTGTGTTTTGGGACTGTGGTGGTGTCATACTCAATGATGTGATGCCGAGAGGCAGCACCATTATTTCTGAGGCATATGTGAACACATTAACCAAACTCAAAAAGCGCTTCCAGCTACTTGGAAGCCATACAACCCAGCTGATTGTTTGCTTCAACACGATAACGCTCACACCAGTTTGAGGATGTTGGAACACATCATATAACAGGGTTGGAGATTATTACCCCATCCACCCTACAGCCCTGACCTAGCGCCCTCAGACTATCACTTGTTTGGATCATTGAAGAATGTCACTCGTGGAAGACATTTTGAGGATGACGAAGAGGTGATTTGCACACTGAAGACATGGCTGCGTGAACAGATCAAGGACTGGTACCGACAGGGCATACACACCCTTGTGTCTCGCTGGAGAAAGGCCATAGAATGGGACGGAGATTATGTGAAAAAATAGGAAGTGTAGAAGAAACATCATTCTTTCGTGTGCATAAGTTTCACTGTGTTCATTAAATAAATATTGAAGAAAAAAATTGTGGTGCATTACTTTCTGGACTACCCTCGTATAAAGGCACAAAATTCAAGCTTCCAAATGACATCATCGTTTGGCGCGTCATCAATAATGCAAAAAGGTGGATTCATACCTACTGTTAAGGTACAGGGTCAAATTTACCACAAAGCTGGATCACGTCTTCCCCTTCCAGGAGAAAATCCAAAATTTCTACAAGTTTACTTCATTGGCGATGAAATATTAGAGGTTAATCAACGATGTGCTAATATATCTAGCATGCGACAAGACATCGTTTTATGTCTTCAGAGACTATTTTATTCGCACAACCACCTGGTAAAAATGTTTAAACGGCATTAGAAACGATGCCTACAGACAAGCACAAAGTAGTCATACGGGCAGACAAGAGGCCATCTGGTGAATCTGAACAGCCTTTTAACGCCCCAACCATTACCCAGTAGCCATACTTATGGTTGATCTGGAAGAGTACGATAGCCGTGACATAATTCTTCAGGATGGAAGCGAAAATTTGCTGAAGATTCCAGAAACACACCGTTCATACGATGCTCTACAGTATCCTCTAATCTTCTGGGAGGGCGAGGATGGTTACCACTTTAACATAAAGCAAACGGACGCGCTCACAGGAATAGGATGTAATAACACGTATCTTCTATAGAGTTTTATGCATACCGCA
>JAHWFO010040816.1:32598-50488 GCA_023313115.1 Rhysida immarginata
CTGATCATTTTTAAAGATTTTCAAGAAATTGTTAAGTACTAAGAATTCTCTTTTCTAAGAAAAGCCTGAATAACAGGAATTCTATGCATTGAATTCTATATTGCACATACTTTGCCTTGCATTGTTGGTCATGAGACATATATTGTTGATCTTTGCATAGTGTTGGTGCATTGCGTGTTGACACCATTGATGATACTTATTGTTGCAAAAACTTTGTCTTGCATAGTTGGTCATGAGATATTTTTCATTAATATGCCCTGCCATAACCATGAATATCGATTTTTTATCAATAATTATTATTTTTTCGAAATCTGAGGTAGACAGTGACCTTCCTCATGCTTTGAAGGTCATGTATTCGAAATTTTATCAAGATCGGAATAAAACTGTAGATTTGTATAAAAAACAAACAAACCCACAAACAAACCCACAAACAAACGTCCTTCTTTATACATATAGAAAGATGGAAAAACTTTAGTGATTAGCTCGTCGAGCGAACAGACCACATTGTAGAAATTCGATGGAAACGAAATTAGACCAGTAGTGGGGTCGACTGCTCTACATATGTTTCTCTTCGTAAATAAACCCTCATATTCGTCTTGAGATCCAATTTGCACACATGCCTCCATAAGGTCGATGACTTCAAACAGGCGTTAAGTTCATCGACTGGCGTAGGGCGTGGAATCACAGGTAGGATTTGTAGAAAATCTGCTGCCAATAGGACAACAGCACCGCCCCTAAGCCCCCCCCCCCCCCCATTTCCCCGTATGTCTTGCAAAGTGCGATGAAGCGCTTCCAGTGCCTTTTTGTGAGCCATGATGCATTCGTCCCAAGCGATTAGTTTGCAATTCTTGAGTACTTGTGCCTGACTGATGCTTTTGCTTATGATGCAAATGGGTCGTTCTGAAACCTGCAAATTCAATGGTTGCAAATGGTAGCTTCAGAGATGAATGCGCTGTTCGACCGCCAACTAAAAGCAATTTCATTTCTTTGGCGAATCTCAGCCAGCAAAATATTTATCAGAAATGTTTCCCAGTTCCCCCGGATGCGTCAAGGAAACAAATACCACCATTTCCACCCTGAATGAGACTTAAAAGAGTGGACTGAGACGAATAGGGGTCTATTATTTTCAACAAAAAGTTGGAGAGCATTAATGTTGTAGTTCCTTTCTCACCAAAAATCTCTGTCTAGGGACCTCATAACCATTAATAGAGATACATTTCTCCTCAAGAAGTATAAGTGCTTGTTTCATTAATTCCGCAGTGTAACCCGAGTAAATGATTGGGTTAGCTCTTTGCATATCTCTGAGAATGTCTTCACTTAAAAATTCTTTATATTTATCCCAAAGGCGCTGTGGATTTGATGGAGCATGCGTCGTGATTATAATGGCAAAAAGATTCCTGAGTTGCTTTGGGAAACACGTGGCAGATGCCTCTGCCCAGTGTTGATCATTTACAAGCAATCCGTGTTTCTGACATGCTTCTCTATAGCTTTCACACAGTTGTCCCTGTAAGGTTTTAGAGATCATTAAATGACGTTGGCCCTCGCACAACGTGAAGCAACATTCTCAGGTAGTAGCACTCAACATTGCTGGGATGAGCTGTATAGACACGGCCAATGGCGTCAGTTGCGCATATGTCTGTACGACCTGCAACTTGGGCTCCCTGCATCCTCCTGCAGAAAATTTTGCGTGACGCATTCCAGGTGTAGTATTTTGGTACTTCGAACGGACCTTGCTGGCACAACTGGAAATACGCTGTTAATGTTGTGTTGGGAGGAAGTTCCGCTTTCTCTTGAGCATTTTTTTCCGCAAAGGATGCTCGTTGTCCTTTCTGAAAGTGAATGCTTTGTAACCTTCCATTGGGTATCGTTCGTGGATTGGAAAATTTAAGAGGCGCGAAATAGCCTCATTACTGTTAATATATCGCCCCAACTGGTATTGAGTCACCTCATCCACCGCATTTTCATCAGTTAGCCCAAAAACGGCCATATCGCTGCCTTTGGTGAAGTATTTGCAAATGTACTTAATCGATTTAATAGAGTGGCAGTAGTCGACATTGAAGTGAGCCTGAAACTTTTTTGTAAGGAGAGGGACCTACCTGTTATTAATTTCGATGTCTCATTTTTGGTCGTTAAATTTAACTGTAACAATCGCTGTGAAGGCCCCATTTCCAGGCTTCCGTCTTCTGTATAATGGGTAACCATCGTTGGCTGATTGTGTCTCATCAATGAACGCCGTGGAAGTTCTCCGTACATTTGCCTTTTTTAGCACATGGTGTCCTCTGGTTTAAAGGTCCGCACGGTCCATGAAACATGTTCTTTGACACTACTTTGGATAACAGTGGATCCATCTGAAGATCTGGCAGCTCTGGGGAAATTATTTCGTCTATTTCAGTCGGTCGGATTTTTTCTTGGCGATAAATAGGTGACTGACATTCCAAAAGCTCAACTATAATCTCTGGCCACTTAGGCTTGCACGTAAAGGTTAGAATAAGATCCGGACGGCCATGATTGCTGTCATAGGAAATAGCGTCTTGAGCAAATTCCTGCATGTGCCTCGGACTGCTAGTGAACGGAGCTGGTAATATAACCATCCTTTCTATATATATATATTAAAAAGAGGATACTTTATTTATTTATTTATTGAACATCCAAGAGGATACTAATTATCAATTACATATAATTAATACAATAATTCTTAATAATTCCATTAAAAAGTTTACAATTTCCTTTACATGATATATTATGGCAAACAAAAAAATTTTTCTGTCACAACTAAAGGTAAATTATTCCATTTTTCAAACATACGAATAGGAAAAAACTTAAAAAATCTTAAAAGAGACATCATCATGTACAAAAAATTTACAAATCTGTGTAGCTCTGAGAAAATAACTAGAAATAGAAACTAGAAATAAACTAGAAATAACTAGGAATAAATAATATCATCGGCATTCCGGTCATTAGCCATAGAGCCCCGTAGATGAATATAGCTCATCAACACGCAGTTTTTAGTAATTTAACCTAATATAAAGAAGCTGCTTACATTCGACCTTCGCTTACATATCTACGATGTATTGATGAAACATCTGGTGGAATCGTAAAATATTGTTTGAAGATCCTTCGCTCAGTATGGTGTGTTATGCATAAAACTTCATAGAAGATACTTTTTTCTGCGTCCTATTTGCTGTGAGAGGATCGGCTTGCTTTATGTTAAAGTGGTAACCATCCTCGCCCTCCCAGAAGATAAGAGGATACTGTATAGCATTGTATGAACGGTGTGTTTCTGGAATCCTCAGCAAATATTCGCTTCGTCTCTGAAGGATTATGTCACGGCTATCGTACTCTTCCAGATCAACCAAGGTGTATGGCTACATCATTAATGGCTGGGGCGTTAAAACGCTGTTCATTTTCATCAGATGGGCTCTTGTCTGCCTGTATAACTACTTTGTACTCGTCTGTAGGCATCCTTTCGAATGCTGATTTAAACATTTTTACCAGGTGGTTGTGCAAATGAAATAGTCTCTGCAGACTTAAACTGGTGTGTTGTCGCATACCAGATATATTGTCAGGGGAAAGCAAGGAAAGAAAACATAGAACGAGAATATTTTATGGCAAGAGAGAGACAGAGAAACAGCTAATGACGTAAGAAGTTCAGACAGTGACGAAAGTGGAAGTAAAGTAATGACGTCAAGAGGGAACCGGGTTCGCGGCCGGGAGAGAAGGTCTTGAAGGCATTGGAGTGCAGATGGATGAAGAGCTGAAGGCGGAAGGCACGAGGAACCAACGTTCGAGAGATTTTCTCATGGACTCTATCGAGACAGGAGTGGAGAATTGCGAAGAAACTCAGCTAGCAGGCGAGTTGGAACCGAAAGAGACAGCGACGTCGGGAGAACGCCATTGTCAAAGTAAGCCAGTTAAATTGCTCTATACGACGCGACTCACGACTAAGGTTTTGGATACTCGGCCTCGGCTATTGCGAAAGCCGGAGCAGAATTCTACAGCCTTCATATCAGAGCTGGAGCTTTGTTTTTGGTGGACCAGAATACCTCTGCAAAGGCCGCTCATATTTTTAGACTCTGTCGCGTGAAAGGAATTTTCCCGCACGGTTTCCGAGCGTATCACGACAAAAGGAAAGGCCAACTGAGTTGGCAATGAATTCTATCTTCCTATCTGGAGTGCTTGTATGGAGAAGAAGAAGTGTTTTGTCTTTCCCTGTGTCAAATTCAGTTTATGGGAATTTTTGTTGCTCTTTTTGTAGTTGTGGCCCATGAATCAAGTGTTTAATAGAGGCCAGCGCCGTGCACAGTATTAATTGAGAATCTTTAACTTTTCTAGTGAATCTTCTGGGAGCTACTAGATTGAGCTAATTGTAAAGTGCTTAAATAGGTGGTTTTCTTGTCTTATTTTGCTAGCTTGTAAGGTGTATGACAAAAGCTATTTGCTATCGTACAGAGACTTATGTGGATGCTTTCAGATCCGTTAGGTTTGGCTCTGAAGCTATTAGTTATATTTTCTTCGAGTTTACTTTATAAATCTTATGCTTTTGGGGTTTTAGCAGCTGAATGCTATAGCCGTGTAACAGGCCAAATCTCCTAATCTAGGATATGTCTGTTGTTAGCTGTGATGTGTTTGAAGTTCTCCTTCCTGGATGGTTAGCCAGAGATTCCGTATGTACACGTCGGAGACGAACATCCTTATTTTGTAAGCCTCTGGATTTACTAAGCTCTCTTAATTGTTTCTTTGGGAACGCTAGGCACAGATATTGTGGAAACAGTTAAACTTTATGCCCATTTATTTGTATGTCATATACGAGTTAGATACTTACTCGTATTCAAATGATATAATCGTCTTTCTTAAATTGTAGTATTAAATTTTTTTTCTGAACTTAACCCACGCCGTACTTCTGTTGGATTTGCACTTTACATTTATCAAGTTCCACTGCATAAAAGGTTACTCTTATTTTTATTCCTAACAGAAGTAGAGTAGACGAAGGTTAAGTTTTTATGGTAGCTTAGAGTGTGGCATCAGCTTTCGGCTCTGGGTGTGCTCGGTACGATATTTTACCAGCACTAAGTTGTTATTGTGTGTTTAAGGGCGAATTACAGAAGCCTCAGGTTAAGTTTTTAGGTACCCCAGCGATAGTAAATAATAATAAGTGCATTTTGCTTAATTGTTATCATAGTTAAGACTATCCATTTATTTGGTAATTAACGGTATTATTCGTTTAAGATTGTTTGTAAGTGTGATAATTTGCTCCATATGGCCAAATGAGTGTCAGAAGAAATTAAATTGCAGAAATCGATCTTAAAGAGACTAAGAAAAACCAAATTCAGAAGCAACATACAGTATTTCAATCAATGCTATGTATTATTAGCAGATCAGCTGGCAATATGCTCGGAGCAAGCAAAGTTCGAAATGTTTTTAGTAGCATTCGAAGAGCCTTTGAAGAGTCAGCTGAATTGTATTCAGGAAAGTAGTTTGAAAGGCTTTCTAGAGAAAGCTGAAAGCGTCATTCAAGGGGAAGCTAAGGAAGGGTTGTCTGCGGCCGTAGCAAACACTACCGCGGATGAAAGCAGTTTAGAGGAAGAGGACAGAGAAAAGTGTAGTGAAGATATTGGTAAAAAGGAATTCCAGGAAAAGAAGGCCATCCTGGTTCAACCCATTGTGAGTACATGGGTAGAGGATAAAAAGTTGATCGATAAAATACAGAAGGGTTATAAGCAATGCAAAATAACAAGACGCATTATATATAACACCAAACCACCTTACCGATCGGATGAAGAGTTGCTATTTAAGGAAAGTAAACAAGGGAGTAGAATAGTTATCACGAGGAATGAAGAAGTGGTTAAACAAATAATAGCCTCGCAGCACAATCAACTGACAGCGGGACACCTATTTGTTGGAAAAACACTGGCATGATTACAACAACGCTATTGTTAGCCGTTTATGGCGTAGGATGTAAAGCAGTACGTAGGATGGTGTGAAAATTGACAAAAAATAAGGTACAGTGTACCCTTCTCTATGGGGATTTACAGCCGTTAGAGGTGCTCCCACAAAGATGGCTCACCATTACTATATCTATATCCTACCCTTACCAAAAACGCCCAGGGATTACAATGCAATATTGACCGTAACAGAGAAGCTGTCTAAGAGGGCGCGACTCTCCATGTCTCGCGTCGATAACTTCGGAAGAAACGGCCAAACTGTTGATCAACGAGGTGTTCAAAATACATGGATTTCCTCAAGTTATAATCTCGGACCGTGAAGTCTGTTTTACTGCTAAACTGTGGCAGGCAAGATTTAAATTATTGGAGACGACAGTCAAGTTCAGCAGCGCATATCACCCTCAAACGGACGGGCAGTCCAAGAGGACTAACCAAACCATGGTCCAAATCTTTAGGAGCTTCCTCAACGCTGATAAAAATGATTGGGATGAACCTGCTACCGAGATTGTCATTAATTCTGCCGAGTCAGATAGCACTGGAATATGACCCTATTATTTGATTTAAGCAGAGAAATTAATATACCCCCGAACTTAAGAAGGAGTACAAGGAAAAGAGAAGGAAACCTCGTGACTAAGCTAAGCCGGTTTTTAAGCCAAGTATGGAAGCGTCTAAAAAGGCTTAACAAGAAATATAAATGGACATATGATAGGCAACATACGAAAATGAAGCTACGCATAGGAGAGTTAATTCTTGTCAGAGCTTTAAGGCTAAGAAGTTTGACCAGAAAAATAGGAAAAAATTATGGCTAAAATATGTGGGTCCCTTCGAAGTCTTGAAAGTTGTAAACGAGTATCGGCGAAGCTTAAAATTCCACCAAGGTGGCATTGTAGAAATGCAACATTTCACTGCTCTTGGTTGAAGCTCTACAAAGGGAAGAAGCGAGCCACAAAGAAGCCAGGACTGATAGCCGACCCCAGGTATTCAACGTATACAAGTAGAGAGATTGCTGGATGTGCAAGGTAAAAAACCCCACTGTCAATTCAAGTTCAAATGCGCGAGTTACCCAAACCCTACCTGGGAACTTGAAGAAAATCTCCATAGGTGCCAGGGTTTGGTCCGGAATTTTTGAGGCACAAGAAGACATGGCTAAGTGGAAGGTCAGCCATGTAACCGGATAGAAGACGGTTGTCAACAGGCAAGACTGAGGTTTTCATAGGCGAGGATGTCACGAGAAAGCAGGGAAAGAAAACATAGAACGAGAATATTTTATGGCAAGAGAGAGAGAGAGAGAGAGAGAAGCAGCTAATGACGTAAGAAGTTCAGACAGTGACGAAAGTGGAAGTAAAGTAATGACGTCAAGAGGAAACCAGGTTAACCAACGCCATCTAAAAAACAAAGCCTGGTCACTGCGTCATCACAACTGGGCTGACAATTCAACTTTTGTTGTAAACAATGAAAGTTGGATTGTCAGCCCTGGATTGATGACGCAGTCCACAGGCAGTGAAAAGGCTTTGTTTTTTAGGTGGTGTTGGTTCAATGCCGGGTGAGAAGGAGAGGGAGAGAAGGTCTTGGGGGCATTGGAGTGCGGATGGATGAAGAGGTGAAGGCGGAAGGCGCGAGGAACCGAGGTACGAGAGATTTTAGCATGGACTCTGTCGAGATAGGAATGGAGAACTGTGAAAAAACCCAGCTAGCAGACGAGTCAGAACTGAGAGAGACGGCAACGTCAGGAGAACGCCATTGTCAAAGTAAGCCAGTTAAATAGCTCTATACGACGTGACTCACATCGAAGGTTTTGGATACTCGTCCTCCGTTATTGCGAACTCCGGTGCAGAATTCTACAGCTTTCATATCAGAGCTGGAGCTTTGTTTTTGGTGGAACCAGAACACCTCTACGAAGGCCGCTCATATTTTTAGACTCTGAAGGAATTTTCCCACATGGTTTTTGAGCATATCATGACAAACGGAAAGGCCAACTGAGTAGGCAATAAATTCTATCTTCCTATCTGGAGTGCTTGTATGGAGAAGAAGAAGTGTCTGTCTTTCCCTGTGTCAAATTCACTTTATGGGATTTTTATTGTTCTTTTTGTAGTTGTGGACCATGAATCAAGTGTATAATAGAGGCCAGCGCCGTGCACAATATTAATTGAGAATCTTTTACTCTTCTAGTGAATCTTCTGGGAGCTACCGGATTGAGCTAATTGTAATGCGCTTAAATAGAAGATTTTCTTGTCTGACTTTGCTAGCTTGTAAGTTGTATGACAAAAGCTATTTGCTATCGTTCAAAGACTTTTATGTGGATGCTTTCAGAGCCGATAGGTTTGGCTCTGAAGCTATTAGTTATATTTTCTTCGAGGTGTCTTTATAAATCTTATACTTTTGGGGTTATAGCAGCGGAGTGCTACAGCTGTTTAACAGGCCAAATATCCTAATCTATTGTTTGAAGTTCTCCTTCCCGGATGATTAGCCAGAGATTCCGTTTGTACACGTCCGAGATGGGCATCCTGTATAAGTAATAGTATTTTGGTAGTTATTTCTTTTTTAAGCCTCTGGATTTACTAAGCTCTCTTAATTGTTTCTTTGGAAACGCTGGGCACAGATATTGTGGAAACAGTTAAACTTTATGCCTATTTATTTGTATGCCATATACGAGTTAGATACTTACTTGTATTCAAACAATATAATTTTCTATCTTAAATTCTAGATTAAATTTTTTTTTCTCTCAACTTAACCCGTGCCATACTCCTGTTGGATTTATACTTTACATTTATCAAGTTCAACTGCGGAACAGGTTATTCTTATTTTTATCCCTTACATATATTAGCACATCGTTCATCAGCCTCTAATATTTCATCGCCCATGAAGTAAACTTGTAGAATTTTTGGATTTTCTCCTGGAAGGGGAAGAAGTGATCCAGCTTTGTGGTAAATTTGACCCTGTACCTTAAAAGTAGGCATGAATCCACCTTCTTGCATTATTGATGCCGCGCCAAACGATATCATTTAGAAGCTTGAACTGTATGCCCGTATATTTTTTTTAGGAAAAATTTGGTATCTACTGTGTTACCAGATGAGTAAGATTACACTGGTTCTGGAGGCTGTTTAAGTGGCAGCAGCTTCACTTTTCCATTAGAGCAACATTTCTCACGTGCGCAGTGTTAATATTTATAAGCAATTTCCTGAATGTAAATTATACGTGAGTAAGAGAGGGCAAAGACAGCAGACGGGTATTAAGTTCATTAATCTTTAATGATCCGAATAATTATCCAGATATAAATAAAATTTGGGTAACATAAATGGATAGTCTTTGACTATGTTGAATTAAACAATATTCATATAAAGGAATACTTAGTTAAGATTCACTAAAGTTCTTTGGTTGAGTAATGTCCATGTGGAGGATTTGAAATGGTAACCAGGAATTTTTGCTGCCGCTCGTAGGCAACGACG
Organism: Rhysida immarginata; assembly: GCA_023313115.1. Lineage (NCBI taxonomy): Eukaryota > Metazoa > Arthropoda > Chilopoda > Scolopendromorpha > Scolopendridae > Rhysida > Rhysida immarginata. The sequence continues at coordinate 41,987 of JAHWFO010040816.1, forward strand.
TAGGAAGAGATAGGGGCCCTAAAGCAAATAAACGAGCAAACAAAAGCAAGCATAAATTTAGGAACGATGCTTGTCAGCTGCTTAACCCTTCTTAACAGGTAACTTAGGCACTATGAATTGTTAGCTATCAATAGTTTTCTTATATTCTATCGCATTCCTTGATAGCCAGTAATGTAGCGGTCGCATATCACGTGTTATCCTAAACCCCCCGTTCCTGCTATAAAGTTAGGGAATGATGAATCCGTAAGAAGCTCTTCGTCAGCTACTTCGTGGGAATTAGCTGCCTGGGAGTCGTTCCTCTGCGTAGCGTAGAACGTTCTACTTCTGTAGCTAAATCTTCCGCATCGTGAGCTACTGGCGAGAGCAAATGGCGTGCCTTCACGTCCTTGTCCTCGTCAACGCAGCAACTGTCGCTCATGGTACGCGGAAGATCGTTCTGCTGTGGTATCCGTCAGTTCTATTGAAGGAGCGGTTCTCCTCGTTTCAATAGACTTGTCTCTAGTATGTGCATTTGTCGGGGTTCTGCTCGAAGCTTGCCGCTATGGCTCGTGTCGCCGGGGAAATTCGCCTACCTCTACAAAATGCCACCGTTGTCTCATCGAACAACCGTCTTCACTTCTATTTTTCCCTCCAAACCATGCTCGTTTTCCTTCTTTCTTCTTTCCAATACTCATAAGTCCCTTTTTGCCATTTTTCCTTTCTTCGTACTTTTTCCTCTCATGTACTTCGTTCCGCCTCCAATCCCCACTATCTTTCTTCACCCCTTTTTTCTCAGTCAGTGGCGATGCTCTGCGATTTTTCTGTCGATCAATCTTGTCGCTCATGGTCTATTTTGTACTTACTTCGCCAATGCTTGATCGGCACACCCACAGATTGCAGAAAGGGTAGGTGGATGGTGATCACTGACTTCTTCACTAGCCATCGCCTCTAAATTTGCTGATTATATTCCTTGTGTTTCACATTTATATTTCCTTGCCTGATCCTTCCTATTAGAACTTTAAGGTGATTACATTAATCGTATTCAGAATATCGAGTCACCACCATTCTACGTCAAAGTCGTTGTTCACAGAGCTCTCTTTCCTCCGAAGTTTCCTTTGCCCTTGACGTAGAAGCTCGCATATGCTGCTGCTGTAGACGAGGCCAGGGAATAGGGAGTTCTCCAGTATTTATATGCGCATGATATTGCTTTATCAATTGTTCATAGAGATGAAGCTAAATTATAGGCTGAATGTCACAAAATGTATCTGTCAAATCGCTGAACGCCGACGGAAAGGAAAAGAAAAAAAATCGGCGATTCAACTTGGAATAGATGAAGAGGGAGAGAAGGAGGCAGACGGAAGATAAAAATAGAAAGACGATGCCTAACACTGGCAAAGGAAAATAGATCGGGCTAGGAAGGCAGGAAAGAGGAATCGGGATGACGATTGGGTAAAAAACTTAATATGCAAGGAAGACTAATTAAAAATGAGAATAAAAAGCCAAGATAGAGAAGGGGGAATCAGAAAGGGATTGGAGCCGACAACAGAAGGAGAAAAAAAGAGGACCCATCCCGAATAGACTCCGTAGCGAATAGTGATTGTGTGAGTGAGTGACTGTGTGAGTGATTGTGTGAGTGACTTAGGATTATCCATGTAGCAACCAACCAACCAACCACTGCGTGCGTGAGTGACTTTAGTGTTTTTGTGTGACCCTCTCCCCGGCGACTCCTGGGGGAGGTTTCACCCCCCCCCTCGAACTTTTCCAACCTACATCACTTCACCATGGAGAACATGGTGATGAAGATTTCTGATAGCCCCTTCGCCATAGGGGCGTTTATGAAGGAGTTGTATGTTAAGACGCATATTCCTCCTGTCTTACCATCTGGCGACCCTGCCGTTTCAGTTCTGCAGCGATTATCTCCGACGGAGTCGAGGATGCTCTGCCGTCAGCTCAGCGTGGCAGACAGGATAGTGGCTGCTGATTATGTAAAGGTATGACAGAACACCGTCCACCTGATTCATGCAGACTTCGGACATTTGCCAATCCTCGTCCGAGGTGCATCTCCACTGATGGAGGAATCATATCTGAAAAGCTACATGTCCAGCTATGTGGAGGTGCGGAAGGTTTCTTATCCAAAACACCCGGATTCTCCCCTGCAAAGGACGGGTGACATTGTTCTGGACATGAAGCTTCAGAGGGACATTCCCGACGGCCTTGTGTTGTACGGAGAAAAAGTCTCCGTGTCTTGCAAGGGGCAGAGGCAGTGTTGCTGGTACTACAAAAAGACGACCCATGTGAGGAGAGAGTGTCCTCTCCTCAAGAAATGTGAATCATGCCAATCCATCGTGGGCAAATACCACCGTTGCCCGAAAAGGACCCTCGCAGCACCAGCGGCTCTGTCGTCGCCGTCAAAGGGAATGTCGTCCCAGCAGTCAGCAGTGATAAAATCGTCGGAAAGAACATCAATTTCATCTAGTGCTACTCCGCCTTTACCTCCTCCTCGGAAACTGAGTGCGATGCCAACTCCGCCGCCTCTTCCTGCTGAGTCGAGGGAGGAAATGCCACCTCCACCTCCTCCCCTGCCTCCAGTGGTTTCGAAAGTGGTCCACTCTCCAAATTCATCAAGCGTCATTTCGATGGAAGAGGAGGCAAGCTCGGCAGCAGAAGACGACGCAGACGCTTCATTGTGTTCAAGTTCAGTTTTTGCGAAGGAGGAATTTCCAGCCCTTCCATCGTCAGTGCAGACATCGATGTCACAGCCGCTGCAGACAGCCTGCACATCTTCTCCGGCCAGATTATCATTTTCTGCTGGGAATACGAACCCATCAGTGGCGAAACGGCGGGATCATCTTGCGTCGACCAAAAGTCCTCGTAAGAAAAAGAACAGACGTCATCACAGCAGAAGGAATGGGACTACTGCATCTTCTTCTACAGAGCGAGACAGCTGCACAGACCATCAGCGCAGCCATTCTTCTTCCTCTTCGAGTCGGCCACGATCTCCAAGGCGAAAGAATTCAGAGCCTCCTTCTACATCTGGGAGGCTGAAGTCTCCGGATAACACAGGTCAGTTGCCGAGATCTTAAATCCTCAATGAAGGTCATCTCACTGAACGTGCGTTCTTTTGGTTCTTCTTTTAAGCAATCGGTTCTATTGACTTTCATTGCCCTGTACAGACCGGATATTCTCTTACTACAAGTTGGCCCCTTCACAACAGTGCTACATTCTTCCCGGTCTTCGCCGCCAATATCCATGCGGACAATTTTTTATAAACTCATGTTCACGGTAAGGGCAAGGGGTTGCTACTATCATATTCAATCCCTCCATTACGGTATCGATATGTGTATATGACGACGAGTGCCGAGTAATTGCAACGGACATTTCATCATCCGGCATCGAGTTCCGATTGCTTAATGTGTATGCTCCATGTGCGGCAGTAGAGAAACGGACTTTTTTCAGTGACATTAACAATTTTTTTTGTACAACATTGCCTGTAGTGATCGCTGGGAACTTGAACTGTCGTCCAGACGACTGTAACATCTTTTCGTCTGGATATGTGCATCTTTTGTGCCAGCAAAACGCATTCTTTGATCTCTGGACACACCATCCACAAACTGAACAACTTGGGTTCACCTTCCATCAAGGACCGTTTGTGTCATCAAGACTCGATCTGTTTCTGATTGATAATGCTTTTGCTGGTACATTGGGTAAAATGGAGGTCATTCTCCGATCACAGTGCCATCATTTGGTAGTGGAACCCTCCTTTCCAGCGTCAACTGCAGGCAGTAGTCATCATCACAATTGGTTCCTAAACGTTTCTCTACTTGACGAAGAACAGTACAAGAGTAGAAAAAACATCTACACAATGTGCTTCCTACGTTAGAGTCGTAGTTAATAATAAAGACTAAAATCAACGCTTTTTTCGGAAGATTGGGTTTGACGCTGCTAGACGTCGTCATCGTCATCTCCTCATGCTGCAAGAAATCTTGCGCCTCCTCCGTTGTTCTACCCCTAAAGAGGAGTTTGCTGATGACATACGCCAGGTGAAGAGTGAGATCAATGCTCTAATGATCCGTAAGGCTGTCGGCGCCGCACTCAGAGCCAAACTCACCTCGGTTGCGGATGTCAGGAACATGTCATCAGCCGTGTTTGCTGACGAGAAACGAAGGGCCAACAAGAAGCATTGTCATCGTTTGGTGGTAGATGGTGGGGTGTTGGAGGCTGACTCTGACATCCTATCAGCCTTCCGATCCCACTTTGCATCTTTCTTCGACAACCCAATCGTTCCATCTGATGCCACGTTGGAGTGGATAGAGGCACTCAGACCTTTTTCGGAGGATACTGACCTGTGTATCACCCGTCCCTTCACTGAAGATAAAGTTAAGAAGTTTCTGTCGCGGGATGGCCGTCGTGGGTCCAGTCCGGGCTTAGATGACATCCCATATTCCTTCTACAGTGCGGCTTGGAAACTTCTTGGGTCTTTCCTGGTGAAAGTGCTTAATTCTATCATCCAAGACCCTTCTTCCATCACATCGGAGTTTGTTAAGGTGAAGATTATTCTGCTCCCCAAAGTGCCAGATCCAGAACTTGTGACCCAGTGGAGACCAATAACTTTTCTCAACACCGATTATAAGGTCTTCACTGGTGTTTTTCAACAACGACTCAAATTGTTCGCCGATGAATTTTTCGACCTAGGACAATCCTGTTCAATACCATCACGATGGATGATTGATAATCTCATTGCCATCCGATGTGTTTTGGAAGAAGCGCAAAGTCGGCAGCAAACACTTGCTATGTTAAGCCTTGACCAGGAAAAGGCCTTCGATAAGGTGAATCACGATTTTCTCTTCAAAGTGTTTCATCATCTTCATCTTCAGAAATATGCTGTGATAATCTCTGCGCTGTGTGCTTCAGCCACATCATGTGTGGCGATTAATGGCTCCACTTCGTCCTTCTTTGTGCTGTCAAAGGGTGTTAGACATGGTGTCTGCTTTCCCCCCTCCTGTACATCTTTTACTTGGAGCCATTACTTCAGCATTTAAATCGCCACCCTTATGTTCAACTACCAGTAGCGTCGATCAACATCCGGTCGCTAGCCTATGCCGATGATGTGGTGCTCTTCGCATCTGACGCATATTCCCTGAACATATATATAGGCACCTTTTGATTGCTTTAGCATTTCGACGGGGAGCTCCATCAACCTCGTCAAATCTAAAGGTATAGCTACTGGAAAGTGGACGGCCGACGATCTAATGAACTTTTCAACAAAATGGTGGGTACAAGTAACAGTGTTGGGATACGGGATTTCGTTTCTCCCGAACTCAGACTCCCGTCACTGGCAACAGGTGATTGATAAGTGTATCTCTCGCCTCGACAAAAATTTTCGATTTGATACTTCGATGTTTGTCAAGGTGAGGTTTGTTAAAACGCATATAATACCGATAATGACAGGATAGTGCGTTTACCTTGCCTTCTAAACAAGTTCTTCAAAAAGTGCGTAGCGCTGTTGTGAACTATGTGTGGGGGCATAAGGATCGGAGAGTGCCGTTCAGATCAGAATGTTTATTCCGGTGGAGAAAGGGGGATTAGGACTACCTGATATTCATCGATATCCGATAGCGGCCAGAATGTCTGCTTTAATACGAGTGTTTTTCTTCCCTTCTCCATTATGGGTGAATTTTGTATTCTTGCACCTGCGATTCTTTTTCAATGTGAACAGGTTACCGTTTCCATCTACCGTTGCCAGTGACGATGAATCTTAAAACACCGAACTTTTACACAATGTGGAAAAAGACTTTTGCGACTTTTATCCCCGGACTTAGACACTTAGACCCACAAGACTGGGGCATCCTTCGTCTTTCATGTTTTTTTCAGCAATCCGACCAGGGTGTAGCCACTGACATCGTTCGGTTGCACCCAAATTATCCGTGGGCAAGCTTCGTGAAGAAAATCAAAACCCGAGACTTCGAAAAACTGGTGATTAACATTCAATGGCGGTTGCTGCACCACGGATTTATCACTCTCCAGCGCCTCCACCTATGGAGAGTGGTCAGATCTGCTGGTTGCCTTGTTTGTGGGATCTCCGAATCTGTGTGTCACCTGTTTTACGAGTGCCTGTCCGCAGAATCCATCTGGAATCCCTTTATACAACATTTTCACCTGGAAGAGTTTTCTTACCAGTGTGTGTGATTCTTGATGGATGACTCCACCGGCGCTGGTTTAAAGTTGGATCTAGCTACTTCCATCGCCTTTTTGAATCAAGAACTGTGGTGGGCCAGAAACAACAGGTTTAAAGGCGTTAATTCGTCAACCACTGCGATATGGAGGAGAGGGGCTGTCCATCTTAGGTCCATCCTCCAACTGGAATGGCAAAGGCTGGTCCAGCTACGTTCAGGAAGCATTCTCATCATCTGAGCGCTTATGCACGGTCATCGGAGGAGGCTGCAATAAATCTACGTTCCTAGTCACCTTCCCGATGGAATTCGCATGACCAACCAGCGAGCGAACTGGCCTTCTTTGATGGCGTTTAATTAACAGCATCAGCTCCAGCATCGTTTAAGGGTGTCAACTGGGGCAACAGCATCAACCCCAGCTACGACAGCAAAGAAAGAGGACCCATCTCGATGTCGCTTCAGAGGCCACTTCTTCTCATTGCCTTCTTAGAACATAGTCTCCCGAAGCCAGGACTCGATAAGACGGAGGAACCTCAGCGAGCAGCAGAGAAGGAATCGAACCGCCGACTTCGGCTTTACAAGTGTGGTCACCGATAAGGGTGCAGCAAGCCCGGGAAATCGTTCGATAGGCCGGCCGCATTCACACCGACAATACCGTCAGCTTCGACAGGCAGGTGAGAGATATTTATTCAATTTTAACTGGATATTTTATAATTCCACTGTTAGCAATAGAAGAGTAGGAGAGTGTTCCCATATTCGAACTTCGACCGATGGCGATTTAAAATATATGGCGAAGATCAAGAGGAGACAAATGCCTTTAGATATCCCGGCCACTGGAGATACGATAGGTGATAAGTTAACCAAGGACTTAACTACCACCGTACTCATCCCGAGTCACAAGGTCTCGCCCCCGACACATTGCGCCTGCCCCGCTGCCGATCCGAGAGAGCGACGACGAAGACGTTCCGCACCTCGACGCCACATCGACAGCGAGCTGTTCGGTTGCCAGCGAGGGTGAACTAGCCATTCCGAAAGGTTCTCCGTAGCCCAGTACGGAGAGCGGCCATATTCGCCCCGAAACCAATACAGACGAAAGGATCGTCCGCCCAGCCTACACAACTAGCCAGCCGGCTGACTCAAGAGGCAGACGCCCAAGGCATTGCAAGCGCGCCGCGAAGAGAGCTCTCGCGAGCCAAGCGTGGTTGCCTGTGCATCTTATAGGGGTAGTCCTTCATATTCTTTACGTATAGTAAATTACTGTAACTAAAGAATTAGTTAAGACATTTAGATATTCTTGTTAAGTATTCCAGTGCCGATCTTTCTTCTAAAACTTAAAATTTAAGCTTCTCACAGTGATCTAAATATCAAAGAAACTTTATTCCTTCGTTTCTTGTGATCGGCATTATATTAATCTCATTATTCTCTTCTCCTAATCCATTCGCCCGGAAGGTCAATCCAAATCCAGGAGGGTCGCCGTTTACGGAGTTTACGGTGCCCAGCTTCGGCCGACGGTTATCTCATCTCTGGACCCAAGTGACGATAGAGGCCCGTCTACCTGCAGACTTCTTCCCCAGCCTTCATCGCTAGGAATATTGAAGCCTTCGTCGCCCCGGTGCCACAGCCCCAACCAGACTGAAGCTTATGCAATTAATTATTATTTATGCTCTCAGAAATTTTGTATGTTATCCTACCAAATTGGAAAAGTTATAAAACATTCCTCTTAAAAATTATTACAATTTTTGTTCCGTTCTCCTCCTTCTCTTTCCACAACACATGCAGTCTTAATGCAATTTCATTTTGAGTGCTACGCTAAGCTTAATAGTCGTGAAAGTATCCAATGTTGTTGATTGGATTAAAAATAATAGATTAAGTTTAAATGTAATGAAGACTCATATTATGAAATTTAAAGTACCAAATAAAAGATACGAACTGAAACCAAAATCAGCTACCAACTGTCAATCATATCCTTATGAAAATACGTTCATCTTAGACACAACTACATGAATGCATGCAAAAGCATTCAAATGAGCTGACTCGTTTAGCCGGAAACATTTCCATTATTGACGCCCAGAATGAACGAGTCCGACAACATATTCGGTCTAATGTTTTCAGCCAGCCAGTACCCCCTACTGCTCCACAATGTAATCTACAGACTTCTTACAACTCACAAGGACAAGATGGCCCTGTACGATCCTTTCCAACTCAGGATATCATAAATTATCATAGTGTTTCATATACTCAGTTTACCAAAGTGACAACAAAAAGCAATGGTAGTCTTGAAAATACTACACGACTTAAGTCTATAAGAACTCCAATTTATGGGGGGGGGGGGGTTCTAGAAATTTGGCGTCGA
>JAHWFO010040816.1:50588-73326 GCA_023313115.1 Rhysida immarginata
GGGGGGGGGGGTTCTAGAAATTTGGCGTCGACTACTATGGTCATTTTGCGCCTTTTATACCAGTTATATCTGTACGCAGCCCGGGACAAACACAAACATCCATGCCCATGGCGGGATTCGAACCCACAGCCAGGCGAACTCGAGAACTAGAAAGCCTACGCCCTAGACCTCTCGATCATCAATCAAGGGACTGTACGAATATAAAAGGTAAAGACCCGCCTAAATGTATTCGCTGTGAAGGCCAGCACACAAGCAGCTATACGAAATGCCCCAAATACCCACAAGTCAATAGGAATAAAAATTCTAAGGTAGTTGAAGGTAGGTCTTTCGCTTCCGTTGCCTCTGCTTCAGTTGGTAAGGGAGCTGTTGACCACAAAGAACTGGCTAAAATTCAAAGATTTCTGGGTAACTTAATGAATATGCTGAAAGAAAGTGGCAACGATTTGCCACAGATTACTCCAGTTGAGAGCTGGAAATAATCATGGTTAGACATCCGTATAAAGTACTAAAGCAAGTAAAACTACGATGCACTATCTGGAATGCAAGGGGGATCCCTCGCAAGTGTCATGTGTTCTACGATTTCCTCACAAGTTGGATTATCGACGTAGCCTTTTTGTGCGAGACTCACCTCAAACAATGCAGATCTTTCACCCTGCCAGGTTATTATATATACAGTAAAGATAGGACCCCTAAAAAACTACTGATCCAGGCTCTGGAGGGGCAGCTATTGTTATCAGAAAAAGCATTGATCATACTAAGATCGTCACTCCAGATTTAGTGAAAATGGAAGCAGTATCAATTATCCTTAAAGATGTTGACGTTGGTGAGGTCAAGTTTACTTTCGTATATAACCCTCCAGGGCACAAATTCTGTTTAACATATGAATTAGATTGTATTTTTGTTTTGTATTAATTGTGTGATGATTATATTTGTTATTTCTTTGTAATTTTTTTTATCCATTCCTGGATATAATAAAAAATTTCTGTGTTACTTTTACTATGTTGTGCTAGAATCTTACTAAACGTTGAAGTTATTACTCATATTAATTATTAATTATATAAATTATTACCTTACGATAATTTTATTGAATTATAAATATGAAAATTTGGTGGTATTTTATATAAATATATATTTATTAACTTTTATCCTTTTTAAAAGTCTCAATTTTTTATTTTTTTTATTGTTAGTAAATTTTTCTTTAATTATTTAGGATTGTCCAAAAAATTCTGTGTTAATTAAGATGCGTTTATTAATTTAAATTTAACTAAAATAATTTTTAATAGGAAATATCTTAAAACCAAAGAGGTTGTTTGAGGCTAATTAAAGAAATGTAAAAAGAAAGGCTACTTAGAGGGTAGAATTGTTTCAGCCCGCACCGCTAGCTAGTAATGGCGCTAGTTGGAGGCATCATTTTCTCCTATGGGAAAACGTGAATTGTCCGGTCTTCCTTTCTTATCGTCTTTGGTTCGACCTCCTTTGCTCGCGTCTTTGACGCGCCGAGTAATGGGAGACTTGTGGCTTTTGCTATGCGCGTTACCATCGGTATTAATGCTATCCAATGGCGGCCTCCGGACTCCGCGATCCGCTCGGTTGATGTCTACTCGCGCTCGCGTTATCGCTCACAAACCGGCACGCTCGCGCTGGCCGGTCGCAATCTTGCCTGCGATAAAACAGTCTGCCCTTTTTGTTTATCCCCTGGGATTTGATCGAAAAGTACCGTGAAAGCGCATCCGCGACGACATTGTCGGCGAATTTAGCGCATCTCAGAACGACATCAAAATCCAGCCTGAATTGCTGAACCGATGCTTTAGCCTTGAAAGTTTGGGCTGAGTTAAAAGCCTACACACCGACTGATTATCGTTGTAAATAATGGTCAGGACTTGTTGGGGATAATGCCTCCAACACCTGACTACGTGAGCTACCGCTAGCAACTCCTTGGCATAAATGGAATGATGTCACTCTTCGGGCCGGAAACGCCTAGACTCGTACGCGATGGGCAGGAGTTTATTCTGGTATTGCTGCATCGCAATTGCGCCTATGGCGTCTTCAGACGCATCGCAGAGAATGTGGAGAGTCTTGTTGGAATCAAATATTTTGAGGATGGGTGGCTGTGTATATAATTGCTTTAGTGTGCGGAACGCTTTTCGTTGCTTCTGACCCCACTTAAAGCGTACGTCTTTCTGCAACAGCTCGAATAACAGCGCCGCCGTCTGCGCATAATTTAAAATGAAATTCCAGTAAAATTGGGCTGTGCCCAGAAAGGCTTGGAGCTGCCTAGTATTTCTGGGGTGCGGCCATGCCCGAATGGCTTGAACTAAACGGTTCTCGCACCCCTCCCCTTGCCTTGCTCTGAGAAGGTGAAACCTAAATAGTCGACCTTCTTGATGCCAAACGCACATTTACTTTTTTTTTTTTTTTAAAAAAAAACGATGTTGTTGCACTACACATGTTAGTGCGCTTACGTAGTTCTTTCAAAGTGCGTCCAAACACTAGCACGTCTTCGAAATAGACAACTGCTTCCTTGTTAATAATATCCCATAATGCCTCGTTCATCGCCTTTGTGAACGTGGATGCTGCTCCTTGAGTCCAAAAGGCATGACTTTGAACTCAAAGGAGCCGATGGGGGTTTTAAAGGCTGTGTAACGCACGTTTTACTCTAATCTGGTGGTATGCCTGGAGCACGTCTTCGTAAAATAGCGTGCTCCTTTCAGATGATCAAAAAGAAAATCCGTACGAGGAATCGCGTAATTGTTTCCGTGCGTCATTTCATTGAGCTTTCGCTAGTCGAAGCACATGCGCAATGTGCCGTCTTTCTTAACTACGAAAAGAACTGGCGAAGCAAACGAGGAAGTGGACGGTCTAATAAGACGCCTACCTAGCAGCTGATTAACCGTCGACTCTAGCTCCTTTTCTTCATCCTTCGATAAGGGATAGAGGGGAGAGTTAAACGGCGTGAATGTTTGCTCAAGTGGTATTTCATGCTGCATGCTTCTTCGCAGTGGTAGGCCCTCGGGTAATTCCTCCCGAAACAACCCTTCGAATTCCTTTAATAGAGGTTGAAAAGAATAATGTATCTTATTATTGTTAGGTTTTTCCTTATTTTCCTTAATTTTAGCAAATATCGCAAATACCGGTACCTGAGGATGCTGGTCTAGTATGTTGCACAATTCGGTGGCAGAAATTAGATTGATCTCTTATTGCCATTGAGGCAACCATGACTTTTTCTCCACTGCAACACGCTACTAAAAAAAAACACTCGACACAAAACTGTCGAGCTTAGCACCTATACTCAGTATTATATATATATTTTTTTGAATGCGTACTGGCGACCAATTACCCAAGTTGTCAAGAGAGAGAAAAAAAGAAATACTAACTCAATCAGCTACCAGAAGGTGTGAATTGATATACCTAACTGGCTGAACATGACGGGACGTGGCGTGAACCTAACAAATAGAGTTCGAACCACCAGAGAACGTAAATTAACAATTCTCGTTTTTTTTTTTAAAGAAACGCGTTCTGGGCGCCAATTAGCCCAGACTGTCCGAAGAACGAAGCGGTCTGCTACCAGAAGGGGTAAATTACACTAATGATATGGCTACAAAGCTGTCACGTAGATTTATTATGACAGTGGAATCTAATATTAAAATTACAATAAAAGGCAGCTATGTAGGCATATCATAAGTAAATTTATTAATAAAGAACATAAGGTTAATATTTTACATTTAATAAATAGTAAAGTCTCTTCCAATAATGGAAAAACAGCAATAACGCATCCTCTAACACGAGGAGTTGCGGGTACAAAGATAAAGCACAACAATTAGTTAAATAACTTACAAAGCTTTATCGAAATGCAAGAAACGTCCGTGCTCGCTTCCAGACTTGACTAACTGGAATTAGCGAGCTTTTAATGATAAGTAAGGTAGATGATCTCCTCGAACCTATGTAGGATTAGAGAAGTCCGTCAATAAGCCCAGGGATGTAAAATATACAAAGTCCAAGGAAGTGCACGTAGCTCGGGTAATTGTCCGCAGGAACATGGATTGCCTTTGACCATGCGTATACGAAAATAAATGCTGCATACGGGACCCCGTTCCCTAAGAAAGCAGCAACGCATTAATGGCGTTAAAGGATAGAGGAGTCTTCATTCGCTCCTGCAAAGAACAATAGAGCAAGTTAATAGCTACGCGCACGAGACTTTGCATGAGGGCGAGAGAGTTTGAGTAAATATTTGCAAAACAGAAAGCAACTATCAAAGGGAGCCAGCTTACCTCTATGCTTGATAAATGGCGCCTAAACCGTCCTGAATAAAGGCGACCAGTTCCCAAGGCATCACCACAAAGTACGTAACCTCCAGCAAAGTATTCATCTCGCAGTCTCCTTAAATGAAAGGCTGCCCAGTCCAGGAGGGTAGGCGGACGACGTAGCACAAGAAACGGAAAGTCACTGACGACGAGACGAACGCTGGCAGCCACAAACGTGAAGGCGTCTCCTCCGGGTTGCGATATCCCACGCTGCACGAAGCTCCAGCGGAACTCCTGTTCGCTTGTTCTTGTATTTGCTCCGTATCGATGCCAAGCCTTGGAGTAACGTCTATGAAGGGCTCGTTTCAGAGTCACTCGTAAGATGCACTACGGACGGCGCGTCTCTCGTAGCACTCGTAGAAGTTCTCTCCGTCATAAAAATTAATGTCTCTATATATTCAAGGAATTGTCTACCATTTCCATTATAACCAGTATTGCGCGGTCGAGCGCACTTTTTCTTCGATCCGTACTGGTTGGCTGGCTCTTGCTTTCTACCATTATTTCCTCTCTCCTCGTCCCTCGTCTCGTATTTCGCGCCAACGCGCATCTTGGCGTCATTTCCCCAAGCCTGCTTCCGACTCCGCCATTTATTGCTGCTACTATGCATTCGCTCGTTGTTAATATTATAACTATGATTATTGCCAAGAGATGGAGTTATGGTAGACTTGTGGATTTTGCTATGCGCGTTATCATCGGTATTAATGCTAACCGATGGCGGCCTCCGGACTCTCTTTATGCCGCGATCCGCTCGATCGATGTCTACTCTCGCTCGCGCTATCGCTCACAAACCCTTGTGACAGACAGCATCAACATTAGTCTTTTGTTAAATAAGCTCGATGAAGTTGGTCACCCTAACAACTTAAAAAATGGTTTGCCTCGCTCCTTATCGAGCGGAGTTTCATAATTAAGAATATGGAAGGTGTATATGCAATTGGGAGAATCCGTAGTAAGTCCCTCAGGTCCCATATTGTTTAATGTTTTTACCGCCGATATTATTGCGCAGATCAAAGATACTCAAATCAAGGCTCTTCTGAGCGGATGATTTAAAATTGTATTCTGTTGTCCATAGTTTGGAGGACTGCTATAGGATGTCTGCGGCATTGAATAGCATTGCCCTCTGGGCCGAGCGGAATGGGCTATCTTTAAATGTTACTAAAACTGTCTGTATATCCTATTTTAGGAAAGTTGTCAATTATTTGTATCATTACACATTGAATAATTCTAAAATCCAACGCCGCACCTTGATAAAGGACTTGGGTGTGATTTTCAACTCTAAATTAACCTTTACCAAATCTGGAATCTGTATTGGTTTAGATCAGTAGGCGTTTGGGTAATATCAAACGTCTGGCCAATTTCTTTATCAAACTTAAGACGTTTCTTATTCTTTACAAGTCAATTGTTCTCTCTAAAATTTTATATGCCCCTTGGATCTGGTATTCAAGCAACACTCAATTACTCTGTCATTTACAAACTAAATTACTTAATTTTAATACTTTTCTTGCTCGTATTACGCGAATTCCCGACAAAGCCTCCCTGGTTCCCCTATTTAATTTGCAGCATGTTCTGAGTAAGGTATTTTTAATACCTTGATAAAGATTATAAATGAGAGAATTTCCTTCCCGCAAACCCTGAACTTAATAGGGTTCCGTACTTCGAACTCTTTAGTGTTCCTGGGCAGAACGAGGATTAACGCAACGAATCTTGATCCAGCTTTTAAATTAATTGATTCTTATAATAAGAACCATTCTTTATTGGATATTTTTAATAACAAATGTTGGCTTTCATTTAAAGCTTAACGACAGTTTTATTGAATATACCATGAATTTTTTCCTGTCGTTGTCTAGCTAATTTTTACTTTTTTCCTTCGTTCTTTATTCTCTGATTAGTTTCCTCTTTTCCTCCTTAGTTATTGTTTTTCTTTTCTTGACTCAGCCTCTTTTGTTGTTTCGAATTATTTTTTTTAATGGGATTCATTATGTGTAGTGTTTTTATTAATAGTACTTGTTGTATTCATGTTGTATTCTTTTATTTATTATTATTTTTAGTTTTCATACGCTATATTTTGTTAATTTTTAAATGTATTTTCATTAACCCCGCTTTGGGCTTTTGCCTGTTGGGGGACAACACTGGGTTTGGACCTCCAGTTTATCTGAAGGCCTTTTTCCGAGTTGCTCTTACATTATAATTTTTATTATTATTAATAACAGTTGCATAGAATAAAATGTGTGTATTATTATACATTTTTTCTTAAAGTTTCCATGTTATTAAAATTTTTATTTTCGAAATTTTTTATTTTGTCAATTTGTACATTTTTTGAGTATTTTCTGTTAATGAATGTTTCTATTTACAAATGTTTACAAGACTTCTCTGCATATAACTTTGAGATTTTTATTTCTTTTAATTCTATTTCACTAATTTGGCAAAACTAAATCATTAAAAAAAGAAGTAAACAGGTGGTGGCCTTACAGTATAACAGAGGGACATCAGGAGTTCCAACTAGTTTCGCCATTTATTCCCGGCTTTGTCAAGGATATATACAGCAAGAGGCATGCAAGCCTTTATATACAGAACAGTGGTACAAATTATGCATATACATGAACCAATAGGATACAAAAGAATTAAAGAGGAAATAATGGCCAACAGGATAAATAGAAAAAGCACAGATTTTTGAAATATAATGGCCAATAGGAAAAAAAAGGGTGTAAACGCTAATTTTCATAAATTATACAAAAAGAAAATATACAAAGGGATGGTGCGCGTTTACGCGGACCGAAAAGAGAACTTATCCGGTTGTCTGAGGACAAGAGGATTTACAGAAAAATAAACAGGCAAGAAATAATAAAATGCAAAGGAAAACAAAAACCATAATAAAGAAACCGAGAAAAAAGGGATCATAATAGATCGGATAAAGAGTTAAGTATTGCATATACATTAAAGTCTGTTTGATAATTGAGAAGCAGGTGGGGGGAGGACTTCTTGGCCTTGAATATTTCGATCGCTTCGAGGTAGCAGTTTTTTCTGGCCTATTGCAGATATGTAGGACAGACATAACATCTTCTTGCATCTTTAAAGCGTGTCCGGAATCTTCGAGGTGGTTTGCGTAGTGGGAAATACGATCTCGTTTTCTATACGAGTCAGTGTGTTCTTTGAATCATACTGCAAAATTGCGGGTCGATAATCCTACATAAAATTTAAAAGAATGTACCCGCAATTTCAAATCTTTCAAAACATATATTATTACAACAGTATATGATAAATTATCTTTTGAAAAATGAACAACATGGTCCATTAAACTATTACCAATTGTATATTTTAAGAATATGTAAATATGCACTGAAGAAAATAAATATGGAATCTTTGAAAAAAAAAATTCCTAAGATACGAAAACACAAAAACTAAAGTAAAGGAATTACCTCTCATTAAATATACTTCAATACAATGACAAGTAGATTGTATGTTAGTACGATATTACAATCTAATCCCTTTAACAATAAAAAATTGTAATAATAAAATATTGCGAAGTAAAAAGTTAAAAAAAATGGATTTTTGAGGAAAACATACAGATTTAAACACTATTGGGGAATTTTAAATCACTTTATTTTTGTATAATAAAAATATAATATTTAACAAAGCCTTATACACGGAGCTAAATTTTAAATTTTATATATTAGATTTTTAAATTTTATATTTTATACTATCTTTTGAATTTGTATATTGTATTAGAATTGATTTTTTTTTTACTGAAACTATTAATTTGTATTTATTTTTTTATTTTTAAATTTATAATCTGTCCGTTTGTATTTTAAAATATAGCGATTTAAGTGTAATTTAGATTTTAAACCAAAATCTCTAGAGCACAACTACTCATTAAATTTCGGTAGATTTGTAAATTTTGTAAATAAAAAAAAAAAAATAAAAAAATGGATTTTAGCAAAGCCCACGCCAATAACACAGTTTGGATTGCTACCATTTGCTATCGAAGATGTGAAAATCATTCACGTTGTCATTTATATTTTCTCGCCAATTTGCCACTAGGTGCGCTGCTAGTTAAAAAGTAGCCTGGCGCTCGGTCCCTATTCTATAGGGGACAGTTCCTCCGAACAGGCGCTAGTGTTAAAACAACATATTCTAGCTGTCATTGCGGTAGTCTTTCATTGATGATAGTTCTGAGTGCAGTATTATACAGTAATACCATGTAGTTACATCACAGAGAAGAATCCCCTCACGTTCACTCTGTTCGACTCTTTTATTCCCTTGTATGTTTTTTAGCATTAGCCTCCCCCCTCCCTTTAGTTTTCCCAAGATGCTCGATCACGTGTATCAACAATGGGTGGCCAGCTGATTCAGATATCAGCCACAGATTAAGAATGCATCTTAATCTTCTTAATCTATGTATTCTTAATCTCTGATATCAACAGCGCTTATTGCATCGATTTAAGCTCTCTTATTTAAGGGAAAAAATTATTTAACGAAATGAAATCTTTTTTTTTTTTTTTTTTTTTTTTTTTTTTTTTTTTTTAAAAACGCATTAAAAGTTATTTATAAAAATAAAACTTCAATTAAAATTTAGTTTTTTATTTTTGGCGCTTATAACAACTGAAGGAAAAAAAAAAAGACAGGCACGTAAGAGGATAGACTCGAACCCGCAAGTTTCGTTCATGGAAGAAGAAGTTATCTCCTTCTTCCATGGTTTCGCTACCGTAGCCAAATGCCATAACCAATTCCGGTGAAATTAGTGCAAATTCTTTAGGTATATAAGCAGGGAAGAGGGAGGAGCTGATATAAGGTGCAATCCCTGGCGTCGCTTTTATTAGGTTTTCTCTTGACGTCGCCTTTTTAAAAAACGAAGGCGTGTTGACCTAAACCCTTTTACACGAGTTTCTTTTAGATGGCCCCCAACCTGTATGTTTAAGCCCATCGAAATCTGTGGAAGGTGTTTGTGTCCTTCCCTTGTAAGTGAGTTAGCGCCACAATATAATTTTAAAAAATTACATTATCTCAAGGAAATAACTATTTAAAGAAAGTATTATTGAAATTTTAGAATGTATGAAAAGTAGAAAAAAATTTGTCTAAATTGACTTAACGGCCTAGCCTTCATAAAAAGGAATTCATTAGTGTGCTTAGCACAAAATGTCCCAAATGTGATTAGTTGTCGTATCTCTTATACGGAATGGTGCAAATAAAACTAGCCTTGCATGAATTGCAGAGAACCAATGCGAGGCTACTTTTATTTGCACCACCCTGTACATACAGGATCTCTACTTCTCATAAATGCGATCCTTGGTTAAGCTCGCATCTCGTGCTTTGGGCAGAAGACATAAATTTTACGCGTATCTTTCAACATCCAGTAAAAGTTTTCTATCAAAGGTTTCTCCTGAAAGTCAGCGCTTTTAATTGCCCATTCTTTAAGCACAATGCGTTGAAGAGGCAAATAAGGAATCATTCAAATATACTTGATTTTGTACTTGACTGTTATCTATATGCAATTTTGAGAATCTGTAGAAGTGCGCACGTGCATGTCTTCACAGAGTCATTAAGAGCGGCATCACGTAAAAACCCGCTGTGAACCACTTTCCCTGCGCCACCGACGACATCGCCCTTCATCACGGACCTTGTTTTGAGAGACAACACGAGGACGGGGAGATGTTAAAACGCGTGAGAAAAAGAGATTCTTTGATGAAGAAAAATCGCCTTTCCATTTGGAGATTACCGTCGTCTTCTCACATAAAACGAAGATTTATCAGATAGCCTTAACATTCTATATAGTGGATACAGCGATAGATCTAGGGAAGATTCATTCCACTTCCTCTAAATTATAGTCACAAATATGTACTTAATTCTCGAATCGAATATCGAAGAATAAAAACTACGTATTTTATTGAAATTTCCCCTTCAAAATTCCGCCTCTAGACCAATCAAACACAGTGACGGAGTACATTATCTTGTTGGAAGTGATAATCTCTGCTGGAAACACTGTAACCAGAGAATGCCAAAGGATAACATTATACAGGAAGCATTTCTCCTGGAAGGGTAGAAGTAAACATACCCTATAAATAACGAAGGATATTACAGATTACTTTTGAATAATGAAGTGAAAAATACGTATAAGATCCAAATTACCGTGAACCTTATACAGGGTGATTACAAAAGAACTTTACACTTTTAAAAATTTATTACATCAAAGCTATTCAGAATATAGACACACCACATACGGATTCTTAAAGAAAAACTCTTGAAGTTTATTGTGACACAGTTAAAGATGTTCAATATGCCCCCCTGTGGTCGAATTCGTCCCAAACCCGCATTAACATGTCTTCATCAATCCCACGTATCGCTACCGTAATGCGTTTTCAGCTCGTCTAGGTCACGGAGAAGGGGTAGGGTGAAGACCTTGTCCTTACACACCCCCATAAAAAGAAATCACAAGGTGTGTAAAGGACATAGAATTCTAAAAAGTGTCGGAATCATTCCACAAGAACATTTTCACATTTCAATTTAGTTTGTATAAATTGGATGGCGGCGTTTGTAGGCTCCCAACTCGTCTAACAAATGCGCTATCGAGTTAAAATCAAACACGATCACATGTGAGCTAAGTGACTGAGCTGGCTAATGAAGCACGTGGAAGTCAGAGTCATGCTTACTGAGCCAATCTGAGACAAATCAAACACGATGACAGGGTGCATTATCTTGTTGCAAGTGACCATCTACGCTGGAGTACACTATAGCCATAAACGGATGATTCTGGTATACAACAATGTTGAGGCATTAAGAGACATTTAATAATGTATCAGGATACCATGTGTAGCCCAGAAGAAAATTCCCACTCGTTATTTCATCTCCCTCTATCTCTAGGGTTATTGGCAAGGGATATTCATGGATCTGTGCTGTTTGTTCACCATATTCTCATCCAGCCATGAGCATGGCGGAGAAGGAACCGAAACTCATTGGATCAAGCTACTTATTTCCACTCATCAAGTGTCCAGTTTCGATGCTCGTTTCTCCATAGCAAGCGAGCTGTCCTGTTTTTCTGTGAAAGCAAAAACACGCTGGATAGCCTCTTGCAGTGTTAACCAATCAGGGACAAGCATCATCGTGTTGCGCTTTCTGTTGCCGCAGGCGTTGTTTCAGTCGCCTGTTCTATTTCATCCACAAGCATTTTCCGGTCACAGTTTCGCTTATCGTTTAAATTCCATCCTTTGAATACCCGAGATACTGTTGCAAGTGAAAAGATATCCTCATTAGACATTTCTGAAATACTCGAACAGGTTTTTATTACACCTATGATCATACCACGTTGGAATTCGTTTAAATTTTTTGGCTTATCCATGTTTAGAGTAATAGTGCTGCCAAAAAGTTATGTAGACAAAATATATGTCTTTTATGCACTCCACCTAGCTGTTACATGATTTGCATACCAAGTTAGAAGTGAGTAATGTCTCTAAGAAAATGCTCATCCCGTGTAATTTTATTGGAATAACCATATATCAAAATAATTTATTCATTTTTGTATCACACGTTTGAGCCCCTTGCACTATCAGGTTATCTTACAGAATAATTTATTTTTATTAATACATATACGAAAATCTGCTTATACATCATTTTTTAACTTGTTATTCTATGTGCAAAATTTATATTGCCATCGATTTGCCCGTGCATTTGTCTGTCTCTCTATATGGACGCTGGCCGAACGGATTTGGAGTATACGTTTAAGCCTGATAAAAGTTTAACACAGGATACTTCCATTTAATATAATTTGGATTAAATGCAAATATACAGGCATCACTTAACTGAATTCTTAATTTTCCTTTTTTCTCCAACACTCGAAAAGTAAATTGTATAAAAATTGAATCTTATTTTTACGCTAAAAGAAAGAGTTAGGAGTGTTTTTATCTTTACAATTTGAGTAAGTAAAGCGTAATTTAATTTTTACATTTTTCTGGAGTGGAATTTTTTTCGGGAATGTACCCGGTGAAGTGAATCCTTAAAATAAAAAAGTAAAAAATAAATAATCAATAAAAAGCTATGTTCTTCAATAACAGAGGGGAGAGTCAAAGGAATGAATATACACATTAATAGATATCAGGGTAGGCACGGCAGTGCCAACCCTATAACATGTTTAACCGAGGTCTAGTGGGAACTTTTTCTACCAAAAAGTACCATTTTCACGAAAACGCCTGGACTTTGGAGAAAACGGCCAAGGGAGCCTGTTTCTAGAAGTGATTAGAACAATTTGAAGAATTTTTATGCTAAATGGGTATACTGTAGGATTACTGCAGCAAAAAGAATTTTTTTGGACACAGTAAGGTCGGTCTCAGGTTCTGTGTATTGCATATGGGTCATTCCACGTCAGTTCAGGCAGGCATTGGCACTGACCTCTCAGATTTTAATGAAATTTGGTATACACAATTGCCCTAGGGAGTTGGTAATAAATGCCAAGTATTATTAGTTTTTTTTCATTTTTATGGAAGTTACGGACATTTAAAATTTGCGAAATTTGAGTGGGGGCCTTATCTATGAAATACTGTAACTTCGGTTGTATTTTACTTAGAAAGATGTGATTGGTGACATATGAAAGCACTTTAACTGTAGATTCTGTATGAAATTTTTAAAATTATATTACGCATGCGAAAATATTTAAATTTAATAAAAATATTTTATTTATGCAAATATCTCAAAAGGTGGGCATTTTTTTTTCGTTAAAAAATTATTAATATCTTACGCATACTTTCATAAAAACAATAAAAAAATTGATGGCATTCGCGTAAAAACAGACCACCAAATTTTTTCAAATTCTAAATCTTTATCATGATTTCGCTTTTTTGTTTGTGGCTTTTTCTTCTCTTGCTTTCTATTTTCTGTTTCTTGCTTCTTCTTCTCTCTTCGTCTTTTCTTCCTTGGGGTTTTTCCTGTAACGAAAACTTTTCTTTATTGGCATTATATTTCTTTTTAATGTTTTTCCCTTGAAGTATTCCTCCTTCATAGTCTATTTTCTCTACGTGTTTTAATTGTCTCTCATAATTCATTTCCAATATATTTTTATTTCTTCTATTTCGAATGAATTTACTATTGTTTTTTGATTCCTTTCTAACGCCTACTTTCTTTCTCCGCTTCTTTTTGCATTTTTCTATTGGCAACGTTCTGACAATATTTTCAGTCTTTTTCATCTTCCTCTTCCTTCTGTAATATTGCCTTCGATTCTGGTTCCGACTGTCTTCTAAATACCTCTTTTCATAAAATACTCTCATTCTATACACTTGCTTTCTACTAATATCGTTCTTCCTAATATTAACTTTATCTATTCTACAAGCATTTTGTCCCGCTTCAATATTTTTACAATCGTTAATTGACCAATCTTCATTACAATCGTTAATTGACCAATTCTCTGAGTAATTCATTCTTTTGGTCTTCTTTCCAACTCTTGTATTGTTAGTTGTAGCTGGAATAGGACCTTTATGAGATAATTTATTTTCTCTATTTGTTCATTTATTACTCCTAACATTTTACCCAATTGTTTTTCTTGTTCATTAGCTACGTACTTAGCCTTTGATAATATTCTTGCAATTCCTTCATTTGCAGAATGCATTTATTTACAAAATAATTGTAACTATCATTCTTCTCTTCGCTTCGCCATTTACTATCAATTTCCTTTGATTTCCGTGGCACATAACTTTCTTGCATAAAGTCCTTTCCTAAAGCGATATCCTCTTCATCTGTTCCTTCGTTTCTTTTCGTAAGTGGAATGAAGTATGTATTACTCGTTTCGATAGCACTACTTTCTTCTCTATTTTTATAAATCTTCAATTCACGATTTTCTATTAAATTAATTTTATCCAGTTTTCTGACTTTTGCTTTTTCCACTTGATTCTCTTTATCTGAATAAGTCTTTTCTTTGCAAAAGCTTCCCTGGATTTTCATAATGTTCACTACTCTTATATTTTTCTTATCTCTTATTAATAATTGACTTCTCTTAAAAGATTCTTTCACAATTTCCTGTTCACCTGATAAAGGCGTCCTAAATACTTCTGTAACCCTCTTATATATTGCCGAGAATAATGATTTCTTTTCAAGAGAGTTAAATTCTGATACAATTTTTGATAGCGACCTATATAATATTTTTTGCTTCATCAGTCTACCTATAGGTTCCGACAATTCTAATTGTCTTAATTCCTGTATTTCCTGGCTGCTGCATTCTCCTGTTTCTTTTGCGTTCCTTTTGAATAAATAACTATTATTTCCTTCAATATCGGCGAAAAGTTTCCTTTCTTTGCTTGCCGTATTAGCACTGCTTCCACCACTTCTGCTAATAAATTCCGCAGTGTAGGTTTGTCCATCATATCCATGGCAAGTGCAACAGACATTGCGACTGATTGTCGATAAGCGCTTTTTAATTTCCTCCGTAATTCTTCTTTCTTGTTCTTACCCGAAACTAATATCTTTCGTTGAATCTTTTTTTCCTGCTCTCATCAGTTTCTGATATCTTACTTTCGCTTATTCTAATGAGACCGCACTCAATTTCTTTACACTGTTTAGTTTCCTTGGTTTCACTAGTTTTTGTTAAGCCGATTGGTGACTTCTTCACCTTTTTACGCTTTATCCTTTTACTTTCTACTTCGCACTTAATTTCCGATTCATTGTTTTCTACTTTTACGTTAATACTACTTCTACAATGATTAGTTGGCTCCTCCTCAATCTCGACCTTATGCAGTCTTTGCTCCTCTTCTAATCCAAAATCCTTATCCTCTACTTTTACAGTATTCCTATTTACTTTCTTACATATTTCACCCTAGATTCCAAGAAACCATTTACGCAGTCTTCAGTGCCCTCTCGTTCACTTTCCTCTTCTAAATTTAATTGAGGTTGAACTTTTAGCATACCCCTGCTTCGGATTTCGTTGTAGTTTTTCTCCTTACTACTCTCAAATAACCCTTCTTCATCCTGCCATTTATTTCTTGAAAGCAATACTTCCGTTTGTTTCATTAACTCTTTTAGTTTCATGTGTTTTTCTACTTTTAATTTTGCTTGGATTCCCTTCGAAAAGCCACGGACATAAGTTTCCACTTTTCGTTTTTCATCCCAATTTTTAATTGTACTCCTTAACTGAAGGAAACCTCTATTAGAGTGTTTAATCGGCTTAATACTTTTCACTGTAGAGTGCTCTTGATTTAGCCATTCTTCTAAAGCCTTTGCCTCCATGCTTTATTCCTTAACTATTTTCTTACCCCCGCTGAGCTTCTTACTCCGACTTTATACCTCGGGTCCTAGGAATGTCTTTCTCTTCATCGTCTTGACCTTCTTTAATGTCATCTGTATCGTAGTCCTCTCTCTTTATAGCTCCGAGCTTTCTCCCAAATCATCTTCTTGGCACGACGTGGCAGCAGCTGATTAAGGTGAAGAGAAAGTAGGCATATATTAAAACTAAAACTTCTTGAATTTTTTCAGTGGAATGTTACTAAACGTAGCTGGGCTATTGAGACCGTGGTTTCCGCCGTTTTCTGCTATCAAGCTCCACCCTCTCTCCTGTCACAATTAAATTTTATTTAAAATCCCGTGGCTCCACATTAAATCTTGTTTAGACTCTTGCTAATATCCGGTGGGCACTTAATTAATTTAAGCCTACGTGACTTACTTGAATGGATGGGGCTTTTCTTATCTTTACGAAAGGAATTCTGCATGAATGGCCTCCCTTTGTTCGCGGCTATTGATTCCCGTTGTGGAAATCCTTCCTTTCATCGACATCCTGGCATGCGCTCCGACTTGGGCTCTCGTCTGGCCGTCCAGCGACAAATACGGCTCATTCGCCACTCGCCAGGTCGTGTCTCGCCTTGCTCGCCCGTCGTCATTCGCTTCCTAGCCCAGGTTCCATGGCGTTAAATGTACGAGCTTACGCTGTGCTTTTCCAAGCTTCTCTTCTTGGCCTCGTCTATTCTCCGTCCGTCTCGTCCGTATCGGCAAGTAGCTTTTATTCGCTCTTCATCATTCCTCATCCAACCTTTTCCTTCTAAATCCTCCACCGATCTCTCTCGAATCCTTTCTCCACTTTTTCTTCCTTTTTTTTCTTCTTCATTTTGGCGAATCGCGGCTCGCACTCGTCGCTCGCCTTCTCGTCTTTCCACTTCTCTTGGCAGGGGTTGGCTTCCTGGTCTCTTTAATTCTCTCTTTTCTCTTTTCTTTTTTCAATGTCACCTCGTTTGATCGTTTCACTGATCTCTTTAAATGAGGTGATATTAAGAAAACTACTGCGAATATAACAACTAGTGTTCTACAACTTAGTAGATATAAAGTACGGGTTATCATGGGCTTTCTCACAAGTCATGATTTACTACGAAAACATTTATATAGAATGGGGATCCTTCGGGAGAAACCATTATGTTCAAATTGTAATTAAGTGGGCGAAACGGTCCATTCTTTTTGAATGTGTCGCTCTGGCACACATTCATCGCCCCACCCTATATTCTACTTTTCTTGAGGACATTCACCAAGATCCAGTGGGTAGTCTAACTCGTTTTCTTAGCGAGTCTGGATTCCTATAGGTTTCTTGGGTTCACTGGGTTTTGGCGCAAAATTTCCTTGTAGGAATAGGTGCCTAGGTGGTCTCTGGTTCTTTTACCTTTAATTAATTTACCCGCCCTTATAAGATAAGATAACTTCACTTGTTTGTGTGTTTGTGCGCAAATTTTTTAATCAATATTTTGTCTACCTACAGCTCCGCGACTTTTCCCAAAGGCCTCTTATCAGTGACAATGCATGTTTCACTCATTAATTTCGCTAGTCTTTCATTTATTCGCAAGTAATTTAACTAGCTGAGATACCCGCATTCGCCGAGCTTTTCAAGGCAAACCAAGGGCGGGGTATCAGTATCTATCTACTCTAGGTATATACTAATGTTGTTTAAGGTTTTGACTCTGGGACCTGTTAATTGTCATTACATAAGCTGGGCGAACGGAAAATTGTCGACGTTCGAAACCTACAAAATGATCAGTCGCCTGCAACGGTATTCTTGGTATTAAAACGAATTGTCCTGCGTTATCCCCGCTGAGTATTGTAGCTTCTGATTATTCTGAATTGCTGTTGTGTTGCTTAATAATCCAAGACTCTACAATTTACCGACAACTTCGGATGTTGCTGTGGTTTTACCTGGCAGTGGAGTCAGTGCACATAGTGATATTATTTTGCGCCAACGCAGAGATGATAGGGTTTGTCGGATTTTAGAAAATCACCCATGGTATCATCCTCTGCACAATGTGCTTTTGTTTCCGTAAGGAACGCAAAGGTAGCATATTTCAGTGCAGCCAAAGAATATTTCAATGCTCATACTAAACGTTTTACGATACTCCAGTTTTATGCTAACCATCTTCAAATTCGTCACTTACATGCTAAGCTAGGCGAAGAATGGCATATAAAGAGTGTCCCAAAAACACATTTTTCATTGGAAAATTTATAATATTTTTGCTTTATTAGTAAGTAAAAACAGAGATTACGTCTGATACAAAACATCTGACTATCTGAGAAATGACTGCTCTGGCCTTGGTACCACAAAGTCATTATTTTGAGGAAATTTTCAATAATATGTTGACATAATTGCTGGGAAATATTGGCAATGTAGTGTCGAATTTCATCTTTGAGGTCCTCAATAGTATGTGGTTATTGATGTACACTTTATCCTTAAGATCCCAGAGAAAGAAGTCTAACGACCTTGGTGGCCAATTCACATCACCTCGCTGCGAGATAAGAAGACCATTAAATAATGAAAAATACGAAAATTTGTGAAATCCGAAATGCGCATCTGAGGAAATAAAAAAATTGATGTGGATTAGTGTTTTCGTATTTTCCATTATTTATACGTCGGTATCCACAGTTTCGGCAATTATTTCTGTAAGACCATTAAATTTTTGAAGACTTTAACTTAACTTTAAGAATTTAACTTCAATTTTTAATAATGACAGCATATAAAAATCTGCACTCTAATTGTAAGACAAAAAAAATGGCAGCAAGATCAAAATGTCGGTTCATTTTAGGACACTCTTTATATATCGGGTATTTCAAATAAATTAACAAACAAATTTCTGAGGAAATACACGGACCGAAAAAACAAAAAACACGTGTTTAATATTTTGCAGAAAGCTATCCAATGATACCAAACTCAACCCTGACTCAATCCCATGAGGGTGGGAGAGGGGGCAATTTTGAAATCTAAATAGGAGCTCATATTTTTTTAAATAAAGACTAAAAAGTAAAAAAGAAAAAATCTGTATATCTAAGTTCCAAGGGTGATTCTTTCGACAATTCATTGGAGAAAACTACTGCATCTTTAAACTTAAGATGTCCGCAGCGACTGTGGACTATGTCACAAAAGTATGGAGATCGATGTGTGTCAAATATCTAACAAAGACGATTTGAAAGCAGCAAACAAAAAAGCATTTCCCGATTATAGAATCGGGTGGGTTTGCTTCTAGTAATTACTATTAACTATCGTTAATTTACACAATTAAAAATTGCTTTAAGCCCATGCGTAGTGATATGATCCGCCAAAATTGGCTTCCGTGCAACGTTCTCTGCTTTAAAGCTGCTCTATTAATCTATTTGTTGCTCTGACGATTTTTTATTTACTTACTGTGCGGTATTAAAATATGATGATTGCGGGAAGCGTAAAGCCCAGTGGCTTATCCCTATAGAGGCCTTTTCTCGTAGGGCGGTAAAGGTTGATGCAGAAGATATTCGGTAGAATAGCGGAGCAGGTATACATCAAGACGATGTAGAAATTAGAGCGGGTACATCAAGAAGATGTAGAGACAAATTGGCAGAATAAGTAATTCTGACTTTAGTCAGAAAAGGACAACAAGATAACTAAAAAATATAACAAGGTGACAACATAAAACTCACGTTACGGTTACCAGCACGAGAGATAAGCGGTGAGCATTGTTACACGGTACCCAAAGCAAGAGCTTGCGGCGTCAACATTCTCCCCCGGTCTGAAAGGGTTGGCTTTCAAAACTCTTGAATAAATACAAGAAGTGTACAGCATGTCTAAATTAATGAAAATTATGCAACAGTTTGTTCTGAATAGCCGAAAACGCATATTGGAAAACCAAAATAGAATAACTTACTGCTAAGCGCGGGAAAGTTAAACGAAAAACAAAATGACAAAGCAGAATAATTAGTGCTCTGTTTGAAAAAACAAAGCGAGTTGCTTCCAGTTTTATTGCAACATGTAACATTAAACAACGATGGTACAATTGCGAGCGACGAACGAAAAACTTAGAAGCATGAAGACTTTGGAACTGCAACTTCGAAGGAAGATAATTGCAGTTGCAAATGAGAAAAAACATCAAACATGATACTAAATAAATGGAGCCAGATACTGTGGACAGACGTTAGAATAAAGGAGAGGAAACCACTAATCCACATAAGGTTTTTAATCAGACGATGGATGCACATTTCGGCAGCCAAGCTGCCTTCTTCAGCATACAGGAGAGCTTCGATCAGAGTAGGTAAGCTATTCTGATGAATTGTGAATCGACAATCGACAATCGAACAGTGTAGTGTATCGGTATTCAAGTGGAACTTGAAGCATAGCTTCCATAATCTCACCCTTCATAATCATATTCCAAGGGAAATACACTGAGCTAGAAAAGAAGCCTGATGTACCCACAAGGGTCATCCAAAGTATGAAAGAAAATTGCCTCCTCTTGGTGGAGGAAAATTTGATTGACGACTGTCTAGACTAGAAGCAGACCACTAGTATTAGATAAAACACGACCTATGAAGTCCAGTAATCTGGAAATAAGACATTATCAATGTCTTCAAAATTAATATCAAGTATATGCCTTGGATCACGATATCTCTTTCTATGCATAGGATGCTTTAAAATGCCCGAGACTAGCTCGTTGCTATGATTTTCTATATTGGGCAGCATGAATTCCATGAGCCCTTGAACGTATTTGCCAATATGAGTCATGTTGAAGTCATTATAAATGGAGGAATTGCGAACAATTCTCCGATCTTTTTGCGCAATAGTCCTAAGGGTAACGTTTTGGAACGTTTGCAGTTCTTTCCATCTAGTTTTACATATTGTGGCCCAGACGGGCATACCATAGGTCAAGATAGTCCGAACAATGACCTTATAGAGTAGGAGTTTATTATCAATGTTTAGAGCACTATTCCGGCCCAGCAGAGCAATCAAGCTAAACTTGGCTCTCCTGGCCTTATTCAACGCATAAGTTGCGTGGGGAGTCCAGGTAAGTTTAGAGTCAATAACAACACCAAGATATTTATAAGTTTCAACCCAGTCCAGTTTTTTGCCATATAGTGTTAGAGAATCTAATGATCTCTTTCTCTTCTTGGAGACAAACATCGCCTTGCATTTGTCTACATTCAATTTTAGCCTCCACTTGCTAAACCAGCTTTCACACTCCTTTACAGCCTTCTGCAGCCGCGAGACTACTACGGCTGGTTGACGAGCACAGGTCAGTATAGCAGCGTCATCTGCGTAAAAAAAGAGCTTACATTTAGAAGGACTTGGGAAGTCTCGCATAAAATAATTGAATAATACTGGCCCCAGGACTGAACCCTGTGGGACACCAGCTTTTACTTCATACATAGGAGATAGACTATCTCCAACTCTGGCCTGAAAGAACCGGTTGGAGAGAAACGAGTGTATCAGAGTAATTATGTCTTGAGGAAATCCATCCATAATCATTTTAAAAATAAGACCATCGTGCCAGACTTGGTCGAAGGCTTTGTGTACATCGAGAAAAACGACCCCACAGTACATAGAGAGATTAAGGGGCTCATTGATATCCGCTGCGAGCCTCCATGTTTGGAGTTGGCAGGAATGGTTTGAGCGAAAGCCAAATTGTTCATCGCGGATGAGATCGTTGGCATCACAGTGCTCAATGAATCTCTTGAGAATTGTTTTTTCCAGGATTTTGGAAATTGATGGTAACAAGCTGATGGGCCTGTAGCTAACAGGATTTGCAGGATTTTGTCCTGGCTTAGGAATGCTTAAGACAACTGATTGCTTCCAAGCATCCGGGAAGTAAGTGTTCTTCCAGCAGTCGTTAATCACTTTTGCAATATCTTGAATTGTATTTGGAGGTAAATTTTTCAAAGCACTGTTCCTAATAGAGTCTTTACCTGGAGCTTTTCTCGTTTTTAAATTTTTAATGATGCTTAGGACTTCATTTACATCAATGTTATGTTTTGGGAATTCATTGCCGTGAATACTATAGAAGCAAGTTATGCAGGATTTTACTTTCTCGGACATATCAAGTCCTATTTGCCGACCATCAGTAGGCGTGACAAACTGTTCTGAAAGTGAGCTTGCAATAAGCTGCGCTTTATCATCATCATTCGTGATGAATTTGCCATTTTGGGCTAACAGAGGTGGGATATTTATGGCTTTCTTGTTTTGCAAGGCTCGAACCATGCACCACATAGAGTTATCGTGGGTCGACAGACTCTTAACTTTATCATTCCATCTGGCATTACGAAGTGCTTTAACTCCTCGTGAACTCTTCTTGTGAGCCTATTATACTTGGTCTTAAGCCATGAATCACGAGTTCGGTACCACTGCCTTCTAACCTTATTCCTTTGCTCAATTAATTGTTTGATTTCTGGGGTGAGATCAAGGTGATCAGCTCGCTTCGACTCTAAGGGCGAAGCACTAGAGTCAATAGCTGCATTTATACGTTCAGTAAGCCTTTTCACATTGGTATCTATGTCGCTCGTACTATGTACGTTATTTAGTGGGTCGTCATCTTTTTTGAGAATTTCTCTAAAAAATTTCCAGTCTTGTTTGAGCCTCAGTTCTTCTTTGAGGTCAATGTTTACGTTATCAAAATTTAGTGCAACTGGTTTATGGTCTGAGGATAGATCATTGACAGTATAGATACTGAATGATTTGTAGAAGCCCTTCAACAACACAATATCAAGTACATCGCTTGAAGGAGAATGATCACAATAATATGTATCATCCACAGGGCCTACTGCAATAATATCAGATTGCTTTTGCACGTAGCCATACAAAAGGACACCGTTTTGGTTATGGCATCTTGAATTCCAGTGCGAGTGCTTAGCGTTCAGGTCTCCCGCCATAATAACGGGAATATTCCCGGAAAACAGCTCGTCAAGCTCATTGGCATCGAATTTATGCTTGGGCGCATTATATAGAGCCACTAGTTTCACTTCTCCCAGTGTGGCATCAGTAATGATAGCAGAGGCAGCTTCCATTCCCATATAGTCTCGGGTTGGTTCCTCCCGATGATGAATGCCTTTCTTAATAATAATTGCTGACCCACCTGACGGGGACTTTACTGTAGTGGGAAGAATTCTGTCTTTACGATAGACACAGTAACCAGGTAGCCTGAAGTCGCGGTCTGGCCTTAAGTGTGTCTCACATAGAAATGCTATGTCTATATCCCATTGGGTTAGGAAGTTGT
>JAHWFO010040816.1:78326-103136 GCA_023313115.1 Rhysida immarginata
CAAGACGATGTAGAAATTAGAGCGAGTACATCAAGAAGATGTAGAGACAAATTGGCAGAATAAGTAATTCTGACTTTATTCAGAAAAAGGCAACAAGATAACTAAAAAATATAAGAAGATGACAACATAAAACTCACGCTATGGTAACCAGCACGAGAGATAAGCAAGAGCTTGCGGTATCAACAGTTACTTTTTAATTAAAGAGATGGAGATTAATAAAAAGATGGATTGTTTACCGTCAAATTTTGAGGGGATTCATCTAGTTTAACTTTAATATGTATACAGTGCATTCATGACGTAATGACTGCCTGTAATGTTGTTTAATGTTATCGCTGTTAATTCTTGTAAGTAATTGTTGTTGGAGCGTAGCTCCTTTTCAGTCACCATTGTAATGTTGTAACAGCCAGTTTTGGCGTTACATTTCTGTCTTTCTCCTTTCTCCACCCCCCCCTTCCTTTTTTTAGTTTCGTGCTATTATCTAGATTGAGAGTGAAGATAGACATGACGATATTGTTTTGTGTAAATCGATTGTCGACTTGAATTATAGATAGTCCTTCTGTTGTAAAAAAAGTATAAACAATGGTCGAAATCAACAATGTTTCGCAAACAAATGAGCTTTGTTGTACGAGCTGCTAGTCGTTAAAAAAAGGAAGTGAAAATATATAAGAAAAGGGGAAGAGTAGAACGACGGCCGCCATCAGACTGGACGGCAAGGCTGGAAGCGACTACGATGGAAGCGATTCGGAACTCGGAGTCGGTCTTCCTGATAATCCGTTTCTACTCCGAGGTTTTAAAGAAAACTTACCTACATTGTATACGGCAATCAACGTAGTAGTTCAAAATCCGACGTTGATATTGATGTTTAAGGAGTGAAATCGTTATGAAGATAAGAATGACCTTCTTAACTTCGAACATGGAAGGATGTGATAGAAAACAAGACATTCTGGTATTATGCTTAGTATTTGGGCCATACGGTCTAAAATCTGTTTTTTCTTGATTGTTTTTTTTGCTGTTCCTATTTCCACAGAGATTAAAGAGCTATTGATCGGAAATTGTAGCGGCGGACATAGTTCCTTTTCCATGGAGTACAACGCAGAGTTTCTCCGCGCAGAGTTTCTACCCGCCGAAGATGTGCTATTCCCGTAGAGAAATCAAGCATCATGAGAAGAGTGTGATGATGACTAAGAATGTGTTGGTTCCGTAAGATTTAGCCTTAAGGCTTTAGCGCAGTAAGAATTCCACTAACACCCTCAAATCCGTTTGTTCTTTGCGGATTTGAGTTTTCCCTTCCCCTGACCCGTTATTATTAGCCTAGCGTTAGTTCCCCTTCCTTTCCTTGCTGTTGCTTACTTCTGCCACGAATGTTTAAGATAAAACCATAAAAAATGACTATGATTCATCATCACGACTTGTTTAACGTTATAACTAGTAAAAAATAACATTGCTGAAAAGAAAAACAATAAGAAGATTAAAAGAGAAAAAGTATAACAAGAAATGGATGTAAAGGAATGATTCTATTTAAATAACTAAAATACTTACCAGTAACTTTGTGTAGACGTCTTGTCGGAATCTAAGATGATGATGCGCGAATTAGGACGTATTGCGAACGACGAAAGCGACGCTTAAAACTAAAAAGAAGAATTTTGTGTTTAATTTGTTGATACTTACCTGAGATGATCAAGCGAATTTGTTAAACTCTGAACTGGTATTGGTTAAGTTGAGTGAATTATTTAGAAGTGAATTTAATAAATAAATTTTTTTTTCTTTCTGACCGCCCGGCGGCGAAAGACGAACGATTCACCGATGTAGAGACACAGAAATATTAGTAGCTTACTTCGAAGAAAGATTTCTCTAGCCAATTGTAAATTTCAATAGTAGACGAAATTTCGCAATAAAGCCCCGGTATTTTTTGTCAGACATAGTTGTCTATAAGCAAATCTTAACTTATTCCCAAACACGATAAACCAATCTTATGTTAATTTTGTTCTTTTCCTTCATCCTTTGAAAGCTTAAGGAGAAGTTAAGTATTGGAGTTTATTGATATTTTGAATAGTATAATCATTTTAACTAGGAACTCGAAATCTTCTTATTAATGATTCTGTTGTTTTTATTCCCAGTTTAGGAAGAGCTCCGTACGGGGGAGTGTTCAATCAATCAAGAAGGAGAACCTCACGTATTTTTGCCCGTTACAATGTCATCACGTCAAAACCACTAAAACAATAGTAGCCAAATCTCGCACACAGTTTGTATGGTGCCTGAAGGTGGTTTGTATTAAAAAAAACGGAAATATGTGGTGTCGTTGAAGAATAATAAACGTTCGGTTTGAGCTCCGTGATGAGGTCCGTGATGTCCGTGCTATCTGGTGAAGCCGAACGCGAATTTCAATTGTCAATGCAGTCAGTAAAGCTAATTGTTGTTGACGAATTGTCAATGCTTAAACTGAACTTGCTAGACAAAATAGACAACCGACTTCGTCAAGCAAATCCAGTAAAACAACAGGAAATTCTTGGCGTATATGAATTGGTACTTTCGGGCGACTTTAATCAGTTGCTTGCTGTTGGTGATACACCTATGAATAAGCAACCGAATCCATCGTCTACTTTTGCTGTTCAAGGAAAATTGGCCTACCAACAACTGAAAAAAGTATTTCATTTAATAACAATTATGCTTCCAGTAAGTGAAAACCAGGAACCTTTTCGTGAACTACTCAATCGTCTCGCAATTGGTGAAGTGTGTGAAAGTAATTTTCTTCTGTTAAAAATTTAGATTTGTAAGTTACAATCTTAACGAGAAAGCCCATTTTTCTAATGCCATTACATTGATGTCTCGCAATAAAGAAATTTCGGAACACAACGAATCATGCCTTCGTAACTTAGGTGTACCTGTTACATTTATTGCTGTTGAACACAAGAACAACGTTGCTCGGGAGGCATCATCTGATGAAGCACACGGACTCCCTTCTTATCTGCAGTTGGCAAAATGTTGCAAGGTAATGCTCCGTCAAAACCTATGGACGTTAAAAGGATTTTGCAACGGAACTGTTGGTGAAGTGATGAAATTATAACGGTTGAATATATAAAATTATTAAGTGAAAGATCCATGTTAAGTTTGTTTAAAGCCTGAACTCCACTCCAACTTGCCAGCAAATAAAATTGTTGGCTTCCTAGTTGTTAATTTGATCATTAAAGCTAGCAAAATTGTTGATTGTGACGTCTTTGCGGAGAGGACTGCTTATGATTAGCCAGCAATATGCATTGTAAACGGTGTCCTCCATTTTCGCCCCTTCACCTTCGCCCCGTCCACTATCGACCCTTCCACTTTCACCCCCTTCTACTCTCGCCCCCTGCAAAAATACTTTTAAGACCCACTTTCATAAAAATACCCTGCAGAGAGGTTAACAAGTCAAATAGAAAACTAAGAATTCAGTTATTTAGAATACTTACCTAACCTACAGTAGTCGTTAGGCTGATTATTATAGGCCCACGGTTTTCAAAAATTTTTGAACAAGTACCACCCCACGAGGACAGTAAACTGAAGTACCACTGTCAAAGAATCGTTAACAAACGTTCGTGCTGTTTTGAAGAGAAATTAATCTATAATCACAATATTTATGACGTTATAGTGATAATACACTAATTAAAGAAGCAGTTTAAATAAATACAAGGTGTTGAACCATAACCAAGGTGTGGTGGCGCGTTTAAAACTAAATTTTAAAAAGAAAATACTACTACATAATAAAATAAACGCGTCACTACACTTTGACCTTTTCTTTAATTATATTTTTTATTTTTACTGTGCATTTTAAGGTGAATGTGTGTGTGTTGTAAAAAATAAAAAAATAAGGTGAGTTTTTATTTCATATTTATTTCATTTTTGAAATTTTTACTGCAAGAGATATTATAAACCACACTGAAGGTGTGGTTTGAAAAAATTCTTTTTTCCTAAATAGTTTTTTATCGGATATAATGAAATCCACTTTAAATAACAATATAATAAATTCGCAATATCCATTACACGGTTATAGGGAAATACGATTATAACGAGCAGGCCAGCTCGATGGCTGACAGTGCTAAGGCGCAAATCTTATCGTTTTCAGAATCAGCGAGTCGCGGGTTCGAATCCCGCCGAGGGCATGGATGTTTGTGTTTGTCCCCTTTTCTAATATTTCCTCTCGAAAGGTTAGCTACAAGAAGGGCATCCGGCCGTAAAACTTTATTTGCCAAATCAAAAATAATAACAATAGCGACCCCATGCGAAATGGAAAAACCTAAGGAAGAGGAAGAAGATTTTTACGAACAAATTTGCGGACATTTAAAAAGTCGTAATAAGTGGGTTCGACTGTATTTATTTTTTGTGAAAGTGTTAGATCCTCGTACGCTATGTACACTGCTTTGCAATGAAATTGCTCCACCAACAAAGAGTTATCCGACCTTATCCATATAGAGTGAGGGAGGGGTTCGTCTACCTCCGACTAGTAAACGATTAGATGGATGCTCACGGGACATGACCATTTGGGTTGATACAGGGCGTCCGGGTGCCTGTATAGACTCATCAGTTGACACCTGTGCGAGACGTTCCATGCAGTAAGGAGGAAGCAACTGCCTCGTGAACGTACAGTATTGTAATCCGCACAATGGTCTCAATGCCGCAACGACGACAACGACAACTGTTCACGCAATTAACGGACTTTGAACGAGGTCGCAAGTAAGGACGGATTGCTGTCCATGTGTCGCGGGACGCACGGACGGTAAGCCGATGTTGGAGGTAATGGTCAGAGGAAGGCACACGTGCCAGAAGACCAGGCTCTGGGGCCCGGAGAAGCACGTCAGCTCGTACCTATAGGCGGATACTGCGAACAGCGCTAGCGGACAGAACCATCACCCTGCGGCATACGCGCGACAACATAACTTTTCCCGGTACTGCTCCAATGTCAATAGCGACAATAGCACGCCGGTAACACACCGCGAGAATGTCTGCCAGGCGTCCATTGTTGTGTCTTCCTTTGACACCTGAGCATCGCGCGATACGACTGCAATGGTGTCGTGAACGAGTGGGCTGGCGAATGGAATGGCGCCCGATGGTCTTCAGCGACGAATCCCGCTTTTTTTTGGACGCCACTTTTGTTTAGACACCGACGACAGACGCGGATGGGTGTGGCACAGACCATTGGAACGTGCCAATGAACAATGCAACTGATATCGCCATCGTGGGCCAACACTCGGGATCGTGGTGTGGGGTGCCATCGGCTACGATACCAGAACTCCTTTAGTCACCATTCAATCCACCCTGACAGCAGCACGGTACGTCACAGAGATTCTGCAGCCCGTATTACTGCTCTTTCTGCACACCATACGCGGCGCAGTCTTTCAGCAGGATAACGCCAGACTGCACACGGCAAACATGAGCATGGCATGTCTGCATGATGTCAACTGCCTGCCATGTCCCGCAAGGTCCCCAGACCTATCGCCAATTAAGCACGTGTGGGACATGGTGGGACGTTATTTACGATCATCCCGCAATCTCCATGAACTGACACAGCAGGTTCACCAGGCTTGGGCAGACGTACCCCAAGTGCATCTTATCGCTTTCCATTGGGACACCCTGTACAAACGAGTGCACGTCTTGGCTCCATAAAGTAATAAAGGTGTGTTCAGATGTATCTCTTGCTGTATACCTACTTACGGCTCATTCGGATAACTCCTTTTGGGTGGAACAATTTCATTGCAAAACAGTGTATTTCAGTTATTTCTAAATGCTGTGTACTAATTGGTATCAATTGGCATAAAGAAATGTTCATGGCCGACTTTTTATAACAATACTTTCTATTTATACAAATTATTCTATACAAGAAAATAATAATTCATCATCTATTTTAAATTTACATATATAAAAGTTTTTATTTACAAATTTTTAATCTTTTTCGATAGGGTTATATTCGTCGCCTCTGCCCCAGTCAGTTCCCTTATCCGGGGGTAAGCAGGTACCCTTGGTGCTGCAGATAAGAGGAGGGGCGCACTTGCCATAGCGACAGAAAGCTAAATCCATGGCTTGCCAACATTTATCGTTCTCAACTGTAAAAGAAAAACAAAAAAGAATCAATAAATGGACAAAATTCATCAGTGAACAGTTTTATTCAGCTTAATTTTAAATGAAATTGGTAGAGACTGTACAATACAATAAAGGGAGAACAGAGTGTCCGACTAGTTTCGCCAATTACTAGGGGCGTTCTGTAGCAGAATTGGCCATTGGATGCACATAGCTCGAAATTTAAAACTCAATAACGTTAAAACTTTTGACACTTTATCGCCAATTTTTTATATACAGGGTGTCTCAGAATTTATTGTACAAACATCTAGGGGAGTTAGTATGGGTGATTCTAAGTAAAAAAGTTCATATGAACATTTATTTTATTTATTATTTATTTATTAAAATAAAGTTACAGTGCCGCCAGCGGCCTAATATGGTCAAAGACCGACAAGTAAAGGTCCCTGGTGATAACCAATATTAACGCCATAAATGCAAATAGTAAACTAATTAGTTACAAAAAAAAGGAAAAAATATTAATACATTATAGATATATTAAATTAAAACAATAAATTAAATTGAATAGTTAATAAGTTATACTGATATAATGAAAGATACTACAAACACCCAGTAATTGCTAGTTGTGGATTGTTTAATATAAATTGCTTAAGATTTCTTCGAAACTTCGAAAATAACGCCGCCTCACGAAGCTTTAGTGGCCGAGGTAGGATAAACTGTTGTTCCGGTAATTCCTGGTAGTTTTAGGGATATAAATATTTTTAGATTGACGGGTTATATAATTGTGCGTATCAACCACCATGGTTAAGGCAATAGGGGATGATACAACTAGGATTGAATTTAATATTTTGTAAACAAATGAACAAATCTTTAACTTAATTAATTGAAAGAACGATAATATGTTAAGATATTTAAAATATTGGGAAACAGACATAACTAAGGGAACCCTTAATAAAACACTTAGAAACCACTTCTGTAACTTTAGAATTCGAGAAAGATTGACCATTGAAGTGGTTCCCCAAAACAAAACACTGTAACACAGATTAGACTGGTTCCAAGCGTGGTACAGTAGCAAAAGTATATTTCTAGGCAGATATTGCAATCTAGATATTATCCCCATTTGACGGTTTAATTTAGACATTAATATATCTACATGTCGGTCCCAGGACAAATCGTGCAGAAGTTCCAAACTCAGATATCTAAAGGAATCCTCAAGACCGACCAATTCTCCATTGAACAAAACCCTTGGAGCCGCAGGAACACATCTCTTGTTACGCTGATAGAACAGCATAACTTTCGTTTTAGTGAAATTAACTTTTATTTTATTTTGAATGGACCATTCAGCTAATTCAGTCATAAGCTCTTCAGAATCTTTAGTCGCTGCCAACAACACCACATCGTCCGCATACATAATCATATTAATCTGATTTAATCTGCCGGGCAAATCATTAATGAATAATGCAAATAGTAATGGGGATAGAATTGAACCCTGTGGTACTCCCTGGTTTCTAACGATAGTAGTTGAATTAACTCCACCGAATGTCATATAATATTTC
Source organism: Rhysida immarginata (assembly GCA_023313115.1). NCBI lineage: Eukaryota > Metazoa > Arthropoda > Chilopoda > Scolopendromorpha > Scolopendridae > Rhysida > Rhysida immarginata. The sequence continues at coordinate 85,925 of JAHWFO010040816.1, forward strand.
TTGTTGGTGAGAAAACTAGAAATCCACTCTAAAGGGTGCCCATGGATATGGTACTGATGTTATATCTTAGATAGCAATAATTGAGTAGACACTGAATCAAATGCCTTTGCAAAGTCAACAAATAAACCGGCAACCAAATTGTTATTCATCATCTCATTGGTGATAAATTCGATCAGCTCATAGAATGCCGTATCTGTGTTTTTACGGGGAACAAAACCATGTTGGCAGTGATGGATAAATTTATGTTCATAAATATATTGTGAAAGACGTACATAAAAAAGTTTCTCAAAAACCTTAGAGAAAAATGGAAGAGATGAAATAGGCCTATAATTATCGTATTTATTCACATCTCTCTTCTTAAAGATCGGGGTAATTCTTGCTTGCTTTAAAATAGAAGGAAATAGAGAAGAATTGCAAATAAACGCTAGAGGAATTGCTATAGCTTGCTTAAGCTCAATCAATATATAGGATCGATAGCCTAAGAGGTCATGAGAAGAACTAGAACTCAACCCAGATATAATATCACAGACTTCATCGGGAGTACTTGGTGTGCAGAAAAAACTTGAAGCAAAATTACCGGAGGCAACTAAAGTTTAGTTGCTCGGGAGAAGATCCTTCCTCTCCCTCAGGGAGTAATGTATTAATAAAATTGGATAAATCCGCCGAATTAACCGGTACAAGAGGATCAAAGGGAGTTATATTATGCTTGGCACCTTTAGAAAGCGTTGATAACAAACACCATTTATCTTTGGCAGACGCAAGGGAATGAATCAATTATCGAAATAAGTAGCTTTAGAATGACGTACAGAAACTTTGACTGTATTAGAGTAATCTTTAAATTTCTTTTTAATGTAAGGGGACGAGCTCTTTCTAGCTTTTAGATAAAGGGCGTTCTTCCGCTTTATCAAACACAAAAGATCTGGTGTTATCCAAGGTTTAACAGGACGGGAAGAAACCGTCGATTGCTTAATATAATGACACTTAGTGAAATAACGGTCCCAGCCTAAGCGCAAATGTGAGTTAAAGAGACCAAATAAAGCGTCGCAATCTAAATTTGGCAAGAGTACTTCATCCCAATTGGTTAGCTCTATGAAACTTACCAACGCAGTGATACGATTCTTACTAATTAATCTTGAAGTTTTAAACTTACTAGTAACACTGGATGAAACTTTAGTCGGGAAAAAAGAGGGAAAAGGTCACTTATATGAACGTCAATTGAGTTACTAAAACATGAAATGCTCAAAGAAGAATAACAACCATCAATGACCGAGTATGTATGGTGAAACGACGAATAATGTGTAAAAGAATTGGCAACTGGGCACTAATAAGTGGATCCAGTACTAATAAGTGGATCTAAAAATTGGTAAACATAGGCCGATGACCTACTTGTATCGATATTAAAATCACCGACCAATATAACTTCAGATTTCAAACTTAACACATCAAATTTCGTCAAATTTCCAGATGGTGGACGAGAGAATACTGAGATCAATCTCTTTTGGCCAATGGAGAAGGATAAAACTTCATAATCGGGAGTTCTTAATGTAATTGAAGGTTGAATATTACATTTAAAATCATCTTTTGCGTAAATGCATATCCCCCTGCCACGCTTACTGATTCTAATAATGGAAAAAACTTGATAATCATCTATGTGGGAGATAGATTGGTGCTTTTTACACCACGTCTCTACAAAAATTATAAGTGTTGGTAATAAATTTAAATTATTTAGATTTATCAAAAAGCGTCGAAATTTGTTGAGATACTCCTTATATTTAGAAAATATATAGAAAATGATCTATTATCACTTGGTAAACTTGCAATGAAATCATTTGCAACATCTAACGATACTGGATATAAAAAATCTGACAAATCTGTCATATTATATGACTAAATTATTAGTTAGTAATTTAAATAAACTAAATAATAACCAAACATTAAGATTATTTGCAGTTACAACTAAACTTACAGAAAAAACTTAAAACTAAAAAGGGCCAAGTGAGGCAATAATAAAGGGGGGAGAAAAAAAAACATTTTTACCAATAACAATAAACAAGTAACTAATCATGGTATATTAGGCAAGAGATAATAAGTATGATTATGAGAAATCACTTCAGGTCATAGATTTTCCACAGCGTTGAAAATCAGCTTCGGACTGTATCCTCAAAGGTCGGCCTAAAGTATCGTTAGCAAAGATCCTGCCACCCGAACTCCATACATTTTGGGGGCCCAGTTTCTTTTTAACATTTCGCAAAAGTTTATATCGGTGGCTGGTCAGATCTTCCAATATAACCACGGGAGACGGGCGAAGGTAACGACGATTCTTAACTATTAGGTCACGAGTCAACGAAGAGGTGAATTGAACGATGATCGGCCTAATAGAGTTCCCATTCCGTGGTCCAAGCCAGTGAGCTGCAACTATGTCTGAGCGTTGTAGTTTAATTTCCAACTTAGAAGCACAGATGTCGGAAATAAGAGCGACGGGATCTTCAGATGGAGTTTCAGCGATGCCAATAAAGAGAAAATTGTTTCTCCTCGAATGCTGCTCCAAGTTATCAATTTTGTCATGTAGGGTATGAATTTGTGAATTGCCATTGATAAATAAAGATGTCTCCATTTTCAGAACTCGAGCAGTTAAGCTTTGAATTTGTGTTTCAAATTCTGAGATACGTGATAGAGATTGCTCCATTGAATCAATAAGAGGTGTAATTTTCGCAGTCAGGTCGGTCAGTCGAGATTCAAGTCGATCACCGTATTTGTTAAGAAGTTGATCAATTAATTTGTCGAGAAAGTCATCTTCTGACATATGAGATCTAACCACCCTCTCCACAACACCCACGATCGACTCGTCCGACAACTCAGCGGGCGAGCCCACCGACTGTTGAGAGCGGGAGGTAGTAGGTTTAACAATTTTTTCTGATGGTCTAGGCATCACGGAATTAGATGAAATGGCTAATTAGAAGGGAGCAAGAAGTATAAACTGGAAAAACTCACTTGCACAAAATACAGTAAGTCCGAATAAATGTTTACATAGTACGATGATATCCAGGAAGCTTCGATTGGAACTACAGGGTGATTCAGTCAATTTCTGACCATTTCAGTACTATGATTTATTGTCCCATTAATGTTTACAAACTTAGCATTTCAGTATGATATTTTAGGCAGTTCGGAGTTTCTATTCCCGTGGAAAAGTCTTGATGATATGTTCAATGTGGCCAACACGAACGTTTTGAACTGCTCGCAGCTGAATGGTGAAGTTGTTCATAACTCTATCCAGGATTTCTGCATCCACAAGGGTGCAAAAGTCGACGATGCTTTGTCGCAGCTGGTTTAGGGTTCTTGGTGCTGTAGTGAACACACTGTCTTTATGGAATCCCCAGAGATAAAAATTACATGGGTTTAGGTCAGGATTCGTAGGGGGCCAAAGAAAGCCACCCCCGAATCGATCTGGAAACCTGTCTGAAATGACACGATTTCCGAATTTCTGATTGAGAAAGTCTAGCACTTCATTAGTGTTGTGAGGCCTAGCCCCATCCTGTTAAAACCATTGATGTCGAAGCGGTATACGCTTCCTTCGCAGCTCGGGGATGAAGAAAGTTTCCAACATGTTAAGGTAAGCCTGTGACATTACAGTGCCCTCAAAAAAGAACGGACCAATGATGCCTCTTTTGGAAATCGCGCACCAAGCCACAACCTTTCGTGGATGAAAAGGTGACTTATGGATCTCATGAGGGTGCTGGGAACCCCAAAAACGAACGTTATGTTTATTAACATCACCTGACAGACGGAAGAAGGCCTCATCTGACACCCACAGGTTGTCCACAATGTCCTGATTGGCTTCCATTTCTGCTCCAAACTCCATCGCAAATTGTTGTCGCTTCTGTCTTCCAGTGTCTGTTAACTCCTGATAAACATGGCTCTTATACGGGAACAGGTGTAAATCCTTTCTCAAAATTCGCCAAGTCGTGGTATACGACAGCCCTTCTTCAATGGATAGGCGGCGAACAGAATTTTTGGTAAGGGAATCGACCAACCATGTGCAAACATTTTGACAACTTCTGCCGTTCGAACACGAGCTTCGCTCCCACCTTTTTTCTTGCCTTTAACACATCCAGTGGCACGAAATTGCTTGACAAAATCCATGATTGCTTGCCTGCCTGGTGCGTCTCGACACTTATACTCCTTCCGGAACTTTCTTTGCACGGTTACATGTGGTTTTGTCTCGAAATACCATTCGACAACCTTGCATTTCTGCTCTGTTGATAAAGCGGGCGCCATTTTTCAACAATGCGATTTTCATGCAGCACCATTCCAACACTACAATCTCCAACTATTTAGAAATTCGATATGGCGCTCATATTCTTTCAATTGTTTATCTCTAATGCACGTCATTCGAGTGAAATGGTTAGAAATTGACTGAATCACCCGGTACGACGTAGTGATTAAGATAACACTGGGCAACAAGATTTAAGATTTTTCTTGGCACAAAATGAAAGTGGGTGATTTTTGGTAGTATTTTTTCTGCTGATTACGAATATAATTTTTAAATTTCTCTAGCACTTAGAGCTTTCTCGTTTTACAATGAAACATTTTAAAATCATTCAGTGGTTGGGGCCTGGTAAATTTCCTTGCGACCCCAAAATATGGATACTTTAACATTGTAGCCGCTTCTCTTCACACCCATTACTTTAAAATAGAAATTTTGATGTGCATAATTTGGAAAATTGACGTGATAGTAAAAATCTAAATGCAGATTCGGATTCTACTTACAAATTACTACTAAGAACTTTATCTGTGGTCTTTGTGCCAAAAAGTGTGTTGACTAGTGTAATCTTCTATTCAACGATAAATTATGAATCCAACGACAAATTTTGATATCCAGGAAGCTTCGAATGGAACTATGACGTAGTAATAAAGATAATCTACTACTCAACAACAAATTATGAATCCAAACAAAGCGTATCAATGCAATGCCTTCTCTTGGTTCCCGAACGCAGCTCAGCTAGACACGTCCGTCCTAGTCGCCATCTTGTTTTTTTACGAATTTGAATGATAACTGAGATATGAACAGAAATAAAAATGCCGCCACCAAGATCAACAAGTTAATAACTCAGGTTCTGTAAAGCCTAGATTAATGAAATTTGGAGGAATAACAGGGAACATAAGACTCTGTATATCGTTAAAATTTGAATTCCAAGGAGAAGTTTCCGAGTTACACAGTCAAAATTGCAACAAGTGCTAGTTCGTACTCACAAGTGAGCACGTGTTATGATGTTGAATGCGTACATTCTTGTTGGAATTAGATCAAATTTTAACGGTACGCACAGTCTTATGTACCCTGTTATTCCCCTAAATTTCATTAATCTAGGCTTTACAGAACCTGAGTTATTAACTTGTTGATCTTGGTGGCGGCATTTTTATTTCTGTTCATATCTCAGTTATCGTTCAAATTCGGACCCATGTTCATATGAACTTTTTTGCTTAGAATCACCCATACTAACTCCCCTAGAAGTTTGTACAATGAATTCTGAGACACCCTGTATAGTATAGAAATCTTCCTTTAAATTATCTGTTCAATATTAGGCACATGCAAACATTAGAAGTTTAATAAAATAATATTTATAACATGCTGCTCTCATAATCAAGAACATTGGAACTCGACAAAATAGCGATGTATATCTGATCTTATAAATAATTATCTTATGCAGCTACATATCTCAAACTGCTTGAATATTTCAACCCCTACATTTATTTTCTAGCAATAGGTAGAAATATGTATCAGAGTGTAATAAAAAAAGACATTTAGACTTACTCAGAGCACTGGAGCATAAAAGGAGAACGTTTTTATACTTCGCGCGCACTGACACCTCCATTACACAATACTGCAGTCCAGAACGGGAAAAACAATTCAAAACACAGCAGAAGATACTCCTGCTTTCGATGTCTTAATTATTTTTAAATGGAATTAGAAAATATTATAGTATTTCAATAAAAAACCGAGCCCTTGTAATTGTCCCCCCCCCCCATCGCCACGTCACTTTTGGCTGCGCCATTGCATTATGTCACGAACCTCACTAGAGAGAACAAAGGAAAATTGAACTTTGCGCCGTTGCTCATAATAGGGGGATCTATTCACGTGGATAGCGCATGCGATAGCTATTTGATGCTATCAAATGACGCGTTTACGTTAGCGAGCTCAAATTACAATCTGACAGAAATTCAAATGAAAATTCATAGAAAAATAATCTACAAACGTATTTTAAAAATTTCTTCACCCTTCTGTCATTAATAAACCCAGCTAAAATGTAATTATTTACATTTTTCAGAACTTTTATGAATAAAATCTGAAAAAATTTTGAAACTGCGTATTTAATTTCTGTGACATTATTTAACGATTTCTATTAATTTTTCAAAAAAATTGAAATATATAATATGATAATGAAATAAATGCTATAAACCAACAAACATCTCTGATTTATTACAAGAATTTTCGGTCCAAAAGGGTCTTTTATTTATTTACAAAAAAAAGTTTCCCGAGTTATCACAGAAATCAATTTTTCCACCAAAAAATAGCGTGGCATAAGACGGTTAAATGAAATGGTGTACAGTGATGTGTCGATCAAAGTGGAACAACGAATAATCATCAAGTTTCTCCACAACGAAGGTGTGAAAGCATCTGAAATTCACAGGAGACTTCAAAGACAGTTAACAGAGTCATGTTTGTCTTGATCATTCGTCTTAGCTTGTGCCAAGACTTTTGAAGGAGGGCGAGAATCCACTGGCAATGAAACTCATAAGGCAAAGCCAGCAACTGCTGTCAATGACGGCATCATCGCACAAACAAATGAGCCGATAAAGGACAACAGGCGGATAAATATTTTGTTGTGGAAAAGCGGTTTTGGCTAATTGTGTTACCATTGAGGCGGATTCATGTCCGAGAATTGGCTTCAATACTTAACATCAGCACTGGCTGTGTGGAGACCATCATCTTCGATAAGTTGAAATTCATCTAGATCTGGCACGGAAGGACCCCTAAGCAACTCTCCAAGGATCACAAAACCAACCGGGTGGAAATCTGTACCATGCTGCTGCAGCGATTTGACAGGGAAGATGACAGCTTCCTAAGGTGTGTTGTGACCACCGACGAGACATGGATTCATCACCATACTCCTGAAAGCATGCGTGCGAGCATGGAATGGTGACACACTGACTCACCACGACCCAAGGTAAAATGTGACCAGGGTAGAACCATAAAAGCACACTAGTATTGTGACAGTTTGAGGACGTCCCTGAATCATTGATGATACCATTGTTGATGCGAACATGACGGGCCTATTGTTGCACAAACTTTGCCTCTCATTGTTGGTCATGAGATATTTATTGTTGATCCTTGCATAGTGTTGGTGCGTTGCGTGTTGATACCATTGTTAATACCTATTGTTGCACAAACTTTGCTTGCATTGTTGGTCATGAGATATATATTGTTGGTCCATGCAGAGTGTTTGTGAATTGCGTGTTGATACCATTGTTGAGACCTATTGTTGTACAAACTTTGCCTTGCATTGTTGGTCAGGAGATATTTCTCATTAATATGCCCTGCCATAACCATGAATATAGATTTTTTATCGATATTTATTATTTTTCCGAAATCTGAGGTAGACTGCAAAATTTCATCAGGATCGGAATAAAACTGTAGATTTGTAAAAAAAACAAACCCACAAACAAACAAACAAACATCCTTCTTTATATATATCTTTCTGTCATTCAGACGATTGGGAAAAGTGTGTGTATGTTTCTTTGTGTGTGACTGTGTGTGTGTGTGTGTATTTGTGTGTGTGTTTGTATTTGTATGTGTGTGTGTGTGTGTGTGTGTGTGTGTGTTTGTTTGGCACGTTTTAGCAGTGCATAACCTATTACAGTTTATTTCAAAAAAACACATCAGTTTATTCAACTTCTTGAGATTGTTCTGTTCACCTACTGTGTAATTATCCCGGGCAACGCCGGGTCCTCTGCTAGTAGATAGATAAAGTCCAGGTCAAATTTTTGCTCCCCTCGTATTCCCAACTTTATCAAGGATATAACTACACTAAAGGCTTTTCGCCCTTATATACAGAAATATGATTGGATAAAATTTTATATTAATCCATTACACCATATTTCTGTATATAAGGGCGCGAAGCCTCTAGTGTAATTATATCCTTGATAAAGCTGGGAATAAATGGCGAAACTAGTCGGAAACACTGTATTCCTTTTATTGTATTGCAAAATCTCTACCAATTTCATTGATAGAAGCAATACTAGGAATCCCAATTTATTGATCTTAATTTTAAAACTTTTCAGAAAATTCAAAGGATCCCTAAAAGTTTCAGAAAAATTTCTAAACACTGTCATGTATAATAATAAACTTGATATAGTAATTATTTAAATATTATAATTAATAAATTAAAACCAGGTGACTCCACTTACGCAGTAGTTTCTCACAGTGGTCGCAACAGCTGCCACAGCGTCGGATATAGTATCCAGGCGGACATTCAGTAATTTTGGGACAATGAGAGCCGTAGCCATTGCTGCAAGCAAGACCGCGTCGACAACAGCCGAAGTCATAGGGGAAGCGAATGTGCCAGGCAGAGGCGATATGGAAAGACACCAGAAGAACCACCAAAAGAGCAACAAATTTCCTCATCTGCAAAAATTAAAAGAAGACATAAAAACTTTGACTCCTATCCAGTATAAAAGAAAACATGAAGGCCTCATTTTAATAGTGGTACAGTTCCAATTTCATTCATTTTGAGATTGAGTGTCTGAAAGTTAAATGAGTTCACATTTAAAATATGTTGTTGTTTATGTATTTCAAGACAACTAAGGTATACCACTTTCATAATAAAATAGAATTGGCTTCAAAGAACCTGAAACGGTAGCTAAATCAAGAATTTTAAAAAGTGGAGTTGTACCACTATTAAAATAAGGCCTTCATATATAATAATAGGCTACTCAAAAAGTAATTTTAATTTAAGATTTATACGAAGTTAACTTACCTTGTAGATTCGAAGTAAACTGTAATTCCTCTTAAGCTTTAATGTTCATACTGGAGCGTTCACGTTGATGAATCGTTTATATATAAATCAGAGGTAAAATTTCAATTCGCCCAGATAAAAACAATCTCTACTTTCAGATATTATCGTTGCGTTTATTTGACTTCTACTTAACTTTTTCCTTGCCAAGTCCTTCTTTGGTAATTTTTTTCTTTAATCAGTAGTCAATGAAGGATAATAAATATCACAATTTTCATTCATTATCATCTTTCTGATTAATTAGTACGTAATCATTTTTTCATAATTGATAAGGAAAATCTTTCTTCGGGTTTGCTTGGTTTTTTATATCAGTTGATTGCCATTTTAACCATACTCACCAACCACATTAGGAAATTATTCGCTTAGAAAAATGTGCGGCAATTTGACTTACACTCAGAGAAAAAAAATAATACCCCATTGATAATTAAATAGAGAAAATAATAATTATTAATTTTGGAAGTTTTGCGTGGAAAACATCCTCTTAGACCCATTTTCTAGTTATAAAATCCTCCTAGACCCATTTTATAGTTTACATAGTTCAACGTCGAAAGTCTATTTTCTCAATTCTTTTTCCTGTTTCTACATCATTAGCTGTTATTTCTTTTAATGCGTGTTTTCTTTCGCAGAAAAATTAAATTTTATTGTTTTAGTTATTTTATAACTGTAAAAGGAAGATTTTTCCTCTAAGAAATAAAATATCTAATTTTAATATGAAAAAAACTTCACGAAAATATGACAACTTCAAAACTGCTTCGATGCTGCATCCGTCCGTATTCCTGTGAAACGAGCCTAAGCAATGCCTCCTATAAAGAAAGCCTCGGCACTGAAACGTCATACATTGATACATCAAAATAAGTCGACCAAATTTAAGTCTTATTATTGGCTTATTTTGTTAGAAATACGATTAACATAGGATGAAGCATAATCATAGAAGGGAAGTAGTGAAACATTGACGTAGAAGAAAATATATTTTATTACTGAAGATTTAATGCTTATCTGAAACCAATTGTTGTATACATTTCTTTATTATACTCTATCCAACGAAAGAAAAACTGGGCGTGTCTAATTAAATTTCCTATTTCAATTGTTAGACATTGTTGCTAAGTAAAATTAACAATGTTTAACAATTGAAATTGGAAATTTAACTGGACACGACCAGTTTTTCTTTCGTTGGACAGAGTATAGAGTTAAAAGTAAACTAAAAAATTTACATTTTTGATGAGTTATTTGTAGGAAAACTTGCAAACGAACATTAAAGTGTGCAGTCACTCCAAATTGTCTCCACGGGAGTTTTGTGAAACTGTGGCGCTGCTGCAGTTTTGGCTCTAATCACAGGAATTGTTTTGCAGTGTGGGTTGTTTATTTAATTTGATTAAAAAGATATTACAGAACAAATATTATTTACTTTTTCTTTGTTATGTAGTTAAATAAATTGTTAATGAAAGTAAGTATATTTAAAAAATAAATTGAATTAAAAAAATCAAATAGATGCATAATCATAGTACTCTCTTATCATAATTATGGTAAACAAAATGTTTCTTTAAATTTATAATTAATTTCTTAAAAAGAAATAAACACAGCGTGGTAAGATTCTGTAAAATAAACCCTGACTTTTTGGATAAAGTGAAAGAGATAATAGGGGCTTAGAATACGTCTTATATACAGTGGCTGGGGGAGGGAAGAAAAATGTAGGGAGAGAAAGCAAAAGACACTGAAAGAAGCTGTAGAAAGCCCCTTGACAAATTAGAGAACAGTTGAAGGGAGAGGGGAGTGGGAGAAAAGTAATGAAAGAACGGTGCCTTTGCGAAGGTTGATGTCATCTAAGGGAATTGAATTTCATGAGAAAAGGACTCGAATTGCTTTCTTTCTTATTTGTTATGGAAGTTGTTATGAAGAATATAATGGAGTCCTGTAAGGAGTGGCCACAAGGAGTGTTTAGCGACTGTATTTTGTTCACCCTGTATTTTGTATTTTATCCAGACTAGTTTTTATTTTCTGGCTATTCTTTACGATTTTTGTGTCTCAAGATGAGTTGAATACATTAAGTTTTTTTATTCAATTATTTTTTTAAGTAATAAGAAAATAAGAATAAAACCTTTAAAAATTTTCATTTAAAAAACCTTTCACTTTACAGAAAATGGGCACCTTACGCGTGCATCTTCTGCAATATATAAATGCTTGCAAAACATTGATGAGCATGTAAAAAAAGAATGCAAATCTGAACATCTAACAACAGATTTCTTCCTCAAGCTCCTAGAGATCGTGCATCCAATAATTAGCTAGACATCCATATTTTGTAGCCAGGAGCACGCAGAAATGTTTTTTCCCAAAATTGTTATTTATTTTATCAAAATGAGGCTCTGCCATTATTTGAAACTTGTTTCGAAAGAAAGATTAATAACAAGAAGCTTGAATAAAATAAAAAAGTAGACTTTGAAACAAACTTGATTTTATTTATTCTATTATTTTAATGTCAATAGAATCAGAAAATATTTTAATCAGAAAATATTAATTTATTAAACTGATAATAATTGAAGTAAAAAAAAAAGTTAAATTTCTGTTTAAAACTCTGCAAAGCTGCAAGAACACTATTTAATTTAATCATTTACATGATTTAAGTCATCATACTTTTTATTACTCACTACAATGATTAAGTAGTACTTCTTAAATCAAAAGTTGTTGGAATCCTTACATTTTCTATGGTATAACTAGCGTGTCGTCTGCTATTCAGGACTGGTCGAACTCGTAGCGCCCTCGGTGGCGCAAAGTTCCAGGATACGCTCTCATGAATGGAGATTCCTCCTCTGGTAATAGTAATGATCTACCCCTATGGTGCAAAGCGTTTAGCTACGTGAACTAGCCTGACACCCCATTCGCACTACACGTTTCAATTTAGCTCAACTTCTCAATCGGGTTTGAAATGTTGCGTTTAAACGAGATCGAGATGTCGAGCTAGCTTGGCCGCGATGCATTCTGGAACTGGTAATACGTCCATGGCCATGGTCTTTAGATATTAGATGGTCATCCAACTCCACTTAAAAATGAAGCTAAAGTTTCTAGCTCCCGATTGGGCGGGAACTCCTTTGAAAAAAAGCACTGCATATACAATCGGACTAAAAACGCTTACAGCACTGCCCTATCGTGAGCTAAAAATTTTATTCATGATTTCCATGGTCTAGTATCGTTGTGAATATGAAATATAGGATGCGTATAATACGATATGGATATTATTAACTTTAGTGCCGACGCACGCTTCGGTGTTATACCATTTTCAAGGCTCGCATAATAGTAACAAAATCAATTTTTCCAGTGTTACTATTGTGCGAGCCTTGAAAATGCTGTAACACCGAAACGTGCATTAGCAATAAATTTTCCGCTACGTGTAGTATCCGTAGCATATTAGACCCATCCTTTAGAAATTTTAGTTTCATTTTCAGTTTCAATGCAGCCAGAAATATTGACATAATACTGCTGAAATTAATGTATTCTATAAAATTTTAAATAAATAATTGATAAACCAACTATTGAATGCATTACCTAGCTCACTATTAATTTTGGGCATCAACAACAGAGGTTGAGTCAAAAGTAGTGGCCAATCACTGCACAAACTTTTAAATGGGCATCATACAGGAACTACTCGTTGCTAATCTTCAAAGTAGAGTCCATCATGGTCGATGGCGTTCATCCGACGTTGAGCCAGCTGGCGGATGCCCTCGCGAAACCACTCCTCCGGTTTCTGGGCGAAAAAGTCACCACGACGTCTTCAACCTAACTGACATTGGCGAAGCGCCATCCACGCAGAAAGTGCACCATGGACCGGAATAGATGGTAGTTGGAAGGTGCCAGGTCGGGTCTGTATGCTGGATGTGGCAGAACCTCTATATTTTCTTGTAGTTGACGACACACCTTCACCCATTGTTGTGCTTGCACGGATGTTAGCTCGTGTGGCACAACTCGGCGCTCCTACTGACCTCTCCCATGGCGTGCAGATGTCGAACAACACTCGATTGTGATAGTTGGTCACAGTCGGCCCTACCTACACCTGCTAAAGATAAAGCCTCTGCACGGAAACCATCATACATTGTTACATCACCGTAGTAGTGCAAATTCTGGGCTTATTATTGGTAGAAATACAAACAACAATGCCCTACTTAGATGATGTAACAATGAATGAAGTTTCTGTGTAGAGCCTTTCTCTTTAGGTGGTGTTGGCCTTACTGGATCTATGCGACACCTGGCGCGATCTCTTTTCTTAGCTTTTTGAAATCTCCCTTATCATGTAGGCTATGTTTGAAACAATGGAAAATGTCAGAAGTTCGATAGACAAAGCCAGCTCACTCAGACAAAATTGCGGCAATAGAAGGCTGGCAGATGACATAGGTGAGATGGACTTTTTTTTTAAATGCTAAGCAAACAGAATGTAAAAATTCACAATATGATTCTCATTCACGATATTCTTCTCATTAAAATACTACAATAATGTATTTTAGATTTATTAAGCTAAACTGACTTTTTTCAAAAAGAATTGTTTTTTTCTTACTGGAATTTAAATAATTAGACGATTGTAATATTTTAATGTGAAGACTATTTTGAATAAAATAAAATTTGTGCTATTTTTTACATTTTTTGGCTAGAAGTAATAGTGTGCCAATTGATTTCTAAATGCAGCCTGAGACATGTAATGATGACTGATGACAACGCCACATGGCATGACTATCTAATGCGCCGACAATTACTCTATAATGCATGGTATTCAATGTAAGTTTAACAGCATTAACACTTTAAAGATACTTGTTTAATAAAATAAAATACGAGGGGCGATTGATAAATAAGGTCTCCATGGCTGTAACTTTTTTTATTTGTTAACTGATTTTCAAAATTCTTTTTGTATCTTATACTCACATTTGTCCTCTAAATAATGCACTTTTCACTTTTTGACATAGTCCCCATTCTTTTCAAAGCATTGCGCCAATGCGTGACTAGTTGGGTGAACCCATCGGAGAGGAATTCCGGAGTTGTCAACACCAGGAACGAATGGCAGCGTTGACAACTCCGAGAAAATCACTGCGTCACAAGAAAATGGCGTCTCGCAGCGATTTTCGTCGCATTCATAGGCGAAGGCTGTTTTTGACAGCAATATTTTTAAAATTACATTCCCAAATGCCAATTTCATATCGACAGTGTGTTAGCTCAATATAGCAAGAAAGATGCGCCGAAACTTGACGTTTTATGATTGATTAAAGCAGTTGTGGATCCGTTTGAATTGAAAATACACCCGCAAAGCAGTTGCGGAGAGCAATGCGGGCGAATTCTGCTAATTGTGAAACGGCAATCCGTGCGGAAAATCTTCGCCTTGCGTTGCGGGCTCCGCATCCGCCTGTTTTCCGCCCGCAAGCTGTAATTGTGAAACAGGCTTAAGAGAAATTAGTCAAAATCTACTCACAAGGTCGAAAACTTTGGTTAAAATCAGCCTTCCAGAGGAGTACTCGTATAGGGTGTCCATAATTAAAGGACCCTATTGCAAAGATGCCTACAAGAGAAAAGTGCGAAATTTTGTAGAGGACTAATGAAGCGATGGAAAATTGTTTCTGCGAAAAAAAAATTTAGTTACGAATTTCGCAACTAGAGGGCATTTTACGTTGAATACTTGTAGTAAATTTATGTGCCTTCACAGCAGCTGTTACCTACTGTATAAAACCGAAGAACATTCGCGAATATCCTGTGTTCAATGTTTAATGCCTCTCACAGTGATGTTAAGTTTACGAGATCGCGCATTGTTGAGTTAAATTGTTTTACCAAACAGTCATTCCGCAGTAGCTGTACTACGGAAATTTCGAACTTTGAAGGGGATGCGAAATGGTTCCATGAATGTGAAAAACCTGCGGAAAATTTTTATTTATTTATTTATTATAATCCACTACGTTCATCCAGAGCCTCTATGGCCTGAGGCCGAGGAGTTGAGTCCCTGGATGGACCTGGATTAACAACTGCTGTTCGATGGTCAGCCGGGGGTTGAAGATCATGAGTCACTCATGAGTCACCCATCCAGTGACTAGCCGTGCCTTATGTTTCTTAACTTCAAAGAAGTTGTGTTTCAGTGAAAGCCCACTAGGGCACGAAAAGTTTGGTTACAAATGAAAACAAAATTTGAAAAAACGGTATCATTGACAGTTCGTGCTGGCAGAGGAAGAAAACCCCAGGGACGTAGCCAGCAATAAAAAAGGGGGGGTTCTTTATTCCATAATCATGAACTTTTTATGTATTAACTAATCAAACTTTCATAAAAACTCTTTTCTTTTATTTCATTTCATAAATGGTTAAAAATATTTTAACAATGATACTTTTTGTGCATTCATTTTTAATGATGATTTTGTTCAACTTGCATAAATAATAACCACATAAACTCTTCATCATATCATATTTAAGGCAAATTATCAGCCTGAATAAGAATTTTCACGTTTAATAAGGCATTTTCAACTAGCCGACAATGTCCCATATATGTGATATAATGTACACGTGGGTTATTATTTATGTAAAATAAATAATGATACATCGGTAAATTCTTAGATGATTTTATTCTTTTGAAGGAAAAATAATAATTCACGTGACATTTAAAAGTGATGTAAATCTCATTGTTCTAGGATGGAGATTGGCAAATAAATCAACAATTTTATTCAGATCAAATTTCTTATCATAATGGATATGAATTAAAGACAGAGCCGAGAGTCGGTCTTCACTCATAGACTTTCTAAGATAAGTGTAGAGTCGCGTAATCTTTCACATTCACATGAAGTTACTTGTAAAGAACAAACATATTCTAATAAAGAATTTAAATTAGGAAATAACATTTCATCACAGTTAGCTAAGGCTGATGAACAAGAAGTTGGTAATTCTTCAATTTCTATTGTTGACCATTTCTTTTTCCAACGTAAAAACTCTTGGCAAACAATTTCAGGAGAACCAGTTACTAAATGGCTAAAAGTTTGGGCATCCTCTAGACGGAAAGTGATGTTTTTGTCAGTATTCCAAACTTGGGGGACAAGTTTTAACAAAGACAATGGCTGCAATGCTACAGATGAAAACTGAGGTGTTAATGCTGGTATAATGTGAACAAGAAATGGAACCATCAAATTTTTTAAATAGTAAATCTTCGATAGAAACAGAAGGTGCATTTGACCTATAAATCTGTCTTTTAGCAATGCGTGGTGCAGTTACATCAACATCAATTTCCTCAGCCAATCGTGAAGTATGATAATATTTTTTTGAACTGATTCTCCAATGAACTACCCATTTCACAATAGAAATACTTAATTCCATTAATTTCAGTATAGCGCTTAAAATTTCGATCGTTCTACTTTGTAGCTTTTGCGCAATTCCTTGTAAATGAGATAATGTTTGGCAAATTACAAGAAAAGTAATAGTAAAATCAAAATTTGTAAGGCTAAACAACAAGTTAGTTGCTTTTTGTTTGCTCTCTCTATCCCATCCGATGCAAAATCATTACAATATGTATTAGTATGTAGGCCAAAACCAATTAACTCCAGGCATTTAATGATGTATGTTAAAGACAGATCAAAGTGGCATTATGTCTGGATGACCATCTAGTCCTACAAAAATCAATAATGGCATTTCTTTTTCATACGCGTGGTACTTCTTGTTGTGTGACATTAGCTAATAGTGCGAATCTCTTTGGGCTAGCATTAAAAGACTCCACTGCACTTTTTGTAATATCGAGAGCATTTTTCACAGATAAAATTGAACACGAGTGAGCAGTGCAGAGATTTAAGGCATGCGAATGGCAATGTACATATTGTACATTTGGTGCAACATCTCTAACTAATAAATAATAATTATTATTAACTGGAGAAGCTTCTCCAAGCAAAGGTAATGATTTTTCAATTGAAAAATGGAAGGAAAAATTCTGCGACCCGGATTCGAACCAGGAACCTCGACTATCATATGGCCGATGCCTCTACCAATTGGGCTATCGCAGACACCACGGACAGCCAAGCTGTCTCAAGGTGTCTTAAAGACAACCAAGTTGTCACGGTTGAAAGCCCAATGGGAGACGGGAACCTGGCCCGCAGATCGAGAATTTCTCCACTCCAAACCATCAGAAAGTTGATGAACTCACAAGTAAATTC
>JAHWFO010040816.1:111086-121649 GCA_023313115.1 Rhysida immarginata
ACTAATGCCTGTGTGCCATTTTCTCCGAAACTATTAATCCAAATGTTATTACATCATCAAAAAGTGTAAATGTTTCTTGTAAGGCTGAAATGCTGAGGTTAATGTGCGAAGAAGGATGAAAAAGTTTAAAGGTGGTGAAACCAGCATGAGGACAATGGAAGGGCTTTACTAAAGTGGATTTGGCATATTTATTTAAAAGTGGCGCAAATGCATTGCCAACCGATAAAACAGTGATTTAGCCGCTGGTGGAGACAAGAACAGAAAGTTTAGTAAAGGGGGTCTTTCCAACCCGTCGCATGATAATCTCTTAGCCTGATTTTTTTTTCCATTGGCCCATATCTACAAACCGCACAATAAAGAAGTTACACCTCTGAAAGAGTTATTTTACATAGAATCACCTCAATGCAGAACATTAAATTTTTGAGATACTGTGGCATTTGGACTATTTACAAAGAGTTATAAAAACCCAATTACTTTATTTTCCTCTATAAGTATAAATTTACTTTATAAAAACCAGGTCTTGGTCAAATTGCTGCTAAAGCCTGTTCTGCTGGAAAAGCAGCGTGTTGTTAGCTTTGAGGCGACGATATGTCTCTTGTTAATAAATGCTTTATGGCCTGACAGGCATTACTTTCAGCATAACCGTCTTATGTTTAAGTAAAATAATAACGAGAAGTAAAAAAGAAGAATGGCGAAAAAATAAAAAATAAACTGGGGATGATAACTTTTGTCCGAATTAGTTTCCATAGGAAGACTGAAAGAAGTGATAGCATCCGATCCGCTCATATTCATCCTTCAGTTGAGTGGGTCAACTGATGCCGACGGGAACAGAAGGTCGAGGTAGACACACGACTTCTTCAATGTGACAGTGCAGAAATGGAGGGATACAAACGCCCACGTTCGACAGCACGCCGTTTCCATCCGACTGAGCGCAAATCTGGCGTAGATCTGAAAAAAAAAAAGGGAAAAGGGCAAAAAAAAATCGATCACTCGTACAGATAAAGCGCAATTAAAAAAAAAAGCGAGATAAACTCGGAATCAGACATCAAATCAGAAATCTCCACACAATGATCACCGGTGAAATCAATGATGGTGAAATCATTGTCATTCGTCGCTTAACGTTCTCTTCGGGGGGGGGGGGGGGATGAGATATAATTTTCAAATTATTCTTCCCCGTGACAATGTGTCGTGAAAAGAAAACATTTTCTTATATGTGCGTGAGAGCAAACATATTATCGGACATCACATCGTTTTAAAAGCACATTTTATTACAAAACACAAGTTCCCAAATTTCCTCCGTTAAGGAGAAAATAACTTCAATTAAGGACGGGCTATGATTTTAAAGAAAGAGGGTATAATAAATTGAAATTTCATTATACAACCTGTGACAATAAAGTTTGGTGAATGACGTCAAATTGCTAACGGTCGTAAGAGTGCACCATCGTCGTATCCTGCCCCAGACAGATCGAGACATGTTTAAACAAATTTGAGAGAATCAGCACTGCGAGTGTGTTTATTGTGTTTAAACAGGACATTGAAGAGAGATGACGTAGTACGCGCGGTCGAAACCCAAAATGGATCAGCGAACGAAAGAGACTCATGAAATGATGACAACAGTTTAGAAAGAAAGTGCTATTACTGTGAAGTGTGTTTATGAGTGGTTTAAACGGTTCCGAGGAGGCCGGAACACCGTAGAAGACGCCCCCCGAAGTGGCCAGACATCCAACGTAATGTTACGACCCAACTGAAGGCTATCCCTAAAAACGACTACGCCAGGAGTTTCCAGGACTTGTACAGACGTTCCCAGAAGTGCATTACCATCAACGGGGATTACTTTGAAGCATAGAAACTGCTGTTTCATGTAAGCGAGCAATCCACTCTCAATATGCCATTATTCACCGAACTTTATTGTCACAGGTTGTATTAAATACTGTAAAAGAAACTGCGCAGTTAATTGTGTTTTAAATAGTTTACATACATTTTTAGATTAAATATAGATACCTCTCAACTTGAAACCTTTATCAGCATCATATCCATTTCTAAAGGTAATTGATTGCCTATGTTTTCGTCCACCTGAACACAATAAATTCATTCATTCGATTCAGCCTTTACGATGTCAATTGAATTTAAAATCAAAGCGCTTGAAACACCATTAAGTCTCTGGGAAACAACACACAAAGATACAGGTAGAACCTCGATATAACGAACGTCATTATAACGAAAATTACATAATTACGAAAAAAAATTTTGGCCCCTGCCATGTGTAACTAAAATAATGCTTATTTTACTTCATTATAACTAATTTCATTATAGCGAATCTTTGTTTCCCTAAAGTCTGATGTGGTACACAAAGCGTAACTGACAAAAATTCTTCACTCTGCTTTGTTAACATGCCTGGCCAACACCACCTACACAGAAGGCCTGGCCTGATAACGGAAACGTGAGTTAATTGAAAGTGCTCAGTTCAAAAATGGCAGTATATTCATTTCGTGAGCAAGCAGACATGATTTTTATGTACGGCCGCGCGAATGGTAATCGTCACGATGCTGCATGACTGTATGAGACGGCGTTTCCAGACCAAAGACAGCCGAGTCATCCAGCCTTTGGTGCTGTGTATCGTTCGCGTTACCGAGACAGGATTCCTAGCCCTTTATTATGAGTTTATGTGTGGATGAGCTCCAATCACCTAAGTTATAAACTTTTATTAATAACTCGAAAACGAAGGATTTTTGGACATACGTTTACATGAATTTTTTTTTGTTTTGGTGTAAAGAACCTGTTCCCAAAGCCTGTAAAAGTATTTTTGAAACACCCTGTATATCTTCCTCTAGATAGAACAAAAAATAAATAATAGATAGGTAATATAAAATAAAATAAATCAAAAATAATAAATAACTAGCAGAGTCACTCGGCGTTGCCCGGGATAATTAATTTTTTACGTAAGCAGAACAACCTCAAGAAGTTAAATAGTAACTCAAATTGGTTTTCAGTAACTCTACAATTTCCTGTTGTAGATGAAACCCGTTGTTCAGGTGTTTCCGATGCCCGGATAACTTTCTCAATAGACTGCTAACTCTCCAATCTTTAGTTACTGATCATTTGAAAAGAATTTCTAGAAAATGTTAACTTCTAAGAGCTCTCAATTCTATGAAAAGCCAGAACAACAGGAATTCTACGTACTGTTGTAAATTCAATTTTGTTTTATAATTCTCAGAGGTGAGATGAAACCATCTTTCTTAATGAACCTACTTATATTACACACTTTGCCTGATAACCCGGCATCGCCAAGAACTTTATTTAACCTCTTGTTGGCCTGCCTCAGATTGAAAGTAGGACAATTTCCTACCGGACAGTTCCCTACCGGACAGTTTCCTACCTGGACAATTTCCTACCGGACAGTTTCCTTCCTACCGCAATTACATTTTTGGGGTTACATAATGAAGGTGAAGGCTGTTCAGTCTAAAGATCTACGCTATGTCATCTACGGAGAAACAATGCGTTAGCTACCTGACGAAGCAAAACCAACACTTAGGACAGAACAAACCGTAAAGAGATCTATCCGAAGAAATCGTGCCATCCATTATCCACCGCACTAGCATCAATATCTGACCTTGTTATCGATGGGGCTTGGTCAACCACTGGTGGCTCTAATCCAGAACAATCCATTCTTTTTGATAATGGGCCCTCCTCTGCATCCAGAATAATCATTTTCGGGACTTCTCAATGTTTACGACTACTGTCAAATGAGGGATTATGTTTCATGGGGATGGGACTTTTACTGTATCTCCTCAAGGATTTCTGCAGTTATATGTAATACACATTCCGCTGGGTGGATCGGCAGTTGATGTTGTGTATGCCTTTTTGCAGAATAAAACTCAAATGGTGTACGAAGAGCTTTTCAGAACCATACTCTCCCGCTGTGAGGCCTTCGGCTATTCTCTGGACCCTACGACTGTGATCATGGATTTCGAACTTTCAGCCATGCACGCAGTGTGGACAGTTTTTGGAGAAAAATTTTAGAAGTTGGGCTTGCAACACGATATCGAGAGAACGAACGTTTCCGTCACTTTATCAGGATGTTGGACGGTCTTGCCTTTCTGCCTGTGAGAGAGGTTTCAAATGGAATAGCTTGACATCGTTTCACAATGCCAAATGGAGCAGAGGACGTTATTGACTATTTCGACAGAACTTATGTCAGTGGAACACACAGACGGGTCCAAAGTAGATTAGGGACTTTACGAGTTAGACACTTTATGAATGATATATTTGAATATTTTTACTTGTGATATATATTTATTGCGGTATATCTTTGGGATATAGAATTTTTAATTGCGGTAGGAAATTGTCCGAGTGAGACATTTGCCAGTTGGAAATTGTCCGGGTAGGAAACTGTTCGATAGGTTCTTCACTACAAGGGGAAGAGCATCACTGGTTTCTTTAGGCCCATCTTTTTTCGAATTTTCCGTTGCCCTTGACATCGAAGCTCTTATACCACTTTGCTCTCGATGTCTTGAAGCAAAACTTCGCCATTCATCACTTTGTGTAGTCTAGCAGTCGCCGTTTCTTCTGTTGATACGCTTGCATCGTAGAAGACCGCCTGAGAACTTTGATGACTACTTGATCACTCACCATTTGCTCAGTATCTCAATAGTCTGATAACTCTCCATCATCTCCAGTTAGTGCTCATTTTTAAAGATTTTCTAAGAACTGTCAATTCTAAGAAAAGCTCCAACAGCAGGAAGTCTATGCATTTTTACAAATTAAACCTTATTTATCAAGCACAAACTTTGCCTTGCATTGTTGGTCATGAGATTATATATTGTTGGTCCGTGCATAGTGTTGATGGATTGGGTCTTGATACCATTGTTGGTACATATTGTTGCACAAACTTTGCCGTTCATTGTTGGTCATGATAAAACCAATCATCATGAATATCGATTTATTACCGATAATAACATTTTTTCGAAATCTCAGGTAGATAGTGACCTTCTTCTTGCTTTGAAGATCAAGTGTGTAAAAGTTCATCAAGATCGGAATAAAACTGTAGATTTATATAAGAAACAAACCCACAAACATTCTTCTTTATATACATACTAGCGGAGGTACCCGGCGTTGCCCGGGATAATTGCGCTTGTAAGTAAAGAGAACAATCTCAAAAAATTAAATTATAGCTCCCAATTGGTTAAATAATAACTCAATCAATACAACACAGAGCAAAGGGACTATCCATTCTACGAAAAATACGAAAAACAGGAATTCTAGGTGGTATACCGGGCACTGCATCATCAATTTATACTCATTATCAATAATTCTGGGAAACGTACGTTCAGTCATCGCATTATCAGCATCTCAGTTTCCAAAATATACATATTCCCACAGAATATATTCAAAATGTATTTTTATGAAATGTTTGTATCTGCTGTGCTGCCAAATAAGCAAGGTGATAACCCCGTCGGGGCTAGGACTTTTTTTTTGATTAAATTTTGCAATAACTTGAAAATAAACACATGAAAACGCTTAAAATAATTACAGTAAAAATTCTTAATGAAAATGCGAAAAAAAAAAATTTTAAAGGCTCACAATTGATGGACCTCTCCAAACATGCCACTGCTAGTCTAAATACTTTCTTATTCACGTAATCTTTCTTTAAATGTACATTTGATGTTGTTGCAATTCCCTTTCTTCTCTCGATGTCTTGAAGCAAAACTTGGCCATTCATAACTTTATGTAGTCTAGCAGTCGCCGATTCTTCTAATTAGCATTTTCTCAATACAGCACAGAGCTAAAAGATTGCTTCCTCTGTCGTCTTTCCACGCTTTCTCAATAGATTGCTAACTCTCTATTATCTCCAGTTACTCATCATTTTAAAAGATTCTCAAGAAATTGTTAATTACTAGGAACTCTCTTTTCTAAGAAAAGTCTGAATAACAGGAATTCTATAATGCACAAACTTTGCCTTGCATTGTTGGTCATGAGATATATATTGTTGGTCCGTGCAGAGTGTTTGTGAATTGCGTGTTGATACCATTGTTGATACGTATTGTTGCATAAACTTTGCCTTGCATTGTTGGTCATGAGATATTTCTCATTTATATGCATTGCCATAACCATGAATAATTAACAATTTTTTATCAATAATTAGTATTTTTTCGAAATCTGAAATAGACAGTGACCTTCCTCATGGTTTGAAGGTCAAGTATGCAAAATTTCATCAAGATCGGAATAAAACTGTAGAAACAAACATCCTTCTTAATATATATAGAAGATATATAAATATAATAGCACAAAGAATTCTTTGAAGTTAAAAATTCTTTTTCAGTTTCTTATTAATGACATTCTAAAAAGATAACTCTAGCATCAAACCTTCGTTAACATCAACACACTAGACTCGTGAAAATAACAATTCAATCTCCTTCTGATTAAATTGCAACATCAGTACAGCTTTATATTTTTGTTCTGTAAGCAAATTTCTTTCTCTAACTCCATTTTAATACATTCTCCCTTTTCTTTATCTAAAAATTCTTTCAATCAAAGTGTTAATAATTAAACATAATGCAATCTTTATGATTAAAAAAATCGGAACATTTAAATACAAACTATAATTGAAAAAATGCAATCAATGGAGTCACCTAAGAGAGGGCAGCTGATGGTGCAGCAACCACAGTGGTCGACGCACATGCCAGGACAAGGAGGGATGGATGTACACACATCCGTACACTTAGGCAGCTCAATTGCACGTGACATTGAGGAGTACATGAACAGATATAAGAACCACCACCTCCATGATATAGACTTCAAAGAAAATTATAGGAATCAATAGATTATTATTACAAGAAATTTCGCTTCTTAGTTCACAGTAAACATTATGTAAAGCTTACCCAGTCAGTTGCCATGACGACGATCTTTAACAGTCTGTTCAGTTTCGGATGCGAAGACTAATGAAGCCAATTTTTATCCCCCTCTCGCCTTACATCTCTTTCTAATTTAGCTCATCTCATTTTTAACGTATATTGACTTTCATAAACAAAAGTCACGACTGAATGAACAATTAATGGACCATAAATGAAGATCATAAAGAAATCTAGGCCGCCATCGAACTGTGAAGGTTCCTTTGAAGATAAACAGTCGCAATAGAGATTGGAGGACGCGACCGCATCCTATAAGAGAAAGAAGCGGCATCGAGCCAACAGAGAAATGAAAACAATAGTCATTCACTTAAAAATGAAAGACATTGGGAGGAAAGCCCAGCCGACACTCTTCATTAGGGGGGTGTCAGCCATTGAACTCTGTAGATAATAACACGGGTCGACAACTAAATCTTCTCGTAAGAAACTGGCGAATAATCTATGCGACTTTGACCTCATTAAGTCAAAACTTAGCCTTAAAAATGCTGTTTCAATCATCATGTTCAGAAAAGTAATTTTTTTCATACAAAAATGGTCTTTTACTAGAAAGAGAGAAGTTATTCTAGGGAAAATGTTTACCATAGGCCGGTTAGAAATAACATGATCTTCTGATCTGTGTATTCCATTGTTGCTCTGCCTTATTTACAGAAGAGCCGATTTTTGTCCTCTTTATTGCATGGCTTTGGTTGCAGCCCAAACTTAATGTACTTTTATTATTTATTATTTAATATTTTTATAAACAAATTTTTTACCTAAAACTGAACAATATATTTTAATAATCGTACAACATAGCTAAACGGCCAGCTAATGTTAGTAATATTTACGTTGTACGATTACGTTTGCCCCCCTCTCCCCCCAGAGTCTAAAGGGAGCTTCGAGCATAAAAATAGTCTATTTTTATGCTCGAAGAAAGGGAGCAAATCGACTCTTCAGTAAATATAGAAGCCCAACAATGGAGTGTACAGTCCAGAAGATTAAAAGACTATGGAAACAAGAATTAATCCCCCAGAGGGTATAGGAAAGTAGCGTAAGCACTGAGTTCATATATTGCCCTACCACACCTGTGTGTTCGTTTCAGAAATTCAAAATTTTTTTTTTCTGAAATCGACATAAAAAACTCGAAAAGATATGTTGAAATTTTGAGGGGAAAAAATTCCGTCTATAAGTATGTATTGTAACGTGCTAGTAATAGGTACTGCAATTACCCACACGTTTAGCCAAACTAAAGTAGAAACCTCTAGTCTAACATAAAAAGCCCCCTCCTTCCATTCCCTTTGTTAAGCTAGTGAAAATACCTTACACTTCAAAAATTATACATCTCGAAATTAAGGAAAGGAACTCCTTCTGAGTACTCAATCAAATAAAGCGCAACGCGGAATAAAAAAGCTTTGTCCTAAAAATTAAAATCGCAAATAAAAGAAACCCAACTTAAAGTATCGTGGTACGATTCTTTAAGTAAGAAAAAAAACATAAACAAATCCCTTTAGTTAATTAACTCCCAATCGAGTTACCTTTTGAACTTAGTCAAAAAAAATGGGCGTAAAGAAACCAACAAAGTTCCAAATAAATATTTTTCTTTATTACAACTTTTTTTTTTTGAGTTAAATAAAGAAAGCGATGCTCATCGAAGACAAATAGTCCCGAAAGATGGTACTCAAAAACAAAAATTAATCGGTTCAGAGAATCAGGAGGTCCGAAAATATTAAACATTGGCTTTGAATTCGATAGGTAGATGGAACCTGCGTTGGAAACTAGCGTGGACAACACATGGCTCGAAATTTCTGGATTCTTAAATGGTCCGGTGAGAGTCGATCGGTTCGAGGGCAACGCTAATTGAACGCTTCTACAGGAAGATCCGTTGACCAAAATGGGTTGCGACGGTGGAGGATATGATGAGTTGTCTTGGACGATAACTGTTAGTCGGCAATAGGCTAAACGCTCCCGATTAGCACTGGCGGTGAGGAGAAAACCCAGCTCAAAAGGCAAATGTAAACCCAGCTCGTCTGCGGTGAACATAAGTCTATGCCGAAGTCTTCGTGGGGAAAACCCAAGGCGACAAATTCATCTTATGGATGGGAAAGAATGTATAACAGATACTGTGATGAAATAACATAAACAACTCACAATAGGCTGGTCGGAAGTAGGTAAGACGTCATCATGGCCAATTAAGTTAACCCACACGTTGCCCGTGGCAGAATCCAGGAAACCATGAGTATAAGATTAGCAGAAAATGAATAATCATGGCAATGTGCTATAGTTGCAATGGGGAAAACTAAGTCTTGACTATTGACTTTGAAGACATGATCGGTAGGACCATGCGGAGAGTAATAAATTTTCCGCAAGTCAACGATGAGGCCAAGAAGAGAGCACTCACCCAACTCAGACCAGAAGTAAAAGTGAGTAAAAAAAATTAAATTTTTCGGGAAAAAATTTTTTTTAATATCCCCAGGACACGAGACACGTTGACTCGCGCTCCGAGAAAAAAAAATAACGCGACGCTCTAAAAGACTAACCCCAGATAACAAAGGGCTAATTAAATATCAACAATCGCACGCAAAAGTGGAGAGGAAAAAGAAAGCGTAGAGCGGAATTCAAACAATCTGTTTAACTACATGTTCTTAAAGAAAAAAAAATTAAAACAATAAAGATAAAAATATTTTCAGAATATTTCAAAAAATTTATAATTATTTTTACAAATAAATATTGAATCTGACGATTCATGCTTTCTTCTCGTTAAAATCTCAAATTCTCTAAATCGTAACCACGATAAGAACGAAAAGACAATTTCTAGGTATTTTTCGATCTGCTTTAAGCAAAAGAATCAACACTTAAGGAAAAGTGGAAATTTTAGATTCTATCTACCGATTGTTGTTCAAAAAAACTTCAAGACAGGCAAAAAAACGTCCAACCCATAGCTAAATTAAACACTTATGTTTTAGTTCATAAGATATGAGTGAAATAAGAATTGGCCCCTTTAGCCGCAAAAAATCGGTTTTATAAAGGAATGAAGTCTCGAAATCTTAAATTAGTCACACAATGACCTAGAAAAAAAAAAGGGTACGCTACAGTATGTACGTATATGACCAATTTTGTGCAGCTAACTCCTCCGAAACGGCAAAGAGCAGAACCGAACAAAAATTATACATATATAGAAGGGTACCTTAAATTGTGCCTTAGCGTTTTTTTATGTCAATTGGGTAAGCCTTTTTGGAGATATTAATTTTTTTCTAAAATTAAAAATGGCTGTAACGTTCAAACCAGGGAACCAAATTCAATAAACTCGATATGTACGGACTCCTCTCATTAAGACGAATTATTTTTTGTAAATGACTCGTTTGGCTCTAACGAGCCGCTTTGGAGTTGTTTAAGGCCCCCCCCCCCCCACCCAACATTTTTTTTAATAAAAAAAATCAAACTTAGGGGGATCCTTAAACTATGCATTGACGTATTTTTTATGGAAATATACTAATCCTTATTAGAGAAATTAAGTTTTTTTTATAAAAATAAAGAAACGACAGAAGCATTCATTTCATCGATCCAAGCACAATAAAAACGACAAGAACGGCCTCCTCTCATTGAGGCAAATTTTTTTTGAACAAAAACTGTTTCATGCGAAGAGCCATTTTGAAGTAATCAAGGTTTTAAGGACCTCAACCTT
>JAHWFO010040816.1:125508-144369 GCA_023313115.1 Rhysida immarginata
CATACAGGCTCCGGTCAGGGCTTTTTTGTAAATCAATTCTAAAGAAAATAAATAAATAAATAAATAATTTCTTAGATGATTTTATTCTTTTGAAGAAGAAAAAATGATAATTCACGTGACATTTAAAAGTGATGTATATCTCATTTTTCTAGGATGGAGATTGGCAAATAAATCAACAATTTTATTCAGATCAAATTTTTTATCATAATGGATATGAATAAAAGCCAGAGCCGAGAGTCGGTCTTCACTCATAGGCTTTCTCAGATAAGTGTGGAGTCGTCGTAATCCACTGAATGATCACATTCACATGAAGTTACTGGTAAAGAACAAACATATTCTAATAAAGAATGTAAATTAGGAAATAACATTTCATCACAGTTAGCTAAGGCTGATGAAAAAGAAGATGGTAAATTTTCAATTTCTACTGTTGACCATTTCTTTTTCCAACGTAAAAACTCTTGGCAAACAATTTCAGGAGATTCAATTATTAAATGGCTAAAAGTTTGGGCATCCCCTAGACTGAAAGTGATGTTTTTGTCAGTATTTCAAACTTGGGGGACAAGTTTTAATAAAGACAATGACTGCAGTGCTACAGATGAAAACTGAGTTGTTAATTCTTGTATAATGTGATCAAGAAATGGAACCATCAAATTTTTTAAATAGTAATCTTCGATTGAAACAGAAGGTGCATTTGACCTATAAATCTGTCTTTTAGCAATGCGTGGTGCAGTTACATCAACATCAATTTCCTCAGCCAATCGTGAAGCATGATCAAATATTTTTTTGAACTGATTCTCCACTGAACTACGCATTTCACAATGGAAATGCTTAATTACAGTAATTTTAGTATATATAATCGGCTAATGTCATCGCTTTGTTGCCAAGGTTATGTATATATTGTTTGTATCAGCATTGTTTGATGGCAGTTTTATAACGTAGTGTCTTTTTAATTGGCTTTTATATTGCCAAGGTTAAGTATACATTGTTTGTATCAGCATTGTTTGATGGCATTTATTATTATTTGTTACTAGGCCACCCCGCAACATAACAGTAAATTAGTATATTAAATAGTAAATATTATTCCCTCCACCATTCCCCGGAATAACCGGGCAAAACTTTTAAATATATTATGGCCCGTGGATTAAGTTTGAATAAAATCCGTGAAACCAACGGCTACAACAATGGTATTCAAAATTTACCACGCGAAACTCATTTTCATACAACAATTCAAGCAACAATGCGATTTTTGTGGACAAAAAATAAAATAAGTTTTTTTAGTTATAGTTTTTAAATAGCTGATATTCCCGGCGTTGCCAACACCTCCTAGAAAGAAAGCCTCACAACTGAAACGTCATATATTGTTACATCATCATAATTCGACCATTGTTGATTATATTTCTACCAATCATAAGCCCTAAATTTGGTCGACTTATGATGATGTAACAATGCATGACTTTTCAGTTGTGAGGCTTTCTATCAAGGAGGTGTTGGCGTTGCTCGGTCCGTTTGTTTGATGAAATTCTGCAATATCTGAATTTGAATATAAATAAAAACACATGAAAAATCCTTAATAAAGTAAATATTCACTTTGGAAAAACGAAAAGAATTCTTTCAAATTCCCGCCTTGGAATTTTGTGGCCAGTTAGGTTTGCGTAGGAAAATTCGATATTCCATCCTTAGCATTTTAGAATATCAAAGAAAGGCTATGAGTACTGAATTACTTCTGTCTGTATTACAAAATACTTCAGAGATGGATTGAGAGAGTTGAGGAACTCTGTTTACTGCCTCATCAACACGTAACCGTTTCAATAGAGCTGTATTCAGTCACAGACCGTGGAATCATGTCCTGAATGTGATTGCTTATATGGGCAGTATCAGGTTTAGCAGCAAGGGTTGCCCTCTCACACAATCATTTCAAGTCTTTTTAATTTCCTGATATGTTTAGATAAACACTATCTATAACTTCTCTATAGGAAGTTACTACATTACAAAAACCATACGAAAAATAAATTTTCTCCAGTTATTAGCTCATTAGGGAAAGTACCTTCCCCTAATGAGCAGCAAAAGCTTGAGCAGCTGTACGTCCTAGAAGTTGCATTCTCTTATTTGTTTTAGCATAATTTCTTACATCTCTGCAGAGATTTTAATAAAAAAAGAAACAATACTGATGTTCATTTATTTATTTATTTATTTATCACGTTTTATAACTATCCCTCTTAAAACCTGAATCATTAAGGCAAACATCGTAGCCAACACCTTCTAGAGAGAAGGCCTGCGGACAAAAGGTATATTTCTATATATATATATACATATTAATTTCTATGCTTTTTTTGAGAGACTTAGCTCCAGTTTTGGATTTTTTTCCTCATTGTGGTAGTCTTATACAGCTGTGTGTTAAACTTCAACTTTATTACTTACTTTTAAAACCGTACAAATATGCATACATATTTACATTGCGCTTTATATGCATAGAGAAGAGAAGATACAGAAGAAGATTACGACTATAGTTCAGAGAAACCTGCAGCTAAAAGACAAAAGGCTATTCGGGCATCAGCAATATCTGAACAACGGGAGCTTCGTCTAGAGCAGAGGGTATAAGAGCTTCTACGTCAAGGGCAAGGGAAATTCCAAGAAAAGATGGGTCTAAAGGATATTACCCGGTGGCAAAGATGGATATCAGGTTATCCAACAAGAGAATAAATAAAGTCCCGGGCAACGCCGGGTTATCAGCTAGTTTTAGTATAAGCGCTTAAAATTTTGATCGTTCTACTTCGTAGCTTTTGCGTAATTCCTTGTAAATGAGATATGTTTGGTAAATTACAAGAAAAGTAATAGTAAAATCAAAATTTGTAAGGCTAGACAACAAGTTAGTTGCTTTTTGTTTGCTCTCTCTGTCCCATCCTGATGCAAAATAATTAGAATATGTATCAGTATGTAGGCCAAAACCAATTAACTCCAGGCATTTAATGATGTATGTTAAAGACAGATAAAAGTTGCTTAGTGCATTATGTCTGGATGACCATCTAGTCTTACAAAAATCAACAATGGCATTTCTTTGTCATAAGTGTGGTACTTCTTGTTGTGTGATATTACCTAACAGTGCGAATCTCTTTGGGCTAGCATTAAAAAACATCACTGCACTTTTTGCAATATCGAGAGCATTTTTGATAAAAGTGTAAACTCCTGGGGAAACCAGAACTATATATACAAATGGGAAAAAATGTGAATATGATAAATAAAAACAAAAGAAAAAACAACTCTTTAACCACAACAATAATTAAGTAAAAAGAAAAATACAACCTTATCCTAGAAGCGCTTTTCGAGGGCAAAGCTCTCATCATTCAGCAGGTGGAAAAGAAGGGAGTAACACACCAGATGAATCATCAGCATCAGTATCCTATATCAGTATCATCTGGTGTGTTACTCCCTTCTTTTCCACCTGCTGAATAATGAGAGCTTCGCCGTCGAAAAGCGCTCCTAGGATAAGGTTGTATTTTTCTTTTTACTTAATTATTGTTGTAGTTAGAGAGCATTTTTCACAGACAAAATTGAACACGAGTGAGCAATGCACAGATTTAAGGCATGCGAATGACAATGTACTATACATATTGAGCATTTGGTGCAGTATCTCTAACAAATCTTTGAACTCAAATCTTTGAATTCAAATTTTTGAACTGGACATATTACTTGCTCCATCATATGTTTGCCTAACAAGCTCGCCTTTCACCAAACCAAATTTATTCAACATGTTAATAATTTTTTCAGAAATATACAACCCAGTTATTCTTGTAAGTGGTACAAATTCAAGAAATTCCTCTCTAACATTTTTTGGAGTCAATAAATCGAATAGAAACACTTAAAATTTCCTTATCATTAGATGACACTTCATCTGCCATGATGGGAAAAAACTTGGATGTTTTAATTTTCTCGATAAGGTCATTTTGAATAACACTTCCAAGAAATTGTCAGCAACAACCTGAAGTGAAAGGACACGCAAAAAGCTGTCAGCTTTCATGCGTAGAGGAAGAAGAGGAAGAAGACTTCCAAGAAGCGAAATAATTTCAGCTTGTATTGTAGGAGATAGATATGTTGCATTGTTCAAACAGGTTTTTTTTTAAATGATTCTGAAGAATATCATCATGTTTTATTAAAAGCTTTAGTAATTCAATAATTTTCCAGGGTTTTTTCTATCACAACTCATGACTTAAGTCACAGTAGCACAGTTCTGATGGCCCACTGTTGGGCCAAAGTCAGCTGCCGACTGTTGGCCAACAATAGGAATTTGCACTTACGGCGGCAGTTGGCCAACTGACTTTTGCCCAACATAGGCCCAACAAACATGATATTGGTCTTTGGCAACGTTTGCCCATCACTGACATGTTGTTCTTTGCCAACATAGTACTAACATTTTTTAATGCTGCAAATTAATGAACATTACTTAAAGCAAACTATTCTATTAAACAAAATTTACTTACAACGAATACAAATATACAGGGTGATTACAAAAGAACTTCACGCTTTTAAAAATTTATTACATCAAAGCTATTCAGAATATAGACACACCACATACGGATTCTTCAAGAAAAACTCTAGAAGTTTATTGTAGCACAGCTAAAGATGTTTAATATGCCCCACTGTCGTGACACGGCATACATCAATGCGGTAGTCGAATTCGTCCCAAACCCGCATTAACATGTCTCCATCAATCCCACGTATCGCTACCGTAATGCGTTCTTTCAGCTCGTCTAGGTCACGGGGAAGGGGTAGGGTGAAGACCTTGTCCTTTACACACCCCCAAAAAAAGAAATCACAAGGTGCGAGGTCGGGGCTCCGCGGTGGCCACTTTGCAAGTTCCAGGCTATTGTTTGCTCGACCAATCCACTTTGCAAGTGTGATTCTACTTTGGCAACAATGTCTAACAATTGGAATAGAAAATTTAACTGGGCACGCCCACTCAACTTTCGTTGGATAGAGTATAGTTATCTTGTATATTTGAAAGGGTAAGTATAAAAAGGTGTTTTTGATTGAAAAACATTGCAATGAAGACTACATTCATCATTATCAATTTTTTTTTTTAAAATTACAATAGACCCATCCTTTGAACAGAAACAGTTATCAGGAGATTCACATGACAATTTACAGTGTTGACTGCCAGGAAAAGTCACATACTGAACAACATATCTCTCCTAGACACTGATTTCCACTTCTCATGGTCGATTGAAAACTATTTCCTGTTTCACCTAGTCTTCGTGCTACTTGTTCTAATGGACGATTTGGGCCACGAACCATATCCTTTAATTGTTTCAAAAAAATTCCAAAGGGAAAAGTTGAAAAGTTGTCTAAACGGCCAAAATTAGTTGCATCTAAACTTAAATGAATCAAATTGTCTACTTTAAAAAAACCATCATTTCTGAGCATAAAATGTTGAAATGCTGCTCACAAAACTCAACAGTTTGTCGGAAAATTGAATCCACTCAGAATCTAAAACAAAATCACTACATAAAATGTAAATAGCATAGAGGAATAGCATGAAGTGGTCATACAACTGCTTTGGTAGACTACCTCTCAATACCACAGGCCTAAAGTACAACAAAAAATTGCGAAATTCTGTAGCTTTACAAAATTTAACATATTTTAAACTCCTTGGCTTTCTCGAGAATTCTTTTGGTAGCGTTTATTTAGTATTTCCAATCTAAGTGAGATCTTATCAACATCACTGCTTTTAAGGCGACTCTTTTTAGGTCCTTTACATTTCCACGCCAGAAGCAGCTTTTTCATAATACCTAAACACACCAAGTGAAGGTAATCTAAAGGCACCTGTGAAATAAGCCCGATTGACAATTCTGCCAATGGTGTCAAAGTTACCTGATGGGAGTCATATTAAAATTTTTGAATCTATTATCCTGCATTAAAACTGAACTCTTTTGATAAGGCCATGCCATCCTGCCCAAATGCACTCCTTCTTGAGTACACTTTTCACATCCATTACTTGATGTGTGTCCTACTGTACATTTAATAAAACTTCTAGCAGGGGCATCAGCACGAATGCATCTAATGCGAAAAAATGCTTCACTTCATCAATAATAATACCATTGTGTTCAAGATGTAAGACTTCCTTTACAAACATTTGCAAGTAAGACTCACATGACGAAGATTTACCCTGGCCACAATACAGTGCTATAATGAATGGTTGTTGTTTAACAGCTTGGTCAACAATACCTAACAATGACCAGAAACAAAGTGTGGTATACCAATGGTATAACAATAGTATACCATCAGTTAACTGAGAGTGTTATTACCCTGTGCAATTCAAGATCAAGTTTAGCAACCAAATTTTTAATCAAAGAATATTCACATATTTTTACACCACATTTCAATATTTCTTTAACAGAATTTTAAATTTCAAAATATTTATATGAACCGCATTCAAGTGGTGTTACATTTGAAAATCGAGGAGTTCGTAAAAGAGTTGCTGCATCGTTTGGTAAAGCAGGACATAATGGTTTCAGCATTTTCATCATCAGATGAGTAAGTGCTATGTTACTAATATTATGTTGCTTTGACCACAAAGCAAGTTTGTATGACAATGTGTTTTCAGAAACATCAGAACATGCATCACAGTCAGATGCATCAGTAGAATTATCAATAAACATATCACTTTTTCAGTTAAATATTCATAGTCATCCATTAAGAGGTTTGACTGCTTTAGGTTTAGTCGGCGGCCTATCATGACGTACAAGGCCTGCCATTAGGTTTTGTCGGCAGGATGGGTTCAGTATATTCACGCTAGGGGGCAGGAAGTCAACAGAGAAGTCAACATTGCAATGATTGAGAACTTTCTCACACCACAACTCGACCGCTTTCCAGTGAATGATAACACACTTTTCCAGCAAGAATCTGTGTTCCCGGGGTGTGTCGTTTCTCGAAACGGAGATATCAGTTGGCCCCCTCGGTCTGCCCACCTATCAGTCTGCGACTCCAAGTTTGCATAAATTTCAATGGAGGACATTTGGCGGAAGTTGTATTCAAAAAATGATTTTTTTCTTATGATTTTTTTTATTGCAAAACAAATGGCTACTCTTTTACTTTCCATTAACACTTTAGAAGTTATTAAAAAATAATTGTTTGACAATAAAAATATTTACTAAATCTTCCCGTTTCACTGGCGGACCTTGTATTTTAATAAATATGATTGGATTAACTAAATCTGACCAATACACAAAATTGGTCACATACATACAGAAGGAAATTTTTTTTTTCATAATACTGAATTAAACGTATGAAAGTACTAAAAAGTACTAAATGCTCAAGATAGTATTAAATCAAATCCTAATACTTAAAATAAAATTCTAAATTTTTATCATACATAAAAATTTCAAAACATTTGAAGAGAATATTTCTTATATATTACCATAATAAAAATAAATAAGAAATATGCATTTAATTATATAGATAATTAACAGCATATAATCATTTTTACATTAAATGTGTATTGAATAATTTTACCTATTTTTAAATTTAAAACTAATTTAATTATAAGATAAATATTTTTTAAACGATCATTATTAAAACAGAAATTTAAAAACTATTATATTTTTTCCAGTTCAACAATCTAATTATGGGATCTTCAAACTATCCATGTATTCATTGCAATCTTCAAACATTTTCCAAATCTTGCCTGATTTTTATTGTAATTTATTAGATTTGTGAACATTATATGGAAGTTGATCAGATATTTATTTTCTGAAAAAATTGTCATTACAGTTAAGAAATTTCAACACATTATCTTAAAATATAAATAAATGTGTTAAAAAATCTGCATGTTATGCACAGTTACAGAAATAAATGAAAATTCCAGTAGCATGTAAAACATGTGTAAATTTATTTATTTTTTTAATATTATCAACTTTGCTGGTTAAGCCCATGTACAAGTATTTCATTTAGAATACTAAAATAGAAAACCAAGTTAGACTAATACGAATGTTTTGAAGTTTACAAATTAAAGTGCTTTTCAGGTGATAAACTCTATAGCTTATCGGGTAAACAGTTTATACATGATTTCTTATTCGAGAGAAGCTAGTGAATGACATTTACAATGGCTTCTCTCTCTAAGTTTTGGTGATATTCGAAAACTAATTTTGGATAAAAAAGAATTATGATTACATGCTATTGGAATTTTCATCTACTAGTATTACAGTGACTAAAAATTATTTAAAATAATTAGATCCAATAGTTGCATTTCGGACAATTTTGCTGGTGAATGAGAAAATAAATAAAAGGGTCTTTTAATAGCAAAATGGTAGAAGTTTTAATAAACAAAGACCCCTACCATTTTGCTATTCAAAGACCCTTTTATTTATTTTCTAAAATAATTAATGGGATTAAAGCATCTTTAAAACTTTTATGGTAGTATAATTTTGTTTTGATGAAAAATATATGAAATGAATTTATAAAAACAAAATTTGGAATATTTATATTGAATTGTGCAATTACTGAAAGTACACTAGAAGGATAGGTTAGGTTAGGTTAGGTTAGGTTATGATTAATGAAAAATATCATTATATGGTGGGATTGGAGTAGAAAAATCTTAAGCTTATTTACATATAAGTAAGTTTAAATTTCTACATACTGCTGTTATACTTAGAAGGCAAATATATATATTAAAACTAAAAGTTTTACTGTGTATCTTTTATACGACAGAAGATTAGTTAAATGTAATGTAAAGGATAAATCTTTTATTTCTGTCAAACAAAAATCAAAGATATGAAAATAAAGTCTAAATAAATTTTCATGCTCCTATGTTTTTTTACAGATCGACTACTGGAAAACATTATAAAAGAATGCCAACAATTGGATCAGATAAATTCCGTTAAAAATGAAAAGCCAAAACACATAAACAGTTTAGTTGATTCAGTAAATGCATGTGATTTGCATTTTAAATTATATGAATTGGAAGGGAATAAAATAGAATGTACCACTCTCAGAGGTATGAATAAAACATCATCTACTAAAAAATTCTCAATTAATTTACATATTCCAAACTTTTTAAATTAATACTTTGTTTTAGGAAATGAGAGAAACATTTTATTGGAAAAGCTTCCCATTCATTTTCAGAAGTTTTTACATCCACAAAGAGCTGGAAAAACCAGAGATCTTTGGAAGGTAAGAATTGTTACAAAATAAACTGTGAACAAATACTTATTTAAATACTCCCTTTGCAAATTTAGAATGTTATGTTATATTTAACTTTTTAAATTATTCATTTTGCAAAGGTCACGCAGTATTCACATTATCAATAATTTAGATATCTATTCAATAAATCTGCAATAATTTCTGTTTATAAAATTTTTCTTTCATTTAATACAGATGTTTCAAACAATTTACTGGGAATGTCTCCATTCGACAGGCATAGACTCTGTCTCATTATGACTGCTGCCCCCAAAAGTTTACTTGTGCACTAAAAATTTTGAATTTTTGTAATTCTGACTTCGGATTCTTAAAGATCATCAAAAAATAAAATAGGAATGTCTGCAGACCACTCTTTATCTCTTTGTCTTCATCGATAAAATTGGTTCAAAGCTTTAAAAGTTCCACACTTTAAAGGGCCTCTATCTCCTAAACGGTTGGATCAATTGAAAAAAACACCAAGAATAAAACATTTCTCCAATATTGTGTACAATCTCAATATGACATTAAAAATAGGGGTTCCTATTAAAAATTCCAAAGTTACCCCTTCCCCCCAGCCCCTCTAACAAGGGAGGGGGGTAATTTTAACTAATGAATTTCCCCCGCGAAATAATTCACTTTTGAATTTGGGCAGTTTTTCGTACAATCACGGATAAAGTAAACGGATGCGACACTCAGCCAGTTTTCTAAACCCATTTTCTCCCACGGCCACCAGAGGGCCCAAAGCACTCAGAGAAAACATGGCGCCTGGTGGAAGAGCATGTCCTGCTTTATTTTGTCGAAATTATTGATATAAAACTTCGAGATTATCTTACTTTCATTTTCGGAACGATCCTGAAAGGTGAATAGACCTAATGTTTATTATGAAATGCAATGAAACATTAGAGACAAATTAATTATACCTTATTTTCAAATACAGGTGTTCGAAATGGACGATAACATTTTTGAAAGGAACCATTTAAAAGAAATGACCCCAGAAGAACTGAATAAAAGTTTCTTATTTTCATTATGATTTTATTTTATTACACTTTTATACTAAAATTTAATTATCATAACGAATATGTTCCTGTATAGTTCATTTGTTTAAAAATTATTTCAATAAAATTTTTTGAAATTTATTAAAGGTCTTCTTTGTAAAATCTCTTTATTTAAAAATCATTATAAAAATTAATCTATAAATTAAATTAAAAATTATTTATAAAAATAAATAGAAATATATTGTGTTTAATGTATGAAATATATCAGAAAATATTATTATAAAAACTTAAAAGTAAAGAATTCATATGCATAGTAGGCTACTGAAAAGAAATTTTCCCCTGGAAGAGGGCTGCACGGTGGAACAAATAACTTTCTCCCACAACCAATAGAGGGCACCACAAAAACATGTTATACAGTAATGTAAAGGAGTGTCGTATCCGTTTTACTTTATCCGTGGTACAATGCTTTGTTTCCGAGATATTCAGTTATCTTAACATAAATGCTTCACCCCTGTATAATTATTCAGTTTAAAGTGTTGTTTTGTTGTTATGCTCCATCGAGTCGTGGCCGACTCCTGGTGACGTCGTGAACATAAGACCTCCACCCAGTTCTGTCTTCGCTGAGCTTTCGGAGCTCCTTCAAGTTCCTTCCAGTGATCTCCCTGACTCCGTCCAGCCATCTGGTTCTCTGCCTTCCTCAGAGTGCCTATAAGGGGAATGGCGACAACTCGGAACGGATTTTGATTGGTTAACTCTCCGGTCGCCATAGTTTTCCCAAAATAGCATGCCGTTTGCATTGCAGATATAGAGAAATTAAAAGTAAACTCCACGGAAAAAATCGACTTTATTTTTTTTGCATCATAACATTAATCCAGGTTAATAGAGTATATATCATTCAAAATTTTTCGATTTCTCCTAATATTTTATTAAAAAAAAATGCCTCGGAAAATTGAAAATTTGCGTGAGATCTTCCATTCCCTTCTCCAGAGAGCACGACGGAACAAAGCGTCATTTCCTGCCGCGAGAACCTCGGGGAATTTCGTCGCCGAGATTCTAGTCGCTTTCAACGATGCTACATGTCGTTAAGATTTTGCTAACCTGTTTTATGTCGGAATGCCTTCAATTTGTTCGCTGTTTAAATGTGTAAATAGACAATCGTATAGAAATTTCACGTTTCATAGATTTCCACAATCAGAAGCGATTAAAAAGCAGAGGATTAGTTTTTCACAGCGAGGGAACTGTTATCCAACTCCAAACAGCATCGTGTGTTCAGCTCATTTTGAAGCGTCTTGCTTTGTCTACGCATCCACCGTTATAAATTCAGTATCAATTCAAACAAGAAATTCGCTGAAACTAGATCACGTATTAGGTGTTCTTCCAACTCTAAACGGCCTGGCGTTCTTCAAGAACAACGACCGCAACAGCATTTGTTAAACTCCGAAGGAAAGAGGTAGGCATATCTGCTGTGTGGAGCACACGCCGCCGTAATGTGCACACGTCGACACGGCAAGCAGAAGATCCCGTTTCACGATTTAATACATAGGGCTGTATATCGCAGAAGTTTCCGTAGCATTTAATTCTGCTAACAGCCCTTATACATCGCTGTCACTGTTATCAAAATCGCTATCGTCAATGTCGGTCTTGTTTTCATACTCGTAATCCATTGTAGGCCTAGAACACTGCGATGCCCTTACCAGGGAAGCGGGAGAACTGATAGCAATGCCTGCACTGCCCTGCCAATTTACTGATAGCGGCGCCAGCGTCCAATGTATGATGTCACGATTTCGAAACTCCTTCGCACCTCTCGGCAACTTCTGACGTCACAGGTGCCGAAACGTGGCGTCAGTGTCGATCGGGGGGAAGGGAAATAATGAAAGTTTTTTTTAATATATATTTTATCAATTTTGAGTTCGAATTGAAAATTTTTATACATGCTACGTTATTATTGAGACCTTCATCTTTCATTTTAAACAAAGTTGTTTTGAGTGTGGAGTTTACCTTTAACAGTTTTCGTTCCGTTTTTCGTTTTATTGTGCATGTTCTTAATTTTTGCTATAAAAATTGCATTATTCAAGTTTAAAAGTTGTGGTTTTATTAGATTCGCTTTAAAATTAAGGGTTGAAGTGGCGAAAAGGGAAGGGAAAGAATATTTTTTCATAATAAAGTATTTATTGTTTTACTGTTGTTCATAAAAATGTGAATCTCACAAAATAAAGTGATTTTTAATAATATAATAATAGATAAATATTTCAAAGAATGTTAAAAAAATTTATAATTTTTATAATTTCAAGGAAATTTTATTCAAGAGTTATTCGGGCCTAACAAGCAAATTTTTTATCTTGAAAAATTTAAAACAAACCGTAAAACCAATAGCAAAAATAACATTTAATAAACAAAACATATTTAAGTCAAGTAATATATTCAAACGGAGACAAATTTTGGAAAATGAAACTTGAAATTTAAGTTTTTTTATAGATAGTTTGTAGCGTCAAAATCTATTTTGCAGTTGTTATTTAATTGCTAGACAGTGAAGTGATCAACGAGGCCTGATGACGAGCGCGAAAAGTTTTGCCAAGTTTTTATCTCCTTTAACACCTAGGCGCAACTATTATAATTTTGGTGCATATTTGTTAATTTATTTGCAACTTTCAAACACAAGAAAGTGACGTTAGTACAATTCCACGATAAAAAGAATGTAAAAGTTAATCTAGATATTTTCCTAAAATTAATCATCGATAATTGAGATTTTTTTTTCATCTTTTGCAATAGATGTCAAACTTTATTTTTGTATAAATATAAAATGTGTAGAGACTGCTAAATATAAACTCTTTTGTTATTCGCTATTAGTTTCCCTTCTTGCTGAAAAGGTGAAAAATCAATTCTCGAACTTGCTATCAGCTTATCAAATAATCATATTTATTATGAAAATTAAAACGTTAATGCGCTTCTTTTTTGAACCTCCTTTATCTAATGTACAAATAAAAGCTTGGTAGGCTAACCAGCATCAGCCATCTTTACATTTATTCTTAATAAGCTGAAAAGTATCGTAAATTGTACCTCTGCTAATTCAATCGTTGGGAAAAACATGGCCGACGGCCCGAGTTGTCGCCACTCTCCTTACAGGCACCCTAGCCTTCTTCTTCCTCTGCTGCCCTCTACCTTTCCCAACATGATCATTTTCTCCAGTCCATCTGGTCTTCGCATTACGTGACCAAAATAGGACAATCTCTCTCTGCAAATTTTGATTCCAATGTGCAAAGAGGCCGAATTTGGTCGAGAATTGATTGATTTGTCCTCCTTGCTGTCCATGGAACTCTTAGCAATCGTCTCCAAGCCCAGAGTTCAAATGCGTCAATCTTTTTCCTCTCCTTTTTTCTTGTGGTCCAGCTCTCACATCCGCACATCGCCGCAGGAAAGACCAGCGCCTCCACCAGTCTTATCTTCGTTGAGATGGAAATATCTCTGTCTTTCATAATCTTCTCGAGAGTTTTCATTGCTTTTCTTCCCAGATCAATCTTCTTGAAATCTCGCCATCACATTGGCCATTGCTCTCAATAATGGATCCTAAGTAATTGTATTTTCCAACAACCTCTATACTTTCTCCATCAATTGCAAGATTGTCCAGA
Organism: Rhysida immarginata; assembly: GCA_023313115.1. Taxonomy (NCBI): domain Eukaryota; kingdom Metazoa; phylum Arthropoda; class Chilopoda; order Scolopendromorpha; family Scolopendridae; genus Rhysida; species Rhysida immarginata. Next base: position 139,298 of record JAHWFO010040816.1, read on the forward strand.
TTAGCAGTTGTCATTACCTTAGTTTTCTTAATGTTTAGGAAAAGCCCAAATTTTTCATTTTCCACTTATAGTTTTATAATGAGAGCTTTAAGGTCTTCTTGACTTTTTGCAAGCAGTGTGGTATCATCGGCATATCTCAAATTATTAATGGTGCATCCGCCAATTACAATTCCAGCTTTCATATGTTCCAACCCAGCATTCCTCAAAATATATTCACTGTAAAAGTTGAACAGGTATGGAGACAAAATGCACCCTTGTCTCACTCCCCTTTTAATCTTGAAGCATTCAGTTTCTCCAAAAATTGTTCTTACAGTTGCTTCTTGTTCCTCATAAAGATTTCGTATTAACAGGATCAGGTATTCTGGTACTCCCATTATACCTAGAATCTTCCATAGTTTTTCGTGGTTCACACAGTCAAATGCTTTGCTGTAATCGATGAAGCAGAGTGTCACGGGTAAAATTATAGCGCAGTGGAAATGAGCTTAACAAGCGTAAAAGAGACAGCAATGTAGTCATATTAAATTTTTAGATTTATTAAAACAAACTTAAGTGATACAAAAGTAATAATAATAATGCAACACATAATGGTTTGCAACCTGGAACCAGAAGGCAGGATATGGGCGTCCTCTAACACGAGGATTCGCCCTGAGGAGAACACATTGCCTCCTTTACAAACAAATTAGAAATAACAACAGTTACCAACCGATATAATATACATCGACGTCCTGAACGGATTAACTGAAAGAATGGGAGCTCAACGAGCCCGAACTACTACACAGGAGAGGTAGTAGCAAACAGGCGCTTAATGCGCGGTATTTTAACTAACGGTCTGAAGATCTACTCGCATGTAGGTATTCCTGTATTTGGTTCTGAGGCTGCAGAAACATATAATGGACTACGGGAACCCTTCCCCTCTAAGGCGGCGACGCACCGCGTTTATTGGGAGGCCAGTAAATGCTGATCTTGTAAAGAGAAAGAAATATGAATTCTTAGTCCAAACCTCAAACGTAAAGAAAAGATAGCAACGCTGCGCGAGAGGGCGTGGCGCTGCTAGACTGAATAGGAGAGACTGAAACGAAATATAATATGCACATGAGTCAGCTTACTTCCGAGTTGAATAATAGGCACCCAAATCTTTTTTAGTGAATGCTGCCAAGCCCCACGGGGCGATTAATGTTCAGTCGTCTGACTCCTGACTTGCGGAGCCCTCTTTCCACGTAGCGGTCCCACTGGATAAAGGCCTGGAGAGGCTGGTGACCACTACCAAGTTCGTTCGATGAATTGCAGAGGAGATATGCTCAGCTGCCACTCGACCCGTCGCCGGAACACTGACGCTAAAGTAGCCAGAATTGATGCACTCCTCGACGAGCACTGGTTTCCAAATTGACGACCACACTTCAATACCGGGCGAGTTTCGGCTTCTCCGTCGTTGGCTGCAACGATGTGTACTCGCGCCGGCCGGTCGGATTTGGACCTTCCAGCTGCTGAATAAAAACAAGCACATGTACAGTTAATTCCGCGCGAGGGCTGCGACGAGTCTTTTTCACCATTCGTATTCTCAGGCTGCACACAAACACCGTCGTTCACGCTACGACTGTTCGCAGAGCACGGAGGTTCACACACGAACCAAGCATTCCATTCATACGTGAAATTCGGCGTAAAAAAGTTCCCGAAATGTCTTTCCTCGTGTGGAGCCCGTGCTTGACCTCTTGCTCGGACGGTTGACTCGTGCACTCCCCTAGAATGTCTCTTTTCCTGCGCCCGCCTCTCAAAAATCGCGCTATCGCGCACATCCCCGCCTCTTCCGTCTTTTGGCTTTTTGCCCCGCCATCTGTTGCCAGTGTTACGCTGTACATGCCTATTGGAGTTATTAATAATATTATTAATATTACTACTGTCAACAGATGAAGCCTGAGGCTGAGTTTTAGAAGCAGACGCTCCATTAGAAAGTTTACGACCGCGCTCGCGCTTGCTCACAATACTTTGTTGAATATCTTTATTGAACTCCTTGCATCTCTCTATGATCCATCTAAGATTGGATATTTGGTCACGAGTTCCCCTCCCTTTTCTGAATCCTGCCTGTTCTCTTGGTAATTCGTTCTCCAAGTATGGTTCAATTCTTCTTTGAATTACTTTAAGAAGCATTTTACTTGCATGTGGGATTAGTGCTATAGTGCGGTAATTTCCGCATTCTTTGGGATTCCCTTTCTTATATATTGGTAAAAATACCGACTTTTTCCAATCTCTGGGCCAAATTCCAGTTGTCCAGATTTGATGGAATAAGGTTCTTAGGACTTCTATGGCCTCATCTCCAATTTCTTTGAACAATTCTATAGGAATTTCGTCATTTCCTGGGGCCTTACCTTTACTCATATCTTGTAGTGCTAATCTGATTTCATCGTCTAGGGGAGATGGTTCGATGGTACAGTCAGTTTTGTTAATTTTCTTTGTTTCTATATCATTTTGAGCATAAATTGCTTCAGTGTATTGTTTCCACCTTTTCCTGATGTGTCGTTTCCATAAGACAGTTTTCCTGTCCATTAGCAATCATTCCGTATTTTGTGTAAACTTCCCCGTAATTTTCTTAATTTTATTGAAAAGATCTCTCGTTATACCAATTTTATTATTTGCTTTTATTTCTTTGCATTCTTTGTTCAGGTACTGTTCTTTATCCTTTATTACTTGTCTTTGAAATTCAGAATTCAATTGTCGCATTTCAATTCTGTTGCCAAGCGATTTCATTTTTCTTCTTTCTGCCGCAATTTTGATGGCATCATCTGATATCCATTTAGATTTCTTTTTCTTTTCAATTCTTGGAATATTCTTTATAGCTTCAGCATTGATAATATCCTTTATTTCAGCCCAAAATCTTTCTGGCTCACTCTCACAAAGATTCAGAGCATTGAACCTGTTGCTCACATTCATTTTAAAATCATTGTGAATATTCTTAAGATCAAATCTTGCTGGCATACAGTTTTCTTTCCTCTTTTTGAGATTTACTAGCAGCTGATGGTCTGTTCCACAATGTCACGTTTAAATAATTAGCAAATGAGTATTGCGCAGTGGCAGGGGCGTTAAAATATAAATATAAGTGTTAATTAAATAGCAATAATAACAAAACAACAGAACTCGGTAGGTTTAAATTATACCTGCTTAAATTCAACGGTATGAAAATAAAATATGATCATCTTAATCTAGCTTATCAAAATTTGCGACAATGACATTTGAATAACACTTCAAATTATAAGTAATGATAAGCGTACTTAGAGCTACCGATAAAGGTATTATCAAATCCGTAACTCTAATACCAAAAACTTAACAGCAGTAACATATTAGCAATACAAGACTCCAGTTACAAATACCGCACCAGCTGTAATACTTGCAAAGACAAATATCCGTTCAACTTGAACGCAAACAACATAAGAAGAACCTTAAACTTAATAGGTTTAACTTAAATTCGGGTATTACCACAAATCAAAATGGAAACAAACCATAGGTATCTTAGTCTGTATTATCATAAATCGTGAAAATGACAATTAGACAATATTTCAAAGGTATAGATACTTAAGACTACTGATAATACTAAATATCATATACTATGATTCTGGTGATAAGAGACTTAGCCAAAGTAATCTATCATTAAATACAAACTACTGTTATAAATTCAGTAGCAAGCACAAAGCTTGTTACAATGATATCCGTTAACTTTGAACGTCAAGATACAATTCAAACTATAAGCACTTTCTTTTCTTTTTTTTTATCCAGATAGAAAAGAGTCAAAGTCTGATTCGATACACTTTCTACAGTTCAGTTTCAATGTCTCTAAATTTCAATTACAGCCTCAAAAGTTCAGTAACATAGCAATGGTCGACATTGCTTGAATTCGGGAACAAATAAAGTCCTTAAATGTATAATAACGACTAGGAAAACATTTCAAAAAAATAATTGAACATGTTACGATTAAGAATTGGGATGTTTCATTAAACCTGCCACAAATACCTAGCCAATAATTGCTACAAAAATATGTATGAACCGCTTCAACCAGAAAACACTCAGCTGAACACAAAGATGAGACGTTTGAGTAGCACTCACAAACAGCTTTCGAGCAGGCTTCACTTATCCGACGCACAGATACACAAACGTTGGCGACAAATAGCAACTATGCCATTCAGGAGTTGAAGAATAAAAGAAAAATGACACTCGCCGAAATCGGTGCTAATAAGCACGGGGCGCACACACAAACCAACACCAATTATCGTCCACATAATTATTAATTAGGGTAAAGCCGAGGAAACGTTCCAGATAGGCTTCTAAACCAAAAGGCCACAGCCCTTGCACTTTTGAACACACCCGTAGCTCGCTATAGCTGAGCTCCGGGAAACAATGCTTTACTAACTCACAATTGATGCCTAATTGAAAACGGGCGCTTACCAGGATAAGCCTTCTGTGCTCCAATGTCCATGTCGGTAAATATGGAGTCCTCGCAGAACTACTGTGAACTGGCTCGCTCTCGCTTCGGCGGACATCTTGCCATGCTGGCAACTTCGCAGTGGCAGGGCTCTCTTGCTCGACGCCGCTGTCGCTCCGCTTTTTCTCGTAGAAGATTGGGAGGCTAAGATTGTCGGAATCTTCTCTCCGCCATCTTACTTCTTCGTCCTTCTCTCCAGCCGCGTTCGGCTGCGCTGAGCTGCCTCGTAGTTTTCCCAGGAGACCTTTCTCGATCTTACCCGGTCGGCTCCATTACAACGAATCCCCCCATGGTGGCCTTTCCGTTCGTCATCACGAATCTCCCGCCGCTCACGTTGATTGGCTCTTCCCGCGTGTTTCCTCTGGTGACGTCCTCGGTTTCGATATCCTCTTTCCGCTCTCGTTCGATGGAAAACACGAGTTCGGTAATGGTGGATGACGTCATCGACATTCGTGATGTCATTCGAATTCCGTGACACACAATCAGCGCCTGGCAAAGTTTTAGCAGATTGAACTGTGCTTTTCTATCTTTTATTATATAAGTCTGTCCCCCCCTTTTATTTTTTGAACCGAAGCAGATATGTCAATTTTGATGAATCCAATGA
>JAHWFO010040816.1:175627-209803 GCA_023313115.1 Rhysida immarginata
TACCGGTTGGGCAAGAAATAACGTGAGGTGTTCAGAGCTTGCTAGCGGGAATTCTATTAGGCCAAATGCAGTACATTTTGGTGTATATACTTAGTGGAACATGCAGTTTCGATTTCTGCAAACAAAAAAATAGTACCAAAAGTCGCCACAGGGGCCGCTTACTTCAAGAAAACAATGAATACCTAATTGTCAAATGAACAAATACCGTACAAACCAACTTTAGTAACAACAATAAACAATGTCTTATTTTTAATTACAAATGTGTTTCAATATGACCACCAGTGTGCTGTTCCAATAGCTGCATGCGGTACACGACATTTTCTATGGCAGCTCGCTTATTAATTATTAATAAATTTATTAAGATAAAGAAAATTTAAACTTTTCGTGGCATAATCGTCTAATCTCGTCTCTATAAAGGACAAAAAGAAATTAATTACTTTGTGTTAAAACCAAAATAAAACAAAAGGATTGATAGACATTTTTTTAAAGATTATGAGCTTGACTTGTCATACAGAAATACGACTCTAAAGACGACTCTGGGTAACCCTAAAGACAAGATAAACTCAGTTTACACTTTGGTATCTATGAATAGCCTTGCAGTTTGTGTGACGCCATTTATCAGGATCAGTCAAAAAGCCCTGTGAAAGTTAGAATGAAAGAACACTTGGCCCATATTAAATATTACAGACCCTAAAATACAGCGACTGCCAAACATGTCTAAGAAAAGAAACACCAAATGGCAAAAGAAGATTTTAAGTTAATCCGAAGAGTTTACAATAAAGTATTATTCAACGCCTATGAAACATTAAAAATAGAGAAGATGCCCCAAAATTTATGCGTGAATCAAGATTCTGGACCAATAGGGTCCTAAATTATTTCAGCTATAACTGCTACCACATAAGTTGAACGCACGGCCGTCTATATCTATCAGGCCTGGCAACTGAGGATTGATCACGTCATGCTAGAGGTCGGTTGCCAGGGAACCCCCTTCTCAACGGAAATACTTTAACATTGAAATACTTAATTGATGACAAATTATGTTTAATCAAATTACACGAATACTCCAGTAATATGAAAAAAATTACCTCCTCCGTTAACATGACGACATCATGCCTCGGCGACCTCTAGCATGACGTCAGTTTTCAGGCCTGGAGATATAGTACGGCTGTATTGAAAGACAGGATGACATTATTTCTAACGCCAGCCAATAGACGTTAACGGGAAGTAAATCGCTTAGCTATTCCATGAAACATCCGCTTTCATTTTCGAAACATCGTTTTCGTATTTATATTTAGTTTCTATTTTCGTTTTTCTTTTAAATAGATAAATGAAGTTAATAAATTAATAAATTAAAAAATGACGCAGTATAGTCGACTCCAATGCAATTAGTTTTATGACTTTTAATAGGCTTTCCACGTTTCAACGATATCTCCACCATTACTATAGTAGAACAAGTGCATCATGGGTAAAACCCAGACAAAGCATATTGATGATATTGATGAGATGACTTAGAAGATCTCCGGCCATGACGGGGTGGGGGTCCCCATCGTCTAGGGGACCAAACACGCTATTACAGCAGACGTTTTCTCAGGCAGAGTTAACTATAACGATCAGAGAGGTAGAGAAAACAATAAAGAAGAGACGATCGAGAAAAGATCGACAGCACAGTGAAAGAAACGAATCACTTAAAGTCTGTGGAAAGTGAAAAGTAAAAACTTAGGAAAAATTCTTCTCAATTAAAACTCTTAGAGAAGAGAGCAGAAACTAACGATCGGCGCGTCCGCCATTTTGTTTCTTCCTCCGAAAAATTTGTTTTCGTTACAAAGTGTGACTGGAAAAATAATAAAGATAATTTGAGACGATATCAATTGTGACTCTTAAACAATAGGGCGTTTTACCAGAGTTATAATGAGTTTAAACAATGGAAAAGACTTATAACGTTGTTACAATGATTAGAATTTATTTACAATAATAAGTTGGGAGTAGCAACGATAACAATGAAAGAGGATAACTGGTTGAAAAAGGAATACAAATACAAAAAAGCCGGACGAGAATGTAAAAGAGGACGGACGAAAAATGATTTTTCTGTTCGCTCGATGACGATCGAGTGAGATAGTCCAAAAATTAGGAGATAGGAAAGGAAAAGGAGACGAATCCGATCCGTAGCGAAGGGTCCAACTTTTCGAAGTTTCAACGTATTCCGTTATAAACCAGCTAAATACATTTTTATTTGGGACTTTAAATTGAATCATAGACGATGCTAGAATTAATGTGGTTTTTTCCCTTAGAAGTATTGAAAGTGGAAGACGATTTTCAGCATGGCATTCCAACTGTATCTCATTTATTTTGAAGTTTGATTCAAACGTCGGTGACGATTGGACGTAGCGACTGTTTGGGCTTGAGACTTTATGACCGATTCTTGCAAACAAAATAGACGCTATCCAGGTAAAACGTTTAACATTGTTTTTTGGTGAGTTCCGCAGAATGGAGACCTAAGACCGATTTACCAGAGTAATCCCATTAGACCACTTACCTGATTCAGTGTGACCGAAAAGGCTAGACCTGAAAGAAAAATAGGTAAATTTTTACTACCCGCACAAAAGCGATGCGAAACATAACAATGTGCACAAGCAAAAACTGCAAAACTTAACAATCCGAAACATAACAATGGCTGAAAAATACTGTCACACGACCCGCCATCTGGAGAGAGTGAGGTCAGTGAGTGAGGTTATCTTAGGAAACTTTTAACCTGCAGGCGGTAAATCGCTGTGGGCAATAAATCACTTTTGGCAGTAAATCACTGTGGGCGGTAAATCAATGTGAGCGGTAAATCACTGTGGGCGGTAAATCAATGTGAGCGGTAAATCACTGTGGTCGTAAAAACTTAACTACCTTTAAATTTAACAAACTTTTACCACTCTCGGCGCTTCGCGCTTCACGTCGGCCCTGCGGGCCTCATTCAATAAGCTCATTGGTCACTGTTTTCTGTCTACGACGTCCCCCTCCGGGGGTAAATAATTGATATATACCCCAACCTATTTGGTTACAGGAGGCAGTTGGTTTCCCCTCGGCCAGTTACAGGAAGCTAATGATCCGTATTTTTTAATGGTCACAGAAATGGCTGCCAGAAAGTTACGGGAACTCATTTTATAGTTAAACCTAAGTTAACCCAACCTCAGTTAACCTAACCCAACACCAGAACGCTCAAAAAAATGCTGGCTTACCTTTAAGACATGGTTCCTTTCGACAATGGCTAATTATCCAGAAAGCAGAAAAAAGAAAATCTGAAATCTACAAACAGTTCGAAACGACCGCGACATGCCAATTGTGTGGTTGCTATAGCAACAGCTAACGCATGACGGGAAGAGACAGCTATGGGCGATAAATCACTTTTGGCAGTAAATCACTGTGGGCGGTAAATCAATGTGAGCGGCAAATCACTATTCGCACGACGAGAAGAGACAGCCAAAACACGCCCTCTAACGTCGGAATCCACAAACAAGACACATTGCCAAAAAACCCCGCAAAATCAGTCGGCGTGCGATTTGTGCGGATAGCAAAAATTAACCGGAAAATAAAGTATTAAAAAACTCAATCAATAAATTAGCATCGTATCGACAAGGAAACGATTAAAAGTAAAATTAAAATCGGTTGGTTTGAACTATCTGACCAAGGCTTTGCTTTTATCGCGTTTGTTCAATTCAATTCTTGCTCCTGCGTTTTTTCCTCCTTTCAAATTCAATTGTTGGGTGATTTTACTGTTGCTGCTGGCTGTGGTGTTTCTTATGTTAGGCGCGAAGTGATATCACATGTTTGGTGTTTCTGGTAGCGGACTTTTATTGTCTTTGGTTGTGAAGTGGCTTGTTTCTAGAGTTAGGCGTTGGAAGGCGTGTTTTTGCCGTTTTTTCCCGTCGTGCTGTAGCTGTTGCCATCGCAACCTCACATAATTAGCATTTCGCGGTGGTTTCGAGCTATTTGTGGATTTCTGATTTTCTTTTTTTTTTGCTTTCTGGATGATTAGCCATTGTCGAAAGGAACCATGTCTTAAAGGTAAGCCAGCGTTTTTTGAGCGTTCTGGTGTTGGTTTAGGTTAACTGAGGTTGGGTTAGCTTAGGTTTAACCATAAAATGAGTTCCTGTAACTTTCTGGCAACCATTTCTGTGACCACTAAAAAATACGGATCATTAGCCTTCTGTAACCGGCCGAGGGGAAACCAACTGCTCCCTGTAACCAAATAGGTTTACCCCCGGAGGGGGACGTCGTAGACAGATCGCCGAAGGCGTTCGAGTAACGGAAAACAGTGACCAATGAGCCTCATTGAATGAAGCCCGCAGGGCCGACGTGAGGCGTCAAGCGAGAGTGGTAAAAGTTTGTTAAATTTAAAGGTAGTCTTTTCCACAGATAACCTCTCTCAATATACGGTGGGTCGTTCATCACTGGAACTACTTTTAGACTTGGTCACGTAATCTGAAAAAAACGCAGCTTCCTGAACAATCGACCGGAAAGAAAACGCGCGCCGACAATTGAAATGAACAAACGCGAAAAAAGCAAAACGCCGTGGTCAGATAGTTCAATTTAACCTTAAAATCTTACCTTAGGGATAGTGAAGATTGGACCACAATTGAAACGAGAGATGCGCCTTCGAAGTTTTGCGTTCGGGATGACCGCGGCACCTTTCCTTCCTAACAATTTTCCTCGAGTTCCTTTCTCTCCTGAGTGAATGTAAGACGCGAAAGAGATAACTCCCCCTCCCACCGCATAATTCTTTACTATTAGTGTCAGCTGGCCCTGTTGGATTGTTTTACCAGAGAATAGTGTGCTTCGAATTCCCCCTTTAACTGACAACTTTGACGCCCATTTGATGAAATTTATTCACGTTATTGACTCAAAACGATTAATTCTAGTTAAAAGATTTTAATCTGGAGAGACAACTTTCGTAGGACGTAACAGGCTCGAAAACAGAACTTTAATTACAGAATTATCAAATACTACCTCCGTTCAGAAATGATTGTCCGTTCTGATACTTTTGTTAAACATAAGAACATTAATTAGAAACCATTATGGACAAAAACCATACTTATTAGAAAACAGTACGGCCTACATTTGGAAAATTAATTTGAATGAACGAGTCGTTACCCTGAAAAGCTAATAAACTCGACCAGGCTCATTCATTCTCATTCATTTTCAAATGTACTGTTTTCTAATAAGTAATAAAGTTCCAATAAGTTTCTAATGAGTTTTTCTGTTTTAGTCTACATTAGCTAGCCATACCTTTCACTTTACCCACTCGATAAAGGGCAGGGGATGAGATTTTTTTCACCGGGTTTATTGCTAAACCCACATTTTACAACTTTCTAAATAACACATGGGGTCTAACCCCTTCTCCTACAAAATTAAAATTTTCAAAATTTACCCCTTCACCCCCAGGGACGCGAAATGTTTTTATTCTGAATTAGGGGACATTAAAACCAAATAATCAATATTTATTTTCCCCCAATCTGTTCCCCTTGAGTCGTTATTTGGACCTAAAGACGGGACACCAATTATGAAACACCCTGTATAAGTTTCTGTAGCTAATAAAATGTTCTCTTATAACTAAATATGTTTCATTTGAATATTTCTTTTCCTTTGCAATTTTTGGGCGACTGTGCATTACTTTTCAGCTGACCCTCGTACTTTGAAATAATCGAAAGTTCTTTTTGAAACATCTTGCTGTGTGACACTGAATTTAGAGTATCCGGAAGCAAAGATTACAAATTGGAAATCACAAATTGGAAAAAGAATGCACTGCATCAGGATAAGTATTCCTGAAGTGGGCCCCTCAAAAACAAACACGTCATAAAATTTAAAAATTATAATTTGGTAGTACTTAATGGAGTATTAAAATTCCCAAAATATTTTTGAAAAATTTCCATTTGTTAAAAAGTTTTTCTGAAGCCAATTTTTTCAAATATCTTTGAAATGTTAAAGATAGCAAGTAAAAAAGTTAAATTTCATAACAAAACATAAAAGAATGAGAAAAACCTTTTTGTGTAAAAAAAAAAACAAAAAAAAAAACAAAAAACACGAGGGTTGGGGCAAAAGTCATGGCAACTATTTTTTTTTTAAAGATACCAGTCCGGTTGGAAAATGTGACATATACAGAAGAAAGGACAAGGTGTTAACGACTTGTGTGGACAATGAATAGCACTGAAATATTGTAACACACTAATTTATTATGGTAGTATACAGGGCAATATGGCCTTCACGGTGCAAAAGAATGACAACACAGTACACAAAGTTGACTGTACGGTATGGTAGCGCATTATTCCCAAGGGCTTCCACTAATTCACTCACTACGTTTGCATGCACGTTTCGCTCCGGATCGACTTGAGTTAATCCAAAATTGCCTCGCGTTTACATGCATCTAACTCGATCCGGATCGAGTCCGATAAGATGCCCTGTGGGTAAAGCTCTAGATTAGGAAAGTACGCCAGACTTCGTCATCTGCTACAGAATCCGCCATTGTTTGCTCAGTCGGCCTTATCACTTGAATTACGCTTCCTCTAAAATACGGCTGAAATGCAATTTTTCCAAATTTTCTCATTATTATCGTCTGGAAATATAATTGACAATCAATAAATTCTGTAATTATTGATTTTTTCTTTAATTTTTGTTTTCAATTAAAATTTTCTACATATCAATAATAAGGTTGAGGTTACTTATAATGTTAACTATAATGTTATTTAGTTTTTGATTTATTTACCTCAATATAATAATCCTTAATAACTTTTAAAATGCATTTGCATGTTTAAGTTTTTTATACTTATTTTTGTCAAAATATAATTTTATACATTCTTATCAAAACATAATTTAAATAGATTTTATCATATTAATTTTTAGATTTACATCAAAAACTTTAATTTAATAGTTTATTTTAATTGTATTAAATAATAAAAATTATAAAATTACAATTATAATAAATAGAAATTGTTAAATTGAAATTTTTGATATAAATATAATATTTAACTTGATAATTATAATTTGATAAAAAATTATTAAATTACATTTTGATAAACAATTTGATAGACAATTTGAAAATTTTTAATTAGGAAAAATTATATTTTGATAAAAAAGTTTACAAAAAAAAAAAAGATTTAAACATGCAATGTATTTTAAAATTTATTCATTTATTTATTTATAGATACTTATTGTGTTGAGGTAAAAATCAACCAAGAACTTATTTTAGCTAAAATTTTCTATATTCTTTCTTTCAACCAAACAACAAATTTAAACTCGATCCGGATCGGGGTGTTTATATGCACATTATTGGATTGACCTCTTTCCTGAGGCATGCTTCCCTGGTTTCGAACCACCTCTTTCGACTGGATTGAACTCGATCCGGATCGGGGTGTTGAAGCCTGTTTACATGCTACTTTTTGCAGGACTGACTTGAAACTGGTCTTTCGATCCGGATCGAAAGTGTGCATGTAAACGCACTGTGACATTCCATCGCATTTCTCCCTCGGAGAACGGCTATTTTGATGTAAGCGCGCTGCTCAACACGGGTTACTTCCATCTCGCACGACACTCACCAACTGGCTGATTTCACAGCCCTCGCTGCGCTACTACCAGCTATCACAGAGCCATCTGTTGTTCTGCATACACACTATGCCTGGAGAATTTCCACACGACCTCATTTAAAAATTTATAATATCTCGTAAACAAGTACAAGATAAATTTAAACCATAATTCCCAAGTGGAAATGACAGACGAGACAATTAATCCGCATATAAAACTTTAAAATGTGATGTAGGCCTATGCGGCCCACCAGAAAACCCCGAGACCTTAAATACAAATTAAGTTATAACTTTTGAACGGAAAGGTCTAGAAACCAGAAATTTTGTACATATACGTTTGTGATCCGTTCATATATCTACAAGAAAAAAAATAATTGCCATGACTTATGCCCCAACCCTCGTAATTTTTTTTTTTTTTTAACAATTTTGAAAAATACACTGAATCTGTATTTATTAATGATTTAGAATTTGAAAAAAAAATTAATCACTTATATTAAAATCCTGGCACAAATACGTGAAACTGAGGAGCAAAAAAGGTACAATATGTCGTCTTTAAAATAAACAGAGTGCGTAAAGAGATTGGCCACTGGTACTCCAGTAGGCAGTTGCATCGATGGTTTTCATTGTTTAATATGGCTTTATTTCATTGTATCGTTATTGGTTTATTTATATCCTCATACGAAAATTTTATTTCTATTTTTATCGGTTTTAAGCTCTTAACCCCTCATGCTTCCAAAGATCTTGCCTCTCCAGTTATAATTTCTTCCAGCCAGTTTTCTTTAGTTTACTGATGGAAAAACTGAAGAATGGTTTAATGGTAAAGACTTAATGCTAAGCTTGAAATAAAGTGTGACCCAAAATTATAAAGTAAAGTAACTTAGCTCATAAATGAGTGGAAGGATTCGCAAAACATTAACATACCTCATTTATTTGCTTTGTGGGAATCATATTTTATTGATTCCTAAATTATTGGGTGTAAATAACAAATAATACAACTGTTATAATAATAATTGGAAAATGGTCTTAGGAGAATTTTTTCACGCCATTACCTCCGATATTTATGAATAAATAGAGGAAAATAGTAAGGAAAATTCCACGGCCTGGACTCGAACCAGAGACCCTCGGGTTACTGTCCCGATGCTCTAACCACTAAGACCATTTTCTTTACTATTTTTCTCTCTTCATCAATATCGGAGATAATGGCGTGAAGAAACCTCCTAACACCACTTTCCAATTATTATTATAATATTTTTCCCCATTTAATGGTAAAGATAGTCCTGGCTTGCGAACAAGGATCCGCGCTTTAACCTACGCACATAGGGCATGTCTGATAGCGACAGCTTCCAGGTCCACAAAGGCTTAGTGGTGAGAGCATCGGGTTAATTCGAGTCCAGGCCGTGAAATTTTCTTTATTATTTTTCTCTATTTAATGCAGTTGTTGTTAAACGTTTAGTAATGACAGCCTGTTCAGTGTCCCGAAAGTATAAAGACATTCCTAACGTTAATGATTTCGAAATTATACTAATTAATTTGCATAAAGGTAAAGATATAAACTTAGTTAAGATAGGAAACAATCATTCTGAAGCCAACATTTGGCATTATAACATGCCTCGAGGTACGGATTTAAGAGTAATTAATATCACACTTATATGGTGCTTAAAAGCAGAAGGCAAGTCTATGAAAAAAAATTTGTGAATGTTCATATGATATTTTTGATCAACCTAACCAATAGAATGATCACAATAAAATGCCAAATTTTTTGGCACTTGTTATGAATCACTCTGTGGAAAATATAATGAAACCTTCATGTATTATAGTTTTATGTACGGATGACAGTTGTAGTCTTATAAAACATGAGTGAACATGAGTACAGTCTACTGTATGCTGCCTAGAATTTGCTCCCATATTGAATTTTAGACGTTCGATTTATTAAACAGATACTATAAAACATAAAAATGGATTACCTTCGGTTAAGCTTAGTTATGTAAAATTAACGGATGATGTGAACGAAAACTTCAACTACCCATTCCATATTTATTATTCACATGATAGTAAAAATAGAAAAAATTAACTTTGTGAATGCTGCATTATGATTATGCAATTCTGTAGTTTAGGTTACGTACCGAGATACGGACAGGGAATACAGCAGCCGCACTGGTCGAAACAACCTTGCATACACTTGGGTCGCGTGAGGCAGGGCGGACAGTTGTAACGCGGATCGTAATTAGCCTTCACAGCACACGTGGACAACACGCACAGAAGCAGAAATCTCATCTAAATGAAAAACAGGAGTGCTTGAACAAGTGTCAGTATTTGGAATAAATCAGTAAATTAAAGGTAATTGGAAAAAAAATTTTTTTTTGCTTACCGTGTCAAGTTTGCTTCTTTGAAGAATGATTAAAATGAAAAAGTTTCAGGAAATCATACCGTCCCGGAAAACTGCGGCAAGAAACTCAATCCAAATTACTCGTGCAAGGCGTTTCTTTACGCTGAGGAGATGGAGAAAAGCGTGAGTGGCTTCCCACCTTTATTACTTTGTCGCCAAAGAGACGTTTAAGATGGCTATCTCACAGGATTAAATGCAAACGCTAATCGTACAATGAAAAAAGAAATTAAGCAAAGCAGAGCGCCTATAATCTTGCTCTTTTGAAGAGGAAAGCGCAGTGCGAGAGAGGCGTCGATGCGATGAAATGGTTAACGTGCTATACAAATCACGTGCGTCTATGAATGACACCGGATATTATCGTCCTTCGACCAAGCCTTGCCAAAGTATTAAAAATAAAATCAAACGAGCTTTTCCTCTTCATTTCCCGTTTCTTGCGCCATTGTCATTCCAATTCGGATGCAAAAACGGAATTCGCGCAGGTTTTGTCGGCTCTCTCCATTGTCATCGTTGCCTCGATTGGAAATTGAAAACATTAGTCTCGCATTTCTCGATTTTATCTACCGGTGACACGAATTTTTTATTAGGTGAACGATATTTGTGTTATTGCGAAATTCTCTCCATTTCTGATTTGCCTAGATTTAATGTATCTGGTCGATTATTGTTTCGAGCATAAAAATAAGTTATGCAATTATTAACGGTATAAGCACTCAAATATTAATCCCCATTTTAAATAAAGTTTTATTTCCGCTTATTTTCTTGTACATGTGAGCTTCCAGAAGAAATTAATTTTTACATCATTTATCACAGCGGTTCATTAATAAATAAAAAAACAATGCACGAGCTTTCTTAAGTATATCATACCGTGTATATTGTGTAGAACATTCTCTTCAAGATATGAAATGTAATGCTTATTAGGAAAACTTCCTATTGCTTATAAGGTAGATCATATTAGCTTATTTATAGGAACACTATTTACTTAAAAAAAAAAAGAAGGAAGAAAAGAAACACCGAGACAGTCAGCAATAAATTATTTGTGAAGCATCACAAATAGGAATTTCCTCATGTTCATTGACTTTTGGCGGGAAAATGAATCACGCGCAAGGGACGCTGCCAACCATAGGAATTGCAGCATTATCATCATTGTTGTGACTACCCATTGCGCAATTGTCTCATTATAAGTGTCGCATTGCCGTGACGAGCACTATTGTATGAACCAACGCCCCAAAAAGATAATAAAAATACCATTTAAGGATGAATATGTCTAGCAATTTTCTCTTCTGAGGATTTTAGAAATTATCGGGGCCCAGAAATCTGCTTCCCAAGGAATTTGACATAAAACAGAATGAACGCTCCTGTGATCGGAAATTTTTATTGTAACGCTGGGTTTCCATAAGAAATTACTGAAAGGAATTTGTGCCATTGACTTATAAGGGAAAAAGCAAACTAGCCATGTATTTACTTTCTCTAAAATTTCTCAAAGAATTGGGAATTTTATTTGTGATCGTATCCTATGATCTATGCTATTAAAAAGTAATTTTTTTTTAATATCATTATAATTTCTAGAAATAGTTATTTCCACAGATTTATGCAAATAGAAATTTGTAAATGGTAAAGCAATAGGCATTAAATAGTGTATCAACAATTGTTCCTCGACCTAATTTTAATATGTACAGTCAACCAAAGGAAATAATCCACACGAGTTTAATACTTAATATTACATTTCATGCTAATGTGTTGTTTTAATAGCTTTTTTAGTTATAATTATTTAAATTTAATAATCTTAATAATGTTAACTCTAAATGTAATATTAAATTATTAAAAATAAATTAATATTGAAACGGTAAAACTTAAGAGTAAAATTCAAGTGTGGATTATTTCCCTTTGACGACTGTACATGTCTCTATACGAAATAAATTCCTATCAGAAGCATTTCATCAATTATTTCTTGAAATTTGATGGAAGTCAGGTGGCTCTTGAAGTAAAACTTTTCCAATTCAGAGGAAACTCGATAGACGATCATTTTGCTTCCCTTTTATCTTCACCTGAAAGATCTAGGAAGTAGAAATTGTTAATGGGGAAAGAAGGCCACGCATTATTTCGACACTTGACATGGAAGAATGGTCTCTAAGCTGCCTCGCTTAAACTCCTTATACTTCCAGATAAATAGGAGCGACCTCACAGTTACTTCGGAAACAAAAGGTTTTCGAATATATATTTTTATTATTTGATGCAGTGAATATTCAAATAAGCATATTTAAAAATTTTTGCTATAGTTTTATTGTCAAGAAAATTTTCAGTGATCTTCACTAATGAATATGCTGATTTCAAATTTGAACATGTAAGGTTCGTTCGTCAAACGACATGCTCAATTAAGTTTATTATAATGGAGAGTATTACAGAGGCCTACGGTGGTTTATTATCAAGAAAATTTTCAGTGATGTTGACAATTTTCAACATGTTGATTTTAATTAGGAAAATATTTTGCGCTATCACGTAAAGTTTGTTCACAAAACGGTATGCTTATTTTACTCGTTATTTTATGAAAATGGACAATATTATAGTCGTCGCCAATTAACCTTAGGAATTAATTAATATAAGTTGGGATAAAATATTAAAATATTTAAATTCCTCCTAATTACAAACTTATTTATAAACTCAACAATAAAAAATTAACTAAACAACAAAAAAATATACATAGCAATAAATAATCACATGAAAACAGCCCGCCTTCCCATATTACCTATAATGTAACAGTCCAAAATTTCTAATTTTAAAACTTAAGCCGAATTCCTTTTAGGTGTAATTTCAAAAATATGATTTCCAATAGATATGATAAAAAGTTCAACAGTTTAAAAATTTTGATGTCCAGGATTTTACAATTATATACAGATGAGAATTACACGTAAAAGGAATTCGACTTGTTAAGTTTTAAAATTAGAAATTTTGGAATGTTACATTTTAGGTATAATGTGAAGGCGGGCTATTGTCTTTCATGTAGATTTTTTGTTGCTATATATATTTTTGTGTTGTTTAGTTAAGTTTTTATTGTTGGGTTTATAAATAAATTTGTAATAAGAAGGAATTGAATTACATTAATAACCATAGGAATTGCTTACAAGGGCTCACTCAGAGCTTTTTGTCTGAAATTTTTTTTATAAATTCTTACCAGTGCCAATAGTAAAACCCCAAGTGCTTTTGCTTGGCATTAATCGGGATGTTCGATTTTCGATACTTCGATTGTTACCATTGTTTGCCTAATTCTAAGCAAAATAACCTAGCCTACCAAAACAAATTACCAAAACAATAGCAAAATGTTCGATTTTCAACTATAAGGGACACTTTGTTACCCATTAATTGAACATACATTCTGCGCTTGCGCAGTGAATAAAAATTTAAATCAGTTCTATAATTTATTTATTAGTCTATTTATTTATTTATTTATTAAAAGTCTTATTTCATTTGCATTTTGTGAAAAATCCTTGCGTGATGAATGAAAACTGAATTCATTTTCAAATCAGCATACCAAAGTTATAATAAATCATCTATAAAAATAAAAACAACTTTCCAAAAATTAAAATTCGCAGAGCTGTGTTATTGAAGAAACTAAGATTAAAGTTTTGTTATTAATCCTGAATAATAAATAAGTTTAATTAAAACAAAGGAGAAAACGGAAAGAAAAATTCCGCGACCTGGACTCGAACCTAGGACCATGCCTTTCAATGGCGCCACTTTAGCAGGAAAACCGTATGAACATATTGTAAGAATAAATCATTAGATGATCAGTGAGGGTTTTAATTATACGCCAACCTCAGCTTTTCAAATTAATGATGAAAAATAGTAAACAAAAATTCCGCAGCCTGGATTCGAACCAAAAGAAAATTCCGTAGCCTGGATTCGAACCAGCCAAAGGTTCCTGTTTCGAGACCAGGCTGCGGAATTTTCTTTCCTATTTTTCATCATTATATTGTAACAGTTTGGCGGTTCATTGTCAGCGGCAGCTCAATTGGTGCGAGTGGCACACAGCCTATATTGGGGGTCAAAATGATTGAGCTAGCTATAAATGTAGTCATACTGTACTTTATAGGCAAATAATATCTTATGATTGTTATATATAAGAAGATTACAAAAGTTGCAACAACTTGGCAACCTTATACATTAATAATAAACGAAAATAAAAGATTAGCTAAACAAATGAAGATGAAGATTATTGAAGATGTTTTCTCCTGGGTCAAAATGATAGGGCCATTGTAATATTTTGTGACAAATTTAATATCTGATATTTTGAACTTTTGAATATATTGTCGCAAATACGTTTAGACATTCTTTTTACGACTCATTGCAATGTTTCTAACGAATTTTTTATTCCATTCCTCTTGAATCGCGCTTTTCAGTTCTGTAACAGTGTTATACTCTTTACCCTTATCATACATACATTATCTACCCAAAAAGAATCGGACAATTTCGATTTTAGACGTTTTATCGAATAAGCAGAAATATTATTGACGAATTTTTCTGAAACTTCAGGGCTGTTAGATCTCATATATTTCAGCGAATGTTTTGTCCCGAAGGCAAATAGGGGACCAGCAACAAAGTGAACCTAAAAAATAATATGTGGGATCACCCTGTAAAAAATAATGCTTGAAATGCGTTGTAGCTGTAGCAT
The DNA here is from genome assembly GCA_023313115.1 of Rhysida immarginata. Lineage (NCBI taxonomy): Eukaryota > Metazoa > Arthropoda > Chilopoda > Scolopendromorpha > Scolopendridae > Rhysida > Rhysida immarginata. The sequence goes on from JAHWFO010040816.1 coordinate 190,236, forward strand.
ATGATTAAGAGGCTTCTTTTACTTATTTGTGTTCATTTATATGAGAATTGTACGAGTAGTCATGGAGATATAAAAATTTCTTTAAAACAAATCGAATTGTTTTCGTAAGTTTTTGTTATAACATGCAGGGTTTTCAACCCAATGCAATGCCATTTTAAGGAAAAGACAAACTACAGTAGAGACAACACCCTGTTATCAGAATAGAAAAATATTAAATAAAAATACTCATATTTCATCAAATATTTAATTAGTTTTGTTTCACTTCATTGCTGGTCCCTTATTTGCCATCGGGCAAAATCTTCGCTGAAATATATAAGGTTTAACATGCTCAATTAATTTTGTGGATATATCTCACGTACAAAAATAATAAAATAATAAAAAACATTTGTTTATTGATTTACTTTGTTGTTAATTATTCCTCTTTAAATTATATAAATTCAAATTAAGAAAGTAATATTTTAATAGTCAAAATAATAATCAAAGGAAAAAATTACATCAAAAGATCTAAATCTGGTGACTTTTATTATTTGTTATTTTCAATTTGGCTATCAAAATATTACTTGATTTATTTAATTTATTTTAATTTTATTTAAAGAGGAACAATTAATAACCAAGAAAATGAATAAACAATGATTAACATTTACAGTATTAGTCTTTTAAGCCTAATCACAGGATACTGCATAACTTTTTAAAAATAAATATTATGCGAAAACCACTGGTTGTACTGTCGGCACGCCACGAGAATACCGCTGAGTTGCTTAGTATGCTTGCATGATGTCACTTCATTGCAGGTGGATCTATTCAGTGTTGGGGGACAACAGCCAAATTTGAGTCGATCCATGTTTCATCGATGTAAACAATAGGACGATTTTCTTCTCTTATACTTTTCATACTTCTCGGGTATCTATCTCTTCATGCAAACGTTATCGTTTGTTTGGAAACACGGCCAGAACTCATTTTTGAGCTACTTGATTTTAGCGCTTTTCCTTCCTTCATAATTAAAGTCTGATCTGCAACTACAGCGACACCAAACGAGCATATTAAGCAATTCAGTGGTCTTCTCGTGGCGTGCTGACAGTAACACTGTATATTCTTTTCTTTTTTCTGTAAGCTGCCGCCACATAAGTTGAACGATAGGATGACGTCATTTCTTACGCCAGCCAATAGACGTTAACGGGACGTAAATCGCTTAGCTATTCCATGAAACGTCCGCTTTAGTTTTCGGAACATTATTTTCGTATTTATATGTAGTTTCTATTTTCGTTTTTTCTTTTAAATAGATAAATAAAATTAATAAATGAAATTAATAAATTAAAAAATGACGCAGAATAGTCGACTCGAATGCAATTTGTTTTATATTAAGACTTTTAATAGGCTTTCCACGTTTCAACGATATCTCCACCATTACTATAGTAGAACAAGTGCATCATAGGTAAAATCCAGACAAAACATATTGATGAGAAGACTTACTGCGCATGTCAAAAAGATCGTTCAACTTACGTGGTGGCAACTATAATGTCTCCAATGCCTCGTGTACCACAGAAAGCGAAAGTGACAACCAGTTTCAGCGATCGCCATTAGCATCGCCATCTGATGAGAAGAAAACAAATGTCTGAAGGAGATTTTCGATCACCAGCTCCCTTAGCGCTGTTCGCTATTAAGGGGAACAGATAAGAATTGTTCAGTCTTTGCTTACATGCCTCGTGATTTCATTTCAGATCGTATTCCAAGCAAAGAAAAATATTCTCCAATAATCCTAATTGTTATATTTTTTAACTGTGTATTTCATGAAACTTTGTATTATAATTAGCATGTATTGTAGCATATATCTATCGCCTCCTTTTATTTGCTCTTGATTGGGGGAACCTGCTGTGTTGTCGGACATCCTTGTTTCGATTTGTCCTCCCTGTTTGCTCTTGAATGCCCAGGAGTTGGCTCCATAAATCATTTTAAGATGGTGTATCGCGACCCATCGGTTGATATGTCCGCTGGTCCTACGGGGGAGTGGTCCTGATCCGTAAGCGTCGTGCATGGTATACCTTGCGTGATCTGTAGGTTCCGCGCTTTGCGCTGGCGTGCTGGACCCTATGGTCGTCAAGCTCCCTGCACCCGAGTACCTGCCTTTGGTGTTGAACGGGCAATCACCCTCGGAAATGATTATTTGTTATGATATAATGTTGTGTGCGTGTGCTGGAAGCTTCTTAAAGGAGGACATAGTTAATGAGACTAAATGTAAGTTTTTTCTTAATGTTTCTTTTTAATCTTTATTTATTATTTTGATTTATTATCTTTTTTGGCTGAAGTTGAAAATTGCGATTAAGACATTGTTACCTGAATGTTCCGTCAGCTGTTCTACGTATATTTTGTTGCACCTACTGTATGACGTCATAATATTTACAATAATGCCAATCTATTCCACAAGACGGAAAAAAATCTCGTGAAAAGGAAGCTATAAACGCGACCTGGGCCAACGCCTCCTAAAGATAAGGCCTGAGTGCGAAAACGTCATACATTGTTACATCATCATGCGAAGACTTAATGTAGGGCTTATCATAGGCAGAAATGCGATTACACATGTCTTCGGATGAAGATGTAACAATATATGACGTTTTCGCGCTCAGGCCTTATCTTTAGAAGGCGTTGCCCGGGCTCTGCATTGGGTAACATTGTTATGAATTTAATGTATTTTTGATTCCTTTTTTTTTATACTTTTTTTTGGTTTGGAGAGTTGTCTTCTCATTGCAAGTGTGGTATCTTCACAGCAGTGGAAATGATGGCAGGGTATCCTTGGAGGAACAGGTCGTAGGCTGCCAGCCCTTGTTGTCTGATCGGATCGCCAATTCTCAGAAGCCTTACAGATGATTAGGTTCCAAGATCACCTCACTGATTGGTGTTGAAGCGAAGTATGGACTAAAAGGACATTCGTAGGCCTACTCGGCGTCTCGTTGGACAGTCCAAAGCAATTTTCCGGTAATTGGAAAAGGAACGTGTTGGAAATGACAAGTGTTCTGTTGGTCGGGGATATCACGCTATGGCAGAGTGAGTTCCAATTAGCTAAGTGATATCGGACATTGCTATGGCATTGGGAACCAATTCGTTTTTTCTTTTTCTTCATAGATCCTAAGCAAAATGGAGTTCGTCTTTAGGCTTCAAGGCTGTAAACTTTAGTCTTCGTTATTATCAGTCTTCTTTTTTATTTTACATGCAATCCATATCCGCCTTGAGTTCCGGAGCTTTCTTTCATCAAGGGGATACTTGCAAGCTGTGACTGTGTGAAGACGGCCACCAATAATGATAAAGCTCCAACGATCTGTCAGGGTTATAATTAATCCAACAATTAAAAACTTGTATTAAAGCCTTTGCTAATATAAATAATGCCGCTAGATTTAGTCCCTGTCCCATATACACCCACCTTCCTTTTGCCCTCCCCGGTGATACGTTTGTTTACCAGTTCTATTCCTCAGTGCGCCACATTTCAGCAGTTGTGTCTTCAAGTTCTTCAGTTCCAGTCCAGCATTGTTTGTCTGAGCGATTGTTTCTGCTGGGCTCTTTCTTACTTTTGAGCATCATTCCACATCCGAGAATGATCCTGTTCTTCATTTTCCGTTTAAGTCCGTTAGCAGCACCAGAACTTTAAGAGAAACCATCAATCCGTAACAAACAGTTTCGAATTTTTCCATTTTTGTTATCCTATAGTTCAAACAGTTATTGTATTGTTTAATCTGATTTTATGCACTTTCTGTTATTATTTATTCTTATTTCACTGCAGAACAACACCTTCAAAAGCGCTTATACCAAAAGATTTCGTTGTGCCTGGAGGTCAATTATACCACATTGCTCGAGAAGACCATTGAAGCTTACGATTTTCTGTTTCTTCTTTTCTTCCATTAGGCCTTTTAATTAGAAAACGTCTATTGCATTCCCATTTTTCTCAGATTGATCGTAAACTTAATTCCTTTCTCAACGTTTAATATTTTGTTTAAATGGTTAAAGATAATTTAAAGGAAAAAGAAGCTAAGCACATATTGTTTTTTTTTTCCTCAAATGTAATTTAACGTTTTACCAAGAGTTTTTGTATTAAAATCTTTTTCCTCTTTTTTTAATTTCCTAGGAAAATATTCATAATTTCTAAATGACAATCTGTAGTCTTTCAAGCTGTAGTATTGCTATCGAAATTATTATAACATATATTCTAATTGACTGCCTTGTGTGGAGAGTTATACCGTTTGAGCAATTATCTGTTATTTTTGGAAAAACTACCAATACGGAATATTTTTCTTGGATACTGTGATTGTTGGAATTTTGGCGCTATGAACATATATTTTAGCAATGTCTTGTGACTCCAATTAACTTACTCCGTGCTTAATTTCAAGGGCGATTTCGCAAACTTCGCATTAATTTGATGTAAGATAAAATTATGTTATGGGTCTCGTTGTCTGTTAGGCCGAGATCATGGAGATTATTGTCACCGCTTCTTCTTGTTCATACGGAAACGTTTACAGTATCTATTTGTAAATTAACATTGTCGTTCATTTCTAAGGTAAATGAAATGATGCTCAAATGAATGTAGAATACACTGCAGAGCATGTTTGTACTTTGAATAAGAAGAAAGTAAGTCTAATATAATGTTCATATCAATGCCTTTGTGGTTATACCAGTTCTTTTTTTTATAACTCGACAGAAGTGGATATACTGGTGCATGAGTTTCATTTGCTTTCGCATTTTCGGCTTATATGGTCTGATCCTCCGAACTTAAAATTCACAGGCTGTAAGCCTGCCTGCTTTGTGGACTAGTTTAATGTAAGATTAGGACACTATATGCTCGACATACCATATTAAGCACTTCTTAGACATATTCCTAACATCCTTTAAAAATAAATTATCACGTCAATATACCATCAATAATTTATAAGGGTCGTATAAATGAAAACGAAAATTGTGTGAAAAAAAAAAGACGTGTAGGATCGTAAGTTTTTGTTTTCAACAATTGCGAAACCGCGCGTGCAAATTGAACAATAGGTTGCAAGTGTTGCTTCACTTGAAAAAGAACGATAGCTCGCGCTTCGAAGCTCTGCGAGTGATCGCTTCGTCCAAGCAAGAAATCGCAAACATATCGCGAAAAAATCAAAAGCAATCGCAAACACCACAAGGAAGGTGATGTTAACGGTATTTTTTGATCGCGAAGGCCGATTTTACTGGACTTTCTTGAAAAAGGTACCACAGTTAACGCAGCACGATATGCGGAAACACTGAAGGCACTGCACGCGGCCATCAAATGCAAGCGTCCTGGACTTCTTACAGAAGGAGTGCTTCTTCTCCACAACAACGTGCGTGCTCACACCTCGAAAGTAACAGCAGACATCATCAAAAAGTTCAACTGGGAAGCAATGCAGCACCACCTTACAGCCCTGACTTATCCCAGTGTCACTTTCACGTGTTTGGGCTTCTCAAGAAACATCTGAAAGGCCACAGGTTTCAGTCGAACGATGAAGTGAAGGAATAGTTTTTGGAATGGTTCCACACGCAACTGAAAGACTTCTTCCCTAAAGGAATTACACGCCTTATTACATAGTGGGATAAATGCCTTAATGGCATTTGGAGAGTATTTTTAAATTCCTTGTATACACATTGGATAAAATAAATAATGTTCGTTTTCATTTGTACGATCCTTATATAACAAACCTTTGCTTGAAAGCGTCACAGAATACGATATTCGTTGTTTGAAAATATTATTAACAATATTCAGCTAATTCGATATGTTTTAATGCTATCATAGCGAATTTTTTTTGTTTCTATACACTAATCTACGACGGAATTTTTGCAGCATGGCTTCCATGTCTGCCACGGCTACACTCCACTTATAAAGGTGCTATGTGGCAAATCCATGAACTTAATGACTCTAAGGGTATAACCAAAGCATTCCTTTTCAAATCCCATTGTCTACTAATATAATCATTGAGTTTGGAGAATGGCCTTCCTGACAGAAATGGTGTGTTGTTTTCACGTACTAGACACAACCACCTTCATAATACTCCCCTTCTGCAACTATGCACTTCTGTCAATGAGAGTATAGTTGCTGAAAACATTCCTGGAAGCTTTTAGAGAAAATGGTCATTCTGAATCTGAGATGTGTTTTGGAAACAGTGCCCTTCGTTTTTCAGATGAGAAAATAAGTAAAAGTCGCATAGCGAGAACAGGTGATTAGAGATGGTGTGGAAGAGTTGTTGTTCCCGTTTTCGCCAGTGCAGCCTGCACCACAAAAGACCAATGTGCGGGAGCAGGAGACTTCTATAAGTAGCGAGGAAAAAGGATTTGTGCCATGAGGTAATTCCAATGTAACTATGCTCCGTGCTTCCCAGAATTTCTTTTTTGTTCCAGGGGAAAGGGGAGGATTCCAGGAATATTGCCCATCTGCCAAGGACAGAGTGGCATCTGAGGGTCTCGCCCTTAGGTGTGGTTATTAATAATGCCAATGCCCTTGGCTGTGATCATACTGAATTAATATTTTCCTTTGTTCTCGCTCAACATCAACGGGTGTGGTTGTTATTAATTCTTAATTATGAAATATTAACTATTAATTATGAATTATGGTTGTCATTTTGTTTTTGGGTCTCCAATCTGTCACCAGGTGTTGTTTGTTGGGTTTACAACAGGAGGGAAGATGCCGCCAACAACGTTGGTGTTACCCATGGTATCAGTGCCCTTCTCAGGCAAAAAGGGTCTTGATTTACCGGCCTACAACACACATTTTGTTAAATTTACTAATTTTCTATGGGTTTTTGGACACCCGAAGTTTTTCCTTGGTTCTTTTACATGTTTACTTACATGTTTTGGTTTCTAGTGCTTTGTTTCAAGATACTAAATTTTGTTTTTTTAAATTTTAAATAAATTTCAGCTTTGTCTGAATTGACAAGACAGATGAAGGCCCTCATGACTGGGTGAAGTGGGAGACAGATGACTGATTTCACAAACCTTATAAATACAGTTGCATGCTTTAAAGGGCAGCTCTACGCAAAAATTCGATTATAATTTTTTTTACAGAATATCAATTTCTGATATAAATATAACACGATTCCGTTGAAATTTTTAATTTTGGTCCATAATTTCTATATAAAAAATGCTTTGAAAAGCGAAAACTAGCGCGTTTGCATTCCCCTCGCGCCGGCCATTATTTTTCCGGAAGTGACGTAGTGCGAGGTTAGCTGCTGGGGTGGATTTAATGTTTTAATGCTAAACCCAGTTGTTTGTAAGCTTCCACAGCGTGATTTTTTTAAGTAAAAAAAACTAGAAAGAGTATCCAAATATTACTTTGGTTATAATAACATAAATGTGAATCTCCTTTTTGAATGAAAATAGAATAAAATTAAAATAAAATAAATAAATGAAAGGCACCAATGTAAGTTCTAATGAAGGAGGGGATTAAAAAAGGTGATTCACGTGTTATTGAAATATTATTAAAACACTCCTTATATTATATAATAATTATTTTGGTCATTTCAATTCATTTAATGTACTTTACGTAAAAGAATATTTATTGAAATGTGTGTAGCTTTTAAAGCGAAGTCACGAACGGATGATTTTCAAAAATGAGACGTTACATGAAGGACACTGAATGAATTTTGAAACTTTTTTTAGTTTGTTTATTAAAAAATCACACTATGGAAGCTTTCAAACAATTAATGCTAATTATTTCTCTAATTCACTGTGTTGACATGCCCCAGCATTAAAAATTAGCTCTCTCTCTAACATCTCCTGATATTTTCTCACTGAGTAGATATTTACGACCAATCTTCCTAAATATGTAAATCGCATATTCGTAATGCCTCATTCTTATTTAGTATTTGGCTATAAGAATAGAGGTAATGATAATAATTTATCATTTTTTTCAATTTCCTAAGTAAGAATTAGGAAGAAATTAGGATAGTTTTTGATAGAAGAGATAACTGGCTTCCAACCGCGAACTATCGACTCTGCTCCGCTCACTTTGAAAAGTTTTGTTTTGTTATTGATCCTGTCGTATTAATGTACGTAGATATTAATTAAGCTCACTCTCTATTTGCGCAAGGCTATGTAACTAAAGAGGTATCCGGATAAAACGCAACCGGACAAAATGCAACTACACGTTTTGAAGTGTTCAGATGGCCACATTCGATTGAAAATGATAAGAAACATAAGAACATAGAGCTCGTTTTCATTTCTAAATAATACATCCGAGAAATTCAATTTTTCAAACAATAGACGAACTCAGAGCTCCTGCTACTTCGTCAAGGGGAATTATTTTGACCATTGAAGCATTTAATGGAAGCCAACCAGAAATAGAGAGGGAGGGGGGACTGCCAATTGATTATGATTTTAAGCCACTATTTTGTTGACAGCAAGACACAAAATGGATCTTTTAAATCGAACCCATTCTATTAACATGTCTTATTCTCATTGTACCTCGATACTCAGGCAATTGCTAGTATCCTTTCACCGCCGATTTGTGAATGGATCATACTTCCATGAATCTGTGCACATCCTGAAAGTCCCGGGTTTATGGTAAGAAGATCATGATATTGACCTAACTCAAGGAGACTATGCAACGGGATACACGATATTTGCATTTGATCTAATAGGTAATAAAAATATTTCACTGAACACTAAAATTTAATTAAAAATAGGACACTTAGCATGCAGCTAAAATATGGACAATTGCTGAAGACATCTCTCAATCTGATTGCATATTGTCAATTTCAAGATCTCTTCAGAATCAATAAGTACAAAGCTGTTAATTTTGATTTCACGAATTAATTAATGTTTAATGGACATGCTAATTGCTATGGAGAGCTCTGGAGAGCTCTGGAGAGAGAGATATACACTGGCAAAATTACAAGGGTGTCTATCCAGCTGATGCTATAATGCATCTCAAATCAGCCTACCCTCTTTATTCGTCACCAATATAGACAACTTCAACTTGCCAGACACCTACTGGATTGTCTTCATCTTTGATTCTTACATTTTCCTGAAAACCAAATCCATGTGTTCATGTTTAGAAACCCTGTAAAATGGATGTTCAACAATTGAATTGTTCAAAATCCTCTCGCAGATATCTGTGTCTACCACTGCTTGCATTACCTAAAATTATCAGCCCGTGGATATTCATTGGATGGTATCATAAAGTAAACATACTAAATGAACTCGTTCTAAATGCCAGCTTGTGAAATGCGAATATGTTACAGCTGGACCGAAACAACAACAATAGTGATGTTGTCATTGTAAATGGAACCAAAAGTGTACTCCTTTTTAACCTGTCAGAAATTAATTGTTTACTTTTTTGTATTGAATAAAAATTAGAATAGAAAAGCAACAATCTGTGTCATTTATTTTTGTGTATTGGTGAGTGGGTTTTTTGGCAGGGGGGGGGGGGGGAGCTTAATTTATTGGAAATAAAGAGTAAAAAAAAGGGTGATTTAGTGTTTAAATGAAGAAGTTTTATTACAATAATTGAATTACAGTTTGTTCCATTGAGAACAGAATATTCATTAAAATTCTTAAAAATAATTCTTTGAATGTTACTCAAAATATGTCAAGTAACAAAAGTTGTTTCTTACTGCGGGTGCATATAGGTGAGAGTCCAGGCGTTACTAAAGGTGGACTTGCATGGTTTCCTTGGGTCTCTGTTGTGCAGATGGGGCTAGGGATTAATTCTTTCATCTTAGAAGCAGATGGGGCTGGGGATTAATTCCTTGTGTCTCTGCTGTGCAGATGGGGCCGGGGGATTTTCTTTATTGCATACATGAATTCATATTGACCAGTAAGAGCTCTCTTTTCATTAGCATCGAGTTCTCAATTAGAGATTTAAATCGGGAGGAATCCAGTGACCTGTAATTGAGACAATACCTCGCAGCAACCAGCAGATGATTTCTGGACGTTTCTGAAGATATCTAACAAGCCTATCTCTCTGTAGTGTAAGTTCAAAGCTTCGGCTCCCAAGAGCATTTCTTTTCTTAAGTAGATATCTCTCATTCTCCTCCTACACCTCATTTGCTTTCTCAGGAGAATCTTCATCACCTTCTCTACAATGACTTCTTCTGATGTCTCATCTCTGTAACAGATTGAAAGGATTCAAAAGAACGAGTATCTCTCTGAGATACGATTGATGAACTGGATGTTGTCATTATTAAACCATTGTTCAGGTTTAATTGGTCCGGTTGTCTGTCTCTTTTCATTCAGGTATTTTTGTAAAATCTAAAAATTATTCTGTTTTCTGATATACATTAAGAACTGGTGAATTTAAATTTTCATTTATATTTTGATCAAAATCTCTTTGTCGGGTCTTCACAGGTGTTCTTGATAGTCCACATGACTTGTGTGCACTTGTGTATTCATGAGCTGGCTGTATTTTTGTGCAGGAAGCAATACGAACTTTTGCATCATCTCAGTTGATCAATTTTTTTTCAGTTCAGGACCAGTAATGCTTCTGAGAAGGAGAGGTAATACGAAAACTTTAGTGTTGTTGATTGAGAAAAGCGTTCTTACTCCATAGTGAAAATTTGTTATGTGCTAGGCACTTTATCACACTTAAAAGTTACCTGATTTTCGGAGTCCATGTGACTTGGTGACTTAAAACATTGTAACAGATTTGTAGAGAATGTGTACTCTTATTTGTATTATGCTGAAGAAGACGACTTCGTCGTCGAAATGCGCTTATGTATTATTAAAATAGGTTAGTGGAATTTGTGGTTTTTCTTTCTGTTATTTCTTATCATTACCGGATTTCCACAGTTTCCTGGCATCATGAGATTCCTTTACTGTAAAATGGCCACTCAAGCCTCTTGCCAATTGAACGAAGATGGACCCATGCCTCTGTGTAAGAAACTTTGTAAGCTTAATTTTGCTATCAAGGCTACTAAAGCAAATTTCTGGTTCCTCCAATAATGTCGGAAAAAAATTTGTCTTCCAAATTTTATTCACCATTTGAAGTTCTACAAGATGAAAAACCCTTTGTTAAAAAGGTAAGACAAGCAGCACAAATTGTAACAGATATCACAGAAGGGTTTCACTTTGTTTAAAGTCCCATGTTGCAGTTAAACTTTTTACTTTTTAGGTGAGGCTTTTTGCAGTGAGTGTAAAAATGTAAATGCTTGATCACTAGAGGATCCATAATCTTGTGACCGTGATGCTTTCTAGAATGCAAATGAAAAAGACTGACGTTTACATTCCAGTTTTATCTGCATATACAACGACCTCCACTGTATCGACTTTGATTTACTTACCTTATTATTTCAAGTTTGCAAATAAAATTTATTCTCTTAACCCTATCATTTCTGTCTCTTGTCTTAATCTCTGCAAAAACATGTGACAAGAGAGGAACGTTTGTGGTCGCAGAGCGTGGTTGACAGATATTCGGACCGAAATTTGTGTTTTTTTTACCTGCCCAACCCACCCCAGGTTGCACGACGACATTAGTGGCAAGATTGCATCTACAGATTGAGTGTTTTGTAGAGCTGTGTTGTGTTTAAAAAAAATTAGAAATCATGGCAGTGTCAAAGCTGGATTAGAAAAGACTAAATTCCGCCAAAGTAAAACGATCAAAGTATTCAATCAATACTTCAGGAAGCTAGCGTCGCAACTAGAACAAATCGGGACACAAAAAGATCCGACTGTACTGTAATGCAATGAGCCCGGAGGACAAAATACTCCTGGAGGGGAAAAATTGTCCAACGCTACATGATGCCATGAATATTATGTCAACCAAATTGAACAATACCGATATAGTAAATAAAAAGGAGTGCAAAAAGTCTAAAGAGAAAGTAAGGTATGTTACGAATAGGAATGCTCCAGTATGGTTTCCCCGTAAAGAAAGAAAGCCCAAGAGTGAAAGTGTAAACGTGGCAGATTCTCATTGGAGGTTATCGGACAACATAATGAAAAGGTGCTTAAATGCCAAAGAAAAGGAACTAATTTACAAAAGGCCGAGTAATGGACTTCGACTGTTGATTCCATGTAAGCCCGATATTGTCGAGAAGGTGATTAAAACATGCCACGACGACATCATGGCGGGGCATTTGGGAATCAGAAAGACAGTGGGTAAAGTAAGCAAGCAATATATACGGAGCCAACTCGAGAAGGATGTTAGGGGATATGTGTCTGCGTGTGAGGTATGTCAAAAAAAAAGTGCCACGAGTTTCGCCTTATGGGGATCTTCAACCTCTAGAAGTACCGCCCAGGAAATGGCATAACATTATGCTAGACCTTCTCGTACCTTTACTGCTTTCTATGCAAGGTAATAATGCTTTACTCACAGTAACAGATAAACTGTCCAAAAGAGTAAGACTGTTCCCATGTCGGGATTCTATTACAGCAGAAGAAACCGCTTGGCTTCTGGTGACTCAAGTCTTCACAGTACATGGATTTCCTGAAGCCATCGTGTCAGACCAGGATGTCCGATTCACCTCGTCCATGCTGAAGTTTGCCAGTACGTATCCCCCCAATCGGATGGTCAATCTGAAAGGACAAATCAAATGGTGATACAGATACTGCGCAACTACTTCAAAGAAGATAAGAGCGATTGGGAGGATCACCTCTCTTCTACAGAAATAACCATCAATTCAGCCATTGTGGAAGCAACAGGCATGGCACCTTACTTTTATGACCTGGGACGAAACATTCAAATCCCGCCTTCAATCAATAAGTTCAGGTAATAGCATTGTAAAGACTCACAGTTTGTACAAAAGCTACAACAAACTTAAAATTGGCCCAAAAGCGAATTAAGACAGCGAATAATAAATACAAGAAAGCATATGACCGTAAACATACAAAATTTAAGATGAAAGTGGGTGAGTTGGTATTGGTAAAAGCGGCCAGGATTATACAAATGAAAGGCATTTTAGAAAAAAAGTTATAAGGGAAGTTTCTAGGACCTTTTCGAACCAAAAGGATAATAAATAAGGTGACTGCTCAACTCGACATACCGCGAAGATGGAGATGTAGAAACAACATTTTCCATTGTTCATTTTTAAGGAACTTCCCGCCTCGAAAACAAAGGCAAAAGAGGTAGCCAGGACCAATCACAGACCCTGTAAATTCCTGTCTTTCGGATTTTTCTTAGAATGGATACTCCCTTCGCTCTATATTGTAGTGATTGAGTTATTATTTACCCAATTTGGAGGTGTAATTTAGCTTTTTGAGGTTCTGTTTACCTACAAGCGTAATTATCCCGGGCAACACCGGGTCCTCTGCTAGTCTATATATATAAAGAAGGATGTTTGTGGGTACGTTTTTTATACAAATCTACAGTTTTATTCCGATCTTGATAAAATTTTTCATACATGACCTTCAAAGCATGAGGAAGGTCACTGTCTACCTCAGATTTCGGAAAAATAATAATTATCGGTAAAAAAAAATCGATATTCATGGTTATGGAAGGGCATATTAATTAGAAATATCTCATGACCAACAATGCAAGGCAAAGTTTGTGCAACAATAGTTATCAACAATACTGTCAACACGCAATTCACACTACGCTCGGACCGGCAACAGATATCACATGACCAAAAATGCAAGGCAAAATTTGTGCAACAATAGGCCCGTCGTGTCTTCATCAACAATGGTATCAACGCGCATTTCACCAATAACAATGAGCATAAAATGATAATGCAATGATAAAGCAATCCTGTCCAAGAATTATAACAATGAACATAAAATGATGATGTAATAAGGATACGTTTCAATTTGTAACAATGCATAGAATTCCTGTTATTCAGGTTTTTTCTTAGAAAAGAGAGTTCTTAGTACTTAACAATTTCATGCAAATATTTAAAACGCAGTGGCTACGTACAGTGCAACCTTGTACGCCTTCCGTTCAATACAAAGGAAGTGGCAAGCTGTACCGCCATCTGCCGACAGAATCAAAACAGTATTGTATGGATTCCGACATTAGAGGGCGTGTTTTGGCTAGCTGTTGTTATAGCAACCACACAATTGGCATGTCACGGTCGTGTGGATTTCAGATTTTCTTTTTTTCTGCTTTCTGGATGATTAGCCATCTTCGAAAGGAACCATGCCTTAAAGGTAAGCCAGCATTTTTTGAGCGTTCTAGTGTTGGGTTAGGTTAACTGAGGTTTAACCATAAAATGAGATCCCGTAACTTTCTGGCAGCCATTTCTGTGACCACTAAAATATACGGATCATTAGCCTCCTGTAACCGGCCGAGGGGAAACCAACTGCCCCCTGTAAACAAATAGGTTGGGTACTTCAAGTATTGTAAAAGTGGCGGCTAGTATTGCGTCGTGGTCAGATAGTTCAATTTAACCAGATAGGGAAGATGGTAAAGTTTTTCCCAATTGACAATATACATTCTATCCCATATTAGCTGCTTGAAGCTAAGATAAAATTGTTTAAAACGTTGCATTTTTCCACTAAGCGATGGGAATCTGCCATATTGCTTGTTTCGAAATTAGAGAAAGTTTAGAATCTGAAACTGTTGGTAGTTGGCCGTATAGCTAGCCACTTCCTTTGTATTGAACGGAAGGCGTACAAGGTTGCACTGTACGTAGCCACTGCCTATTTAAAAATGATCAGTAACTGGAGAAAATGAAGAGTTAGCAGAATATTAAGAAAGAGTGATAAGATGACAAAGGAAGCACTCCTTTATCTCCGTTCTGTATTGAGCAAATGGGAAGCAAGTAAATAGAAGAATTGGCGACTGCTAGACTACACAAAGTGATGAATGGCCAAGTTTTGCTTCAACACATAGAGAGAAGAGTGGAAATTGCAAGAACATCAAGTGTACATCTGAAGTAAGATTATGTGGGTAAGAAATTAATGGAGAGTTCCATCCTTTAAAATTTTTTTTTCGAATTTGAATTAAGAATTTTTACTGTATTAATTCTAAGCATTTTCATGTGTTTATTTTTAAGATATTGCAAAATTTAATTTAATTTTTTGAGATTGTTCTTTTTACCTGCAAGTGTAATTATCCCGAACAATGCCGGGTACCTTTGCTAGTAATAATAATAATAATAATAATAAAACAGTAAAATGCATTACCTGTGGTTTTCATTGCGGTGTGAGCGTGTACCAGTCGTCGCCTAGTGGTTAACGCCTCAGCCTAACGTGCAGAAACTTGACTGGCAGTCTGGGTTCAAATCTCCGTGAGTCAGGGCGTCATAATTTTTTTCTGTCAACTCCCATTTTTAAACCGTTGTATACAGTGTGTTAAGAGCACTCCGCGTTTTTTTTTCTTTTTCCGGGTGTTTTTACGCTTTCTTTCGTTGTCTTTAAATGGTGGTTGCGACGTTTATTTCCAGCTTGACCTCTGGTGTACAGGAAGTTTTCTGTGGTTTGATTGCAATGCTGTTTTTGATCCGTGTTTTTTTCTGGACTTAAAAAAATTCCATCACCGTTTGCGACTCTATGGCGTTTTCCAGCTTAAACCTTTGCGTTGGGTGCAGTTTTTTTTCACTGTGTGATGAAGCGCATGCTGGAATTTTTCCTGTGTTGCCCAGCCTGTGCAAAAATTTGTTTTGGTTATTCCTCGGTGTTTCCATGCAAATTTCACAAATTTTCCCTCACGTGCAACATTTTAAACTGAAAATTTTTTGTGTTTCAATGAAAAATCGGTGATTAAAGGCAAAAGTCACTCGTTATTTTCACCCATTTGATTTTCAACTGCGTTTTGTTTGCACCATGTCTTGATTGTCCGCGTTTTACAATTTTTACCTCGCTTTTAAATTCACAGGTATGATGCAAATGGTTTATTTATCGTCACATCGTGGATGAAGCATTTACCAGCGATAGAAACCTCGCTGGGTTTGGAGGTGTGCGAGATTTAGCTTTACAAACAAATCGTACTGAAAAAGAGACTGGTGAATGGTTAAGTGGTGTTCCTGTTTACACCCTACATAAACCTGTGCGTCATCTTTACCCATGTAACCGTATGAGAGTTTTTGCACCGTTTGATCAATTTCAAGTTGATCTGGTAGAACTATCGATTCTGTCGAAACAGAACGACGGGTATAAATTTCTCCTTACCTGCATTGATGTTTTCTCTCGTTTTGCATGGGTTGTCCCATTGAAATCGAAGACAGGTCAAACGCTTCAGAAAGCCTTTCAAAAAATTTTCATGGATGGTCAGGTACCGCTAAAAGTGAACATTGATAAAGGGATGGAGTTTTTAAATAACTCAACATTAATTTCTTTGCAACCAAATCCGATATGAAGGCTGCAACAGCTGAACGATTTAACTGTACCTTAAAAACCCGAATGTTTAAGTATTTTACGTATGCCAAAACACATAGGTACTTCGATGTCTTACCTGATCTCGTGCTAAGTTACAACAATCGTGTTCACAGTTCGCTGTGTATTGCACCGTCTGAAGTTAATGAGCGGTACGCACCGGCATTGTGGTTGAAAATGCGGGGATATTACACGGCTGCCCCGCAAACGTCACCGAGGCTACAAATTGGTGACCACGTGCATATACCAAATATGAAAAACATTTTCGAAAAGGGATATCTACCAAATTGGACTGAGGAAGTGTTTGACGTTTCAAAAATCATTTTTCGAAAACCTGTTGTGTATAAAATAAAAGATTACAAAGGTGCTGAGATCTCAGGTGTATTCTATGAACAGGAGTTACAAAAGTTTAAAATGCCTAAAGTCTTCAACATCGAGAGAATTATTCGACAGCACAGGAGACAGGGTGTGCGTGAAGCTTTTGTGTAATGGCGTGGTTATCCCTATAGTATGAACAGTTGGGTAAGGGCGGACGAGCTTTTAAACCTTTAACAAGCTGTGTAATTGATCAGTTGTGGACGTGATCCGACATCATCAGCATCATGTTTGAAGACACGGATTTCTACGTTACTTTACCCTCAAATACTGCAACAGATGACAAAAAGCTGTCCAACACGAGTGCTCATTTTATTACGAGACTGCCTCGTACTGTACGTTTCCAAGGTCAATGGGAGGTTGCATTAACGGAAACGCATTTCCCCGCTGTTTTCAAGAACATCACCGCCGTAAACATTACTTTTAAAATTGGTTTTAAGCTTAATCGAATCGAGGAGGAAATAAAATTCAACATTTTACCATCTGATAGAAATCCGATGCTCTTGTCTTTCATACTCGCAGTCGAACTGGTTTTGCAGGCTTACTTGAAAGATGTATTCTTTTACCACAACAACGCTTCCTCAGTGCAAGTCATCACAATGAGTTTACCACCGAATGTAGGGATACGTTTTAATTCACCTGAATTCTGCAAGATCTTTAATGCTTCATTCGATACATACTTTGAGGAGCGTTTTACTCTGTCTCCGGATTACAATACACCATTTAAGTGGGTGCGCGAATTTACTGTCACGTTAAGGTATCCTAAGTTTAATACTTTATATCAAAAGCTCATTGAATTTAAGAGTAAAAAGTTACGAAACAGATTCAAAGCCTTCAAATTTCTAAAAGACAGTTTTAGTATCATCGATGTTGAGGCAAAGCGGGGCGACGATTTTGTGCAGTTTCAGGGATCCACAGATCATTTCATAGAATTTCCTGCCGACGCTAATATTGGTTTTATTCCGGAGAGGTTTCTGAATAAGAAATTGAAATTTCCTGTGTCAATTCCCTTAAACGATGCAGATGATGGTTTCATCGGCTGTGTTGTTTACGACCCATCTGAGTTTCCAGAACAACGCATCTTAAAAATACCTGAAGGGTATTACGATAACCGAAGAGATGTTGTTGAGGCGCTCGTGAAATAGATTCCCCAGTCAGAACAGGCTTTTTACAACATCAATCTCACACCTAACAGGTGTTTTCATTTCAAATGCTCGGCGGGTCGTTACATACGTTTTTAGCGAGGGCTTGTGTTACACATTAGGCTTACACCCAAATCTCGCTGATTCGGATGTCGAAACTGGTGTAAGGACGACACCAATCGATCTTACGAGAGGAATACATGGATATTATCTATACACAGACATCATCCGTCCTCAGGTCGTAGGTAACACATATGCGTCCCTCCTACGAAACATTCCGGTATCGCATGCAAGACGCGAAATGATTTTCACCAGACTATTTTCCCTTAAGTAAAAACGTCAATGACATGATTGAAATCGCCGTTCATTCACATCACGATGATTTGCTGTCCTTTATTTTAGGAAAGACTGTGGTGAAATTGCATTTCCGTAAGAAACCTTTGTAGCGAACGGACGTCTCGTTTTTACGGTGCCGACATCAACACCGAATTCATCAATAGCACTCCTACATCGTTTGTATTTTTTTCCCGTCTAATTCAAGATGCATTTCCCATATGCACCCGACAGCGATGCGCTTTTACAGCATTAACTGAATCAAAAACGACATGGCTTACCTGTGTTTCGGGGTACTCCGTTTCAGTCTGGTAGTGGTCTCGGATCCATATTTACAAATTGGTTTCATAGAGCGACACCGTTACTCAAATCAATGGGTAAAATTCTCGGTAAACACGCCCTAAAAGGGGGAATGTCAGTGCATAATGATGTGATGGCAGGACAGGATCTCAAACAATCATTGGTTTCACGAATACACGAGACAGGTGGTCACCTACTTCAAGACTCCAACGTGGTCACGGACATGGTAAAAACAATAATAATAAACCATTAAGGAATGACATAACCAAGTATCGAAAGGTTAAACTAAACCATTCGCGGAACTATATTTTTAAACGGCCCTATGTTAACATTGGAAGTTTCTAATGGACCATTATGATAACATTAAACCACGTACCTTTGAAATAATTTCAACTATCATTAATTTTACGTTATATTCATTCATGACACATCATTCCAAGTTGTTTGATATATTACATGCCATATTTTAGCATTGCAGTTTCAATGAACCATAATGGTTCCACTAAAACATGATGGTTCCACTAACCAGTTTCCTTGAAACCAATTTGGACTATCATTAATTTTACGTTATATTCATTCATGACACCTCATTCCAAGTCGTTTGATATATTACATGCCATATTTTAGCATTGAAAGTTCCAATGAACCATAATGGTTCCACTAAAACAGGTGGCTTGAAACCAATTTCGACTATCATTAATTTTACTTTATATTAATTCATGACACATCATTTCAAGACGTTTGAAATCTTACATGCCATATTTTAGCATTGAAAGTTCCAATAAACCATCAGGGTTTCACTAAACCAGATTCCTTGAAACCAATTTGGACTATCAATAATTTTACGTTAAATTCATTCATGACACCTCATTCCAAGTCGTTTGATATATTACATGCCATATTTTAGCATTGAAAGTTCCAATGAACCATCATGGTTCCACTAAACCAGGTTCCTTGAAACCAATTTGGATTATCATGAATTTTACGTTATAATCCTTCATGGCACCTTATTCCAAATCGTTTGATATATTACATGCCATATTATGGTATTGAAAGTTCCACTAAACCAGAATGGTTCCACTAAACCAGGTTCCTTGAAACCAATTTGGACTATCATTACTTTTACGTGATATTCATTTATGATACATCATCACAATTTGTTTGATATATTACATGCCATATCTTATCATTGAAAATTGT
>JAHWFO010040816.1:229803-269222 GCA_023313115.1 Rhysida immarginata
AAAAAAGCCAAAGTTTCGTAAAGATATGTTTTATACAAATCGTGCTGTGAATAAAAGCCTTGTATGCTCTTCTTTTCGCGCTTCACGAGGCTTAGCTCTCGCTGCTTCAGCCAACATGCGCTACGTGTCAATCATGGGATGTACCAAGCGATTATCAAAGCTCTCCGTCGCTGAAACTACTCCCATCACTCAACCATTCTAAAATATGCAATCATATGAATATGGCGGATCCAACCATGAAAGACTCACAGACGCTCTTGTCTACATGGTTGTAAAAGATCTGCAACTTGTGAAAAATGTAGAAAATCTGGATTTCGGCACCTCATCAATGTGACTGTACAAGATACCAATAAGGAAAAAAAAAAAAAGACATGACCTAAATTTTTAGGGTCATAAGAGCGAAAGAGACTGTCATAAGAGCGAAAGGCAAATCTGCAGATCGACCAGTGGAAGAACGTGATATTTTCTCCTGAAAAAAGTGCAATTGACACGGGCTCTATGGATGGAGGTACTACTGGAGTGAACTTCGACATGAGGAAGTCATATTTTTCAAGCGAGAACAAGAAGCCATATACTCTATCATGATTTGGGTGGCATTTTGATGAGATAAAATTTCCGACAATGCTGTTGAACCTGAAGATTGAAGGCTGTTGATATCAAAAGCTTTTATTTTCGAATCTTCTAAAAATTATTAGATCGACTGGAAGATTCAAGAACTTTATTCCAAGAAGATATGTCCCACATTTATAATGCCAACACAACATATGAGTGCCTTCTTGTTCATGGTATTGTTATTTTGGATTGGCCTCCATTGTTACCGGACGTAAATCCAATCGAAAACTTGGTTAGCATGATCGTGGTATAAAGATGGGAAATAACATTCGAATGTTGCAGAGCAGAAATAATTGTTATTTAATGAGTGCTGTAAGGTGACTCCAACAATCTTGAAGAACTTGGTTCTATCTATGCCAAAACGCATATGCAATTAATGTGTTGATGATAGAGCTGTCATCACTATAGAAACGGGCATGGAGCAGGAGGTTTAGTGTATTATGTAAAAAATTATTCTTATAGTTTTTTATTATAGTATATATTTATATAAATATTTAATTTTATTATTTTTTATTATACCTAAAATTGGACACAGAGTGGAAAAACTATTATTTCAAAGTTTTTTTTATCTCGTCCTTCTTTTCTTCTACATCCGTCATTTATTGTACCCAATTAATTATTCTATTACACGAGTTGCTACCCAAAATATCTCAGAATTTGAATATTATGCCCAAACCAAAAACAGTATGAGGGTCTGCCGCTAGATGCCTCTTGGTGCACCTTTCAGTTAGTGCTCTGCCAACATCGTAATCGTAGATATAATAGTTATTGTGTTTCCGTTGCAACGTGTTATTGTGCTTCTGCGAATTTCCTCATTATTTAACCTCGTCAGACGGTCAACAGGAAGTTTTACTGCGAGGTTTTCCAGAGACTGAGGGAAACTTTCGCTCAAAAGGCCCGAATTGTGCAACAATAAAGACCGGTTATACTACCACGACAACGCTTCCGCACATACCTCGCTCGTTGTGACAAAATTCCTAGTAAAAGACAACATGGTAACGTTGTCACACCCTCCCTATTCTTCTGACCAAGCCCCCTGCGACTTCAATCTCTTCTCTAAAATGAAAAGGCGGCGTCTTGACTCCATTGAAGTTATCCAAGTGAATTTGCAGAAGCACAAGAACACGTTGCAACACAAACAGCAATAACTCACAAAAATTGCGCCTGCGATTAAGAAACTTGACAGAGCAGCAGCTAGAAGATGCACCAAGAGGCATCTAGTGGCAGAACCTCGTACTGAATTTAGTTTGGGCGGAATATTCAAATTCTCGGATATTTTAGGTTGCACCTCGTATTATTATTGTTTTAAAATATAGAGTTCTCTGTACTGTCTTTCATGATGGAGATGACAGAGGCCTTGCATTCATGGTGTAAAAAACACACAAGACTCTGACCAGTTTCGCCTTTTATCCTTCATATGTAATCCTTTATTTTATCTTTATATTTTTATCATTAATTTTATCCTTGACAAAGCCAGGAATAAAAGGCGAAAACGGTCGGAAGTGAAGCTGTAAATCCACCCATTTGGGTGACTTGTGGTGAAAAACATGAACATTTGGCAAAACCTGTGAACGAAACTGTAAATCTACCCATTTGGGTGAATTGCTTTGGAAATCATGAAAATTTAGGCAAAACGTGTGTTTTTCCCTGTTGGGTGCTGCAAGGTCTTCATCAACTTTATTAATATACAGGGTGAGGCAAAAAGATTATAACACTATGTATATGAACGATCACATTTTTGTTTTATTTTTCCCAATTTTTTTTCACAGATTAAAACATGGCGTCCCAATATTCCATAGAGAAACGAAGGTAGATAGCTGCCTGGATGGAGGAGTTTCAGCCCCCAAGCATCGTACAAGAAAAATTCCGGGCCTGGGCCGGACGGGATGCACCATCGCGCCTGACAATTGGTAAGATCTACGATAAGTTTGTCCGGACAGGGTCTGTTCAAGACGATTGCAAGGCGAACAGCGGCAGAAAGAGATCTGTCCGAACTAAAGAGAACATCATCCTCGTCCAGAGAGATGTGGTAGCCAGCCCAACCAAGTCCAGGCGCAGACTTTCTCTCGAAATTAACATCTCGCAAAGGTCACTTGGTACAATTTTGCATCTTTATTTAGGAATGAAGCCATACCACTTGCAGATTGTGCAGCAGTTAAAAAACATGAACAAACAAGCACGTGCGAGTGCTGCACAAATTCTCTAGGAAATGGTGCACATGGAGCCTGACATTCTGTTCATGTTTTCTGACGAAGCGACATTCCACATCAGCGGTCGTGTGATCAAACACAACTGTGTCATCTGGGCAATCGAGCATCGGAAGGAAGTTCAACAGCACATGTGGGATTCCCCCAAGGTGAAAGTTGGTATGCCGTGAGCAAATTTGAGGTGATTGGACCCTTCTTTTTTGAAGAAGAGACCGTCGTCAGGGGAGAGAATTACCTTGCCAAACTCAGCACGTTCATGGAGGAGAACGTAACACTTGCCATTTTCCAGCAGGGATACTTTCAGCAAGACGGCACCCCTGCCCATTACAGTCTAATCGTTCCGGATTACCTAAACAACACGTTCGGTAGACGCTAGATTGGTCGGAGTGGTCCTCTTCCATGGCTCCCATGTTCACCCGACCTGACGCCATGCGATGGAATTCCTCCCCAAATGGCCTACAGGGCCTTACAAACAACAATGGACAGACTCTATAAGTGCATTGACAGGGATGGGTGCCAAATTAAAACCCTGTAACCAAATACCTGCTTTGTAATTTAAAGTGATTAAACACCCATTTAATGTTAACATCTTTTTGCCTCACCCTGTATTACTTATACAAGATGGTTATAATTAAAACTTTCCCTACTTAACCCACCCTAGACGAGAAACTATTTATGTTCAGGGAGGGTTTTATCGTACGTCAACCCAGCTGTTCAAATTAATGATGAAAATAGGAAAGAAAATTCCACAGCCTGAATTCGAACTAGGAACCTTTGGCTCAGACCGTCAATGCGCCAACCAGTTGTGCCACTGCGGACATGAAAGCGAATCGCTATTTACATGACTTTAAGACTAGGTTAGAGCAGTTACCTAGTCCGCAAGCTGGGACTATCTTTCCTAATGCGTAATATTCATTAAAGAATAATTCATAAGTTGTTCTGTGAGGGTTTTTCCTATGCCAACCTCAGCTGTTCAAATTAATGATGAAAAATAGAAAAGAAGGCGCGTTGGCGGTCTGAGCCAAAGGTTCCTGGTTCGAATCCAGACTGTGGAATTTTCTTTCCTATTTTTCATCATTAATTTGAACAACTGAAGTTGACGTACGGTAAAACCCTTGCTGAACGTCTTATTAATTATTCTTTAATGAATATTACGCCTTAGGAAAGATATCCCAGCCAGCGGACTAGGTAACTGCTATAACCAAGCCCAGAGGTCATGTAAATAGCGGTTCGCTTTCATGTCCACAGTGGCGCAATTGGTTGGCGCGTTGGCGGTCTGAGCCAAAGGTTCCTGGTTCGAATCCAGGCTGTGGAATTTTCTTTCCTATTTTTCACCATTAAATATTTGTATACAGGGTTACAGGGAAAGTTGACCTAGATATTTAAGGACGTAATTATTTATGTGTTGCCGATAGATTTGACCCTATAACCTACTATCCAAAAGTTAACCGTTTTCTAGATATGTGACTTTTAAAGAAACATTTGCTCTTTGCGGTCTGGGACCACTTTCTCTGTCATTTACCTATGTATCAGGGAGTAATATACTTTTTTGGATAGTTATAAAGACGTAGGAGTTATTAAAATAATTTGCGGGATGACTTCCATAGAACTTTTTTAATTGACGTGCTTAAAAGTTGGGAACACTTAGTGATAACATCTACATTCAAATAGTTATCGAGCAGCTACTTTAAACCGATAGCAAGTTGTTTCAAGTTTTTGTTATTTATTTTTATAAACTGGTATACCCCCTACGTAAAAACAGCAAAAAAATTGGACCCTAGAGTCTGAAAATTAAAAAAAAGTTGACATTAAAGCAAAAAATGATTTTTTTCTTTTAAAATAAAAGTCACATATCTAGAAAACGGTTAACGTTTGGATATAGGGTTAAATCAATCGGCAACGACCTAAATAATAACATCCTGAAATATCTAGGTCGGCTTTCCCTGTAACCCTATATAGTGTGGGCAAAAAATTAGATAGGAATAATGTCCAGATTATCGGCCACAAGATTTGCATGATCCTTCACATCCATTAATACCATATTTAGATCAGATCAAAGATGCAGTTACCTTTCACAATTGTTGCTAGCGTTACCAAAGATGCAGTGCAATCGTTGAAGAGTCAACTTGGGCTTGGAATAAAAAGAGGAGGGCGTTATTGCTGAAGCTCTTTCATAAAAATAATAGCAACGCTGCGGATGCACTTCGAGTGGACCTGTTTTCCACACTTTCTTTGCGGAACATGATGAAGAAGTTCAAAGAAACTGGAGGGCTTGATGTCGCTCCCAGAAGAGGCCGGCGATACAGGTGGTGGACGAAATCGCTGTTGCTGTGGCAGGGAAGGTGTTGCGCGCAATCGTCAAGCAGTGCTCGAGCTGTGTCACGGAAGCGCTGAGCATTCCATGGTTCATTGTTTGGAAGTTTGGTTGGTTGGTTGGTTTATTAGAATTTTTGGCGTCGACTACTAAGGTCATTTTGCGCCTTTTACACAAGTTATATCTGTACCCATCCCAGAACAAACAAAAACATCCATGACCACAGCGGGATTCGAACTCACAACCACGTGGACTCGAGAACTAGAAAGCCTACGCCCTAGCCCTCTCGACCACCTAGCTGACTTGTTTGGAAGGTGCTTCGAAGCATTCTGAAATGGTATCCGTACAAGATCTATATCGCTCAGCAGTTGACACACTGGACCACAGTAACAATTTGACTTCGCTCTTTGCTTCCTTGCAAGGATGGAAGTTGACATGATCTGGGTTTGGACCATACGCTGAAGCTGACGAAGCACATTTTTCTCATGTGGGTCCGGTGAAGACACATAATAGCCGTATGTAGGGTTCTGCATCTCCAATCAATTTTCTTAAGAACGGGTGTTGGCTTGATAGCCTGTAGGAGATAAAGATAAGTCCGGGATGAGCCAATGATTCATAGCCCAAAGCATTTAGTGTCAGCATCGTTCGTCGTGCTACAGGAGAATGGGCGTTAGCTTGGAGCGGAAGAACACCATATCTGTTGACCAAAGCCGGTTGTTTCTGCAGAAAAGTTTGGTGCATATTTTGCAATTAAGCACAATAACGTTATGCATTGAGAGATAGGGAAACTCCGATGATTTATCCCGGGTGTAGACCACCAGAAATAGAGCATCGTCTTCTTGGGATGTAAAGATGCTGTCCAGATTGTTTACGGTTCGTCCCTAATTGAACCAATATAATATCATACAGGGCCCGTATTTTGTTGCAGGAGACGATTTGGTGCAGTATAGGTTCCTGTTTATTCCTGACAAGCAGAGGCGTACAGACTTCAAAATGCCTGGTCTTGTTGGCCGTTGTCAGTTCTTGAAATACCAATATGTTCATTTTTTTTACCTTAACCAAGGCAGCCAGACACCAAGCAACTGTTATGTGATGATCACGTGCCTCTGCAGCTATTTCGGGATACGATTTTTGCGGGTCAGCAAAAAAAAAACTGCTCTTAACAGGATATCGTAAGAAGCTGCAACGTGTCCATGACCAGGTGCCTTGTTTTGCAGGTCCGTATCTCCAATTCGAAACTTCACAAACTTCAGCGAACGCTTCGATCGTTGTCTGTGTTCTCCCCAATGTTTTGTTTGTTAATGTTCCGAGCGGCAATTCTAACCGAACGGCCCAGTATAAATTCATACAGGAAGTTGACTCTCAAATCACGATCCTGCATGTGTACTAGCAAGCCACGTATACCCGAACAAGGCAAGTATGAAATTTGTTCTTCGCACATCTATAGAAAGTATGCGGTGTAATAACTCCACACATGTGCGTTTCCACTCTGCCGTAAGGAAATGCTCTATCGCTTCGAACACTCCATTCGTTCGATCCAATGTAATATATTTTTTTCGAACTGCTTCTGTTCATTATGGAGCGTAATTAAAATATATAATAAATGACCCTCTTATAAGAAAATAAAATTTCTTTATTAAAAATTCATTTCAACTTTGCAAGCGTAGTAATGATCTTTGTAAAACTTTAATTAAATTTATATTAAAATTTATATTAAAAAAAAGATGTCATTATGATAGAGGATGAGGAGTAAAAAAATGTCATGCAAGCAGATATTTAACAATGTTAAACAATGTTCTCGGATTAAAAGGAAGATAAGAGTTCGTTCGTGGTCTATGGTTCGTTCTCATTTTTCGGTTGACGGGGCGCAAGTACTCGTAACTGGATCACAATGGAGATCGGGCCCGCACTCCTTCACTCGAGGAATACGCATCGTAGACTCGTCGCATTCATCACCTTCTTCTGAAAGGAAAAAGAAAAAATCAAAAAAAGATGAGTAAAAGAAAAAAACCAATTAATTAAGAAAAAAAATCGTGTGTTTGCCATGCCAAATGCGTCAGAAGTGAATTTTTTGGATGGTGTAAAGAAAATTTAATTAGTAATATGTGTAACAATCACGTATAATCCAACCATTGAATCAAGGAAACTGTCAATCGCTGCATTATCATGGAAACAAATTGGAAAAATTTAACCTCGTACTGAGGTTGTTCTTAAATGAATTAACCCTTCAGTGGTAACGTTGGGTCTGACGGACCCATCATTCTCTTCTCAATATGATTTAAAGTACTAAAATGGGTTGTTTACTGTCAATCTCCTTGTACCTTCCTGTCTGCCCATTCTCTAAATACTCTTAGTCCCAGGTTTCGTTTAAGTATAGTTTTCCTCCAGTTAATAATGTGTAAAGTGCAGTTGGGTCTCTCAGACCCAAAGTTACCACTCACGATTACCTTTTTTTTTATCAAGGTTATGCGTATAGTAAAAAGTCCAAAATTAAATTTAATTCTAATTTATGTTGTAAATATACAGCAAATATATACGTTGAAAATATTCAAGCATTTATTTAAATTTATGTGCAGAAGAACTGGAATAAATTAAATATTTTTGAGAAGAAATATTTTTTCTTGCAAATTTTTTGTATTAAAAAGTATTTCCTGCTTAATAGGAAATCTTTCTTCAATACAAACAACGTTTATTTCATTAGTAGGCTTCTGCAATACATGTGAAAAATTTGGTAGCAATAACATAAGTTATTCAATAATTTATTAATTTTTTTATATACTGGGTCTCACAGACCCAACGTTACCACTAGCTGGAGTCTTCCCTACGTTACTACGGAAAGGTTAATGTTATATTGGTGGCCCTTAAAAGGAACTTTATTTTTGCAATTAATGCGAAGTTAATTACCTTCAGAAAAAGCGTAATACATTTTTACTTCACATGTTGCTTGAATACGTGTTGAACAAAGAGCATCGTAAGTAGGAAATATGAACGATAAATAAAAGACCTGTGCAACGAGTTTAAGGCAGCCGCTGACGGGCTGATAAATTTCGCTAACTTCATGACCACGTGATCTCTTAAGAAATATAAATGAAAACTGGAGATGATATTCCAATCATAAGGAATGATATCAGTAAAATGGAAGGAAAAATTTCTTATGTGCGCTCATCAACTTTTCTGATGGTTTGGATAGGAGGAATTCCTGATCTGCAAGCTGGACGCCCGTCCTATCATTGGGCCTCCATCTTGACTACCTAGTAGTCTTCAATAAGTGGTTGAGCATATGCACATGGTACACTTGAGCAAAACAGATGCCACATAAGCCCAGTTCCGAATTGCGAAACCAGAACGGGAACGAACAAACGAATAAGCAAATAGAATTTACAGCAAACAATAAATGGATAAATATTAATTCATGGGGTGGGGGATTGCAGCATACAATATTAATTCATGGAGGGATTGACTGTCTCGTTTCCTTGGATACAGTGTGTACAATCAATCCAGTGAGCTCGATTAAAAAGATCCAGTCTTGGTTTTGCAAGCAATTTGGCATCCTGGGCACGTACAATAAATTTGAACAGCGACGATTGCCTAGAAATTACATCCTTACTATTCACACCTTAGGTTTCGTTCTGAATTCGGCGAACCTCACGGTGGCAATGGCATTCATTTGAAACTATAGAACCTTCAGGAAGATAGGAATAGAGACATTGCGCTCAACTAGATATCCATTGTTACTTAAATCCAACTTCTGTCTGTCGGTTGACCCTAGTAAGAGATACTCCAAACCAATTTTTATGGTGGGTACTTCTGGCCATTTAAGGGGTGCTAGGGGGGATATTCCGATTTCGGCTCCCACAAACAAAATATTTTAAATAAATTCATTATACTTGCACCTGTATGGAGTTTTGTTTGCGTGAGGCACGTCAGTGTTTGCTTTACCATAGCCGACGAGAAAGACAGGCCTGGGCCAACACCTTCTAGAGAGAAGGCCTACGGACAAAAGGTGAATATATTGGTTACATCATCATTGAGCGGCCAAATTTAGGGCTTATTATTGGTAGAAATACGATTACCAATAGCCGCTTGATGATGAAGTAACAATGTATGAAAAAAATAAAAAACTGAAAAAACCGATTGCTTGTTTAAACAAAATGGCGGACAGCGATGTGTCGACCAAAGTGCAACAACAAATAATCATCAAGTTTCTCCATAACGAAGGAGTCTGAAAGCAAAAGCATCCGTCTTTGCTTGATGCCAAAAGTTTGAAGGAGGGCGAGAATCCACCAACAATGAATCTCATAAGGCAAGGCCAGCAACTGCTGTCACTGATGGCATCATCGCACGAACAAATGAGCTGATAAGCGACAACAGGCAGATTCATGTCCAAGAAATGGCTTCAATCAGCACTGGCAGCGTGGAGAACCATCATCATAAGCAGAAATTCAACAAGATCTGTGCCAGACGGGACCCTAAGCAACTCTCCGAGGATCAAAAAACCACCCGGGTGAAAACCTGTTCCATGCTGCTGCAACGATATGACATGAAAGGTGGCAGCTTTCTATAAGGCGTGTTGCGACCACCGACAAGACATGGATTCATGCCCATACTCCTGAAAGCAAGCGGGCGATTATGGAGCGGCGACACACTGACTCACCACGACCCTAGAAATTCAAGATGACACCGTCGGCAACGAAATAATGGCGACTCTATTCTATTGTGTGTGGAGATTTGCCTTATGGTCCTCGAATCAACTATGTATTCTGCGACATTAAGGATCGATTTTCTGGAAGAACGTCGAAACATAAATGCACCCTACCGCTATGACATTTTGAGGACGTCCCTGAATCCGGTACTAGGAAAAGGCGACCAGGACTCCTTACCAGTGGTGGTTGTTTTCTTGAAGACAAATGCCAGGCCACACAAAGCCAAGCTGACTATAGACACACTAATGGAACTCAAATGGGACTTCTTACCACACCCTCCAAATCTTACCAGAGGTTCGGCTGCAATGAGTAAGTCAAAAAGGCTGTCCTGAAGTGGTTTCGACATCAGCCTGAAAATTTCTACAGAACCGGTATCCAGATGCTCCCAGAACGCTGGAAAAATGTGTAGAAAAGCAAGGAGATTTGTTAGAGAAATAACTGGTGTGTATTTTTTGTAATTTCCTGATTTTATAAAAAATAAACTGCAAGTCAAATTTGAACGTCCCTCGTATAAGCACTGCTATCGAGTCTGTCAATATGTGAAATAAACACAGCGTCAATGCGTTAGATGCGTCTCTTTACCCTCGTCTGTGCCTACAACCGAATGTGAGACCACAAATATGCCACGTGCAAGCTTTTCGGTGTCTAAAATCACAAAACGAGTGTATTTTGTATGATGCAAAATTAAAATTATTGCATTATCCGTAATGATTACAGCAGCACTCGTAAAGCTTTTTTGAGTCGGAACATTTTTCTATAGAGAGGAACGAATCTGTAGAAATAATTAAAGTATGTTCAACAAGCGCTAAATTTTAAACAAGATGAAGACTTCACAAAGCATCAGAAGATCTAATTGAGCATTAATTGACTCTTCAATGTTTCAAAATAATAAATTTTGAATTAAAGTGCGAGTGATAAAAATAAATTTATTTAATGGAAAAGAGTTTATTCGAATAAACTAGGATTCATTAGTCTTCATTCAAAACATTGAAAGCAAAACGTAGGCCATTACACGTATTTGCTAGGTAACACACCAAAGTCTAGAGGCGCTATCTGTTACCACATTTTTCAAGATATTTTATAATATCTCTGTAGTTAAGATTTAAATAAAAATTGTTAGTCAGGTGCTTTTCAGTGCCGTCGCGTGCTTCAAATCGGCGCCAACAATGCTTAAACGTGCGACAATAATGTAAAGTTGCTTCCGTAACGCTTTTTTGGGTCGGCTTTTGCATATTGATGCCTAGCCTTCAAACCACAGATGGTTAACTCGGCAATAATCACGTGATTAAATGTCCTGCAGCGCACCAATGAGACATATAAGAAGTAAAAATGTCAATACCATGGTCTATTAATATAAATGGTCATCGAGCTTCCATCATTTTCCATTCATGTCCAGAGAAAACGGAAATGATTGTGCTTCAGATGAAATCCAGCAGGTGTCACCACGTGTTGTATTTTCTCTCAAACAATGATAGGTTCATGAAATCGTCAACAGAAGTCTCTGTCCTCAATTCTCTCCATAATTCTTTTCGGTTGGGGAAACAAAAAGTGCGACGATAGGAGGTAGTATTTCCCTTTGGATTTCCAACATGCAATTGCTTTAAACTGACGTTGGAACCTTTAAACGTTAATAACTGATCATCTCTCCAGTGAAGGATTTCATTTCTCGCACAGTTTCGTAGAAAAGTAACTTATGCAATCGGTTTGTCAGTCTGTGGACACAATTCCAACAATGCAATGCTGTGCAATCCGGAGAGTGGGCATAGTGAGTTGTTATAAGAGACGAATCATCCTCGCATTGGGGAAAACGCGTGTTGAGCACTTTGTTTTGGCTCTGCGCATGTTCTAATTATTGTTGATGGGAAGGGGAAGTTTGCTAAACTAAAAAGATGTCTTTATAAGCAGGGAGCTTATTATTTATTAAAAAATAACTTGAAAACGGACTAAACTTTTTAGCATATTTTCATAAAAAGTGATTACGTGATCGGCTTGTCCAGATGTCCGTCCGTCCGTCAGGCTGTAGATAAAATTCCAACAATGCATCGCGTAGGAATGGGGAGAGTGCATATAGTGAATTGCTGGAAGAGACAAATCACCATTGCATTGCGGAATACGCGTGCCAAACACATCGTATCGGCTCTGCGAGTACTCTAAACGGTGTTGATATGGTGCGCATGCAGGATGCACTTGAGTGACGATTATAGAAAGCGGATAAAACAAGGGGTACTGCAATCGAAAAAATATGTACGGGATTCACCTTTTGTGTGATTCACTCTTGGGGTTCACCACGACCCATCAATGACGAAAGATTCTCCTGAATATCAACCGATTCACCTTGGGTTTTTCTGAGATCCACTCTTATTTGCTGAGAGGTTTTAGATTCATGCAAGATTCAGCCACACTCATTTCTGATTTCCCGGATGCGATATTCTGTTCCCTATAACGAACTTGCCATGCTTCTCGCCTTGCGCTTTAGTTTCCTCAAATAAAATATATTTTTCTTAACTGACATCGACTTATATTGACTTGGAAATTCGTGATTCAAGATACTGAATAGAATGTCGCTTTCCTGGATTTGCCTTCCGCCGTATTTTGGCTCACACGGAAGGCAAATCCAGAAAAAAGATATTCTATTTTCTATATTATTCTTTACCCTAATATTCCAGAGACGCTTATGCACGGCGGCTTAATGCCTATGCTCGCAATGAAGGTTATCTTTTTCATTCTAATGTATCGATTACCTCCATGAATCGGATCAGTTCGATCATATCACGGTGATATTCTTACACCATGGGTCCAAAAGTCAGATCTTCAAATTTGATAGAAACCATTAAAAATTACGCCTTAAAATAGATTCTCTTTTACAGAACTAGCAGAGGCACCCGCCATTGCACGGGATAGTTACATTTGTAGGTAAACAGAACAATCTCAAGAAGTTACATAATAACTCAAATTTGGTTTTTAGTAATTCTACAATTCTCTGCTGTAGCAACACCTCCTATAGAGAAGGCCTGCGGACAAAAGGTGTATACATTGTTACATCATCATCAAGCGGCTATTGTTATCGTACTTCTACCAATAATAAGCCCTAAATTTGGCCGCTTGATGATGATGTAACAATGCATACACCTCTGGTCCGCAGGCCTTCTCTCTAGGAGGTGTTGGCTGTAGACGAAGCTCCCATTGTTCAGATGTTTCCAACGCCCAGAAAACTTCTTGTCTTCTCACAACAATATTCGTTC
Organism: Rhysida immarginata; assembly: GCA_023313115.1. Taxonomy (NCBI): domain Eukaryota; kingdom Metazoa; phylum Arthropoda; class Chilopoda; order Scolopendromorpha; family Scolopendridae; genus Rhysida; species Rhysida immarginata. The sequence goes on from JAHWFO010040816.1 coordinate 242,882, forward strand.
TTTTCTTCGGTGAAATTTTGATAGATATTCATTAACATGTATCCTTCGAACGATTATAAAAGATCACAATACCGCGTGCTTGTTGATTTGAAGAGTCCAGTTCATGTATGCTTTGTTATCGTAAACACTCGCCTCTATATATACCAACCCACTGGAAGAGGAAGGGGAAGCTGCCGTTGTCTGGAAGTTTCTACACTGTTCAAGGGTTCCGAACACACAAATCGTTTAAACTTTCGTTAGGGAGATGATGGAAATCACGTGTAGCTTTTTGCTCCTGGAGAGAGATTGCCCTATCTAAATCGGCTATTATACTCATTTCCTGCTCATTGTTAATAATTTTATGTTCTATCGCTGAGGCAGCAAAACATTCTATCATTCCACCGCCTTATAAATATTCTTGCTTTATCACTATATCAGTTTCCATGGCAACAATATTTTCCCCGGTCCAGGACGATTGGTCTAACGCCGAATGGTCTAACGCCAATTGGTCTAAATTCCGATTGGTCCAATTCCCGAGTGAAAAATTTTCCACTGAAGACGAATTTAAAAAAAAGAGAAAACTTATATTTTATGACTTCTGCTTATTTTTTACCTAAAAAAGAGAAAAATTAAAAAATAAGAATTTTTATATTTGTGCATAGGTTTGTGAAGATGTTTCTTTTTGTTTTGGCTACCACTCACTATGAGAATTGAAAACTATTTTTTCAAGTTTCCAAATAAATGGAAACAATTACGAAAATGTGTAGTAATAATACTGTAAATAAATAAATAAATAAATAAATAAATAAATAAGCAAATAAATAAATATATAAATAATAGAATTGATTATTAAATGTGTAGAGTATTTTTAAATGCATTATAAGTTTAAATTATAATATCAAATAAATTTTATAGCCAACGCGATCGCCAGTTAATTAATTAGGTAAATTAACATTAGAAAGGAAATTAAAAAGACTCCTCCCCTTTTCCAAAAAAGAAAAAAACTTCAGTAAATTCAGATTTAAAAAACACATAAAATAAAAACAGGGGGGGGTGTGTGCTCAAGAATAATTAAATCAGAAATATTTCATAAAAAATGCATTCAAAAAGTTTTGTTTATTTTCATTTATGAAAAAAATTCCAGTTTTTAAAACGGGATTTAACCCTCGTATTTATCCAAGGATCACATTTACATCAATATTGTAATTGTGCAAAGAGTGCTCTGAATACTTCTGTAAACTATACACATTCACTATGTATTTTATTTCCGTAAAGGAAAAAGGTTTTGAATAATTCAAGTTAATTTTCTCTTTTTCAGTCATTTTAGTCTCTTTTTAGACCAATAGGGAATTAGACCAATCGGAATTTGGACCAAACGGGATTTAGACCAATCGGTATTTGGACTAATCGGGATTTGGGCCAATCGGTATTTGGACCAATCGGGAATTAGACCAATCGGGAATTGGATCAATCGGCGTTAGACCAGTCGGTGTTAGACCAATCGTCATAGACCCATTTCCCCGACGTTGATTTGGAAATATATGGTAGCAATAACTTCGACAACTTTCTTCTCGTTTCTCTGTAATCCCTACAATCTCAGTGGGGTTATCCACTACTTGGTAATCTGTTATTGCATTTGCACTCTGCTGTCGATGTCTTGAAGTAAAAATTGGCTATTCATCACTTTATGTGGTTTAGCAGTAGCCATTTCTTCTGTTGACACCCCACTTCCACAGTTGCAGCAGTGCGCTGGCGAATGTAATATAATACCGAGCGAAGGGACTAGTTCTTCTGTCGCCTTTCCATCTTTCTCAGAAGTCTGGTTACTCTCCATTATCTACAGTTACTGCTCATTTTTAAGGATTTTCAAGAAAATGTTATGTCTTAAGAGATAACAATTCTAAGACAATTCCATTGAATTCTAATAGGAATTCTATACATTGTTAAAACTTTATTTTTTTTAATAATTCGCAGAAGTGGGATGAATCTTCTTTACATGCCTTAATGACGTTATTTTTATTGCAGAAACTTTGCTTTGCATTGTTGGTCATTAGATATACAGGGTGTAAATTTTAAGTTGACAAAGCAGAATAACTCGAAAAATAAGCTTCACACGAAAAAATGCGTAGAATCCAAAGTTGATTATTTTCGAGGGGGCATCTGCTGGTGCTAAAATTAGCCCACCCCCCCCGGCCCCTGGGGGTGGGGCGGGGGGCAACTTTAAAATTTCAAATGGGAACCCCTATTTTTTATTGCAGATTCAGGTCCTACATAAAAAACTACGTACATTTTGTCTGAAACATTTTTTTTATTTTTGGTAGATGGCGCTGTAATTCAAGAAAATCCATTTTCTCATTTTTGCGTGGAAATAACTAATTTATTATTCATTTCGATTCCTACATTGTTTTAACTACAATGTAATTTGAAGACATTTCGTCAACAAACAAATAACGTAAACATTGGCATTTTTTTCAGAATGTTTACATTTTAAATTCTGATCTTTAGAAGAAAAGATTGTAATTTTTCAACTGTTTTTGTGAGTGTACAACGCCGTATTGCTTTTGAATTTACATTATGAATTATCTTTCTGTGGAAGAAAAAATTGAGATGGTGTACATTTATGGAGAAAGTGGGAGAAATTTTGATAATGCAGTCGCGCTTTATGCTCAGCGTTTTCCTGGCCAAACGCGATCACGGTCTTCTTTTGTTCGAGTTATTAAACAATTTACTGCGGAAGGTAGTGTGAACCAGAAAAAAAGAACCCGTGCAGCTACTGTTTGTGGAGAAAACAATCAAGTGTCAGTCCTAGCTGCTGTGGCTCATAATCCACATGCGAGCACAAGAGAAATATCAAGGCAATCAGGAATTTCACATATGAGTGTTTGGAAAATGCTGAAGCTCCACAAATTTCATCCATATCATGTATCTATGCATCAGGAACTACATGGCAATGACCACCAAAACCGTCTAACGTTTTGTCACTGGGCACTTCAGCAGATGCAAACAAACCAACATTTTTTTGCACGAGTTCTTTTCTCCGATGAGTCAACATTCACAAACCACGGGGAAGTTAATCGACATAATATGCATTACTGGAGTGAACAGAACCCACACTGGATTCGAGAAGTCAACCATCAGCGACCTTGGTCAATTAATGTTTGGTGTGGGATAATTGGCGATAAACTTATCGGTCCATATTTTATAGACGGTAATTTGAATGGCAACAAATATCGTAACCTACTTGAAAATGAACTACCAGATCTACTTGAAGACCTGAGTATTGAACTTCGACAACACATGTGGTTTCAACATGATGGTTGTCCAGCGCATTATTCATTAGTAGCGCGCGAAGTACTACATCGACTTTACCATGGTCGCTGGATCGGCAGGGAAGGTCCTGTGAATTGGCCAGCCAGATCGCCTGACCTTACATCGCCAGATTTTTTCTTATGGGGTTACCTCAAAGATATCGTTTATAAGGAAACGCCAACCACTCGCGAAAACATGATTCAAAGAATAAGAGATGCTTGCGCTGCAATTACACCAGACATGTTATCAAGATGTGTTCAGGAATTTACAAAACGAGTCAATAAATGCATCGAAGTTGGAGGTCATCAATTTGAACATTTAATTTCATAAAACGGCGAGATGCAAGGGATTTAAGGACAACAAGCAGGCCGAAAGTGAGAGGCGAGGGGACTCACTGGAAATACAAGCACCCCGAAATTCATTTACTTGCAAGTATTTGCAAATAAGAAAAAATAAAACGAAAACAATCGGTCCTTTTAAGGACCACCAAATCTTAAACGGGAATAACTTCATCTTTACACAGTCTTTTACTTTTTTACTCTGTTAGTTAATGAGTTCACTCGTTAGTACGTAGGATGTTCGGTTAGTTAGTTAGCTAATCAGTTGATTTGTTTGATAATTATAAAGTTGTGTGGCCTCATGACCACGAAACAAAACAAAATTATCCTAATCCGCGGCAAAAAATAATAAAATAATAACTTTGCGGCAAAATTTACGAAGTAAATAAGTATTTTTTATTTCTCCGTAACCATTTCCACGCAAAAATGAGAAAATGGATTTTCTTGAATTACAGCGCCATCTACCAAAAATAAAAAAAAATGTTTCAGACAAAATGTACGTAGTTTTTTATGTAGGACCTGACTCTGCAATAAAAAATAGGGGTTCCCATTTGAAATTTTAAAGTTGCCCCCCGCCCCACCCCCAGGGGCCGGGGGGGGTGGGCTAATTTTAGCACCAGCAGATGCCCCCTCGAAAATAATCAACTTTGGATTATACGCATTTTTTCGTGTGAAGCTTATTTTTCGAGTTATTCTGCTTTGTCAACTTAAAATTTACACCCTGTATATTGTTAGTGAATTTCTTGTTGATACAAACACAACGGGTCTATTGTTGTAATACTTTGCCTTGTATTGTTGTTCATGAGATGCCTCTTATTAGTATGCCCGCTATCATTTTGAATATCGATTATTATATGTAATTATTATTTTTTCGAAATCTCAGGTAGACAGTGACCTTCCTCTTGGAAGATCAAGTGCAAAATTTCATCAAAAATCGGAATAAAACTGTACATTTGTATAATAAACAAACCCACAAACAAACACTCTTATTTATACAGGGTGTCCAAAAAGTCTGGTAATATGGCAGATATCTCATAGCTGCCAGGTAGGCGAGATCTTATGATTATGATTTATAGATAAAAGGGGCGTGGGGAATTCATTGCCGCACTCAAATTTGACTTTGACCCCCAAATTTAAGGTCATCCATTTTGCTAACTCAAAAACTATTAAAGATACAGAAAAATTTCTAATTGCTCCCCTGTAGTGCTACACCATATTAGTCTAAAAACAATTTTTAATCACACCCTTCCTCTTGAAAGATTTTGAGAAAATGGGCGAGAAAGAGTCACTCAAGGAAAGAAAATTCCCAACGGTATGCTTCAGTACAATTCAAATGTGTTAGAAACCTCAGCCAACTTGGCCAGCCGAACCTGCAATTCAAATTGTTTTTAGACTAATGTAGTATTGTTATACAGGGTAGCAATTGGAAATTTTTCTCTATCTTGAATCGTTTTCGAGTTAGCAAATGGATGACCTTAAATTTGGGGTGAAAGTCAAATTTGAGTGCGGCAATGAATTCCCCACCCCCTATTACCTATAAATCATACTCTTCAGGTCTGGCCTACCTGGCAGCTATGAGATATCTGCCATGTTACCAGACTTTTTGGACACCCTGTATATATGACCAGTAGAAGCACCTGGCGTTGTCCGAGATAATTAGAGTTGTAGATAAACAGAACAATCTCAGAAGTTAAATAGCTCAAATTGGTTTTCAGTGATTCTACAATTTCCTATAGCTGCCGCCACATAAGTTGAACGACAGGGTGACGCCATTTCTAACGCCAGCCAATAGACGTTAACGGGAAGTAAATCGCTTAGCTATTCCATGAAACATCCGCTTTCGTTTTCGAAACATTGTTTTCGTATTTATTTTTGGTTTCTATTTTCGTTTTTTCTTTTAAATAGATAAATGAAATTATAAATGAAATTATTAAATTAATAAATAGTCAGAATAGTCGACTCGAATGCAATTTGTTTTATATTATGACTTTTAATAGGCTTTCCACGTTTCAACGATATCTCCACCATTACTATAGTAGAACAAGTGCATCATGGTTAAAATCCAGGTAAAGCATATTGATGAGATGACTTACTGCGCATGTCAAAAAGTTCGTTCAACTTACGTGGCGGCAGCTATAGTGTAGACGAAGATCTCGTTGTTCAGATTTTTCTGATGCCCAGATGACTTTTTGTCTTCTCTGACCAACACTCAACCATTTCTTTGGTAGCATTTCGATACATATGAATTAAAAACGTTTCCTTTGAACGACTATCGTATAGCATAATAGAGCATGGTTGTTGTTTTGAAGAGTCGAGTTAATGTATGCTCTGTTATCGGTTATGTCGTCAACTGTCGCCCGAGCAAAGGAATGCCCCCTCTATCGCACTTCCACTCTTTCTTAATAGTCTGCTCTCCATTATCTCCAGTTGCTGATCATTTTTAAAGGTTTTCAAGAAAACGTTAAGTTCTAAGCACTATTACTGGTAAAAAAAAAGCCCGAACAACATGAATTCTATGGACTGTTACAAATTCAATTTTATTTTATATTTCCACAGAGGTCGAATGAAATATCCATTACATGCCTTAATGAACCTTATTTAAATGCACAAACTTTGATCTGCATTCTTGGTCATTAGATATACAGAGTTTTTCTAAATTATGTCCAGTATTATACATATTTATTACTCAAAAACTATTAGATATTTTAACGTGATTTTTTTTATTCACAAAGAAAAACTCATAAAGTTTCTTATCATGCCTTTTAAAATTTCAATGTGGGCGCCCAAGCCCCCCCCCCCCCCATTTATAGCGTGAAGGACGTCAAGGGATTTCAGCGATTTTTTTCAGTTATTCTGTTCTTGAGAGTGTCAATGTCATCAACGTTAGTCTTGTACACTCTTTCTTCACATATCTCCAGAAGAAAAAATCCAGCGGGTTCCATCGGGTGAGTGAGGGGGCCAAGGTTCGCATAGGGTTCCAACCTATCGTCCTAGAAAATTCGTATCAATGCACTGCCTAACTTGCAGGCCCCAGTGAGGAGGTGCTCCATATTGTTGGTAAACTATGTTGGGCTGCACTTCTTTCACCTGTGGAATCAGGTAGTTCTCCAGCATGTCTAGGTACAGTGGTGATCACTGAAATAAGACACTCACTTCCTATCTGAACAACTTGGAATAATCTTTGAAGTTACCAGACGATTTGCAAAAATTTTAAGTTATTTTAGAGTAATCTGATTTTACATATGGATGAATGACATGATATTAGAAGGACACTCTAAAGTTATTGTGAAATTGAAGTGAAGTGATAAAAGTCACCCTGGACAAGGAAATAAGACAGCGCTATTATTCTGCGTTTTACGTGTAGGCAATCAATATTTTCGTCTATTTAGTTTATTACTATGCATTTATTTGAGCCCTAATATTATTGCAATATTTTTTAGTTATAAATCATGGGCAAAAATAAACAATGTGGGCCTGAACAAAGGCAACTGATATTGACACTGAAAAGTAAAAATTACATAATTTATAAAATTGCACAAATGCTCAAATGTTCCAGGTGCATGGTTTATAATGACATTAATCATGTTGAAAGAGAAAAATCAGGGGTAAATAAAATCAGAAAACCTTCACCACGTAAAACTACTTTTAAATAAGACTGAATTATTGCCAAGATAAGCAACCTACGTAAGACGTCCAAGCAACTTCAACACACATTGGCAATTGAAGCAGCTTGGCGATTATAATGTAAATGTCTCCTCAAAAACCGTCAGCTAACGCCTGAATGAATTTTCTTTACATGGCTGTATTGCCAAGAAGAAGCCATTTTTCTCACCCATCAATCGAAAGAAGCATTTGCAGTTTGCTAAGAAATACTTAAATAAACCGGTGGAATTTTGGAAAAAAATTTTGTGGACTGATGAATCAAAGTTTAATTTGTTTGCATCGGATGGAAAAGTGTATGTGCGCCAACCATAAAATTGTTCAAATGATCCACGATACACCGTGAGAACAGTAAAGCATGGCGGAGATAAAGTCATGGTTTGGGGAGCAATGTCCTGGCACGGTATAGGCCTACTGCATAAAATAACCGGAATAATGGATCAACATTCTTACAAAAATATCTTAGAAAATGCAATGGAGCCGTTCGCAGATGACAATTTGCCCGTTGCATGGACATTGATCCATGACAACGATGCAAAACACAAAGCCAAAACTGTACAAAATGGCTGGAAGAAAATAGAATCAAAGTTTTGGATTGGCCACCACAGAGCCCGGACCTCAACCCAATAAAGAACCTATTTGAACATGTGAAAACGAAAATTAGTGAAGAAAGACCTTCAAATTTAACCCAAATGTGGGCAACAATTGAAGCAGCTTGGCAGAATGTTCTAGTGGAACAATGCGACCGTCTAATTGATAGTATGAATAAGAGATTACAAGAAGTAATAAGAAATAAAGGGTATCCAACCAAATATTAAAATTTGATTCGATGTTTTTGTTTAATTGTCTTATTTGCTGAAGTGTCTTATTTCTGTGACCACTACTGTAGGTAGCAGCGGTAAAAAGAAAATTCCGATTACTCGATCATGCATTAAACCGCACCAAACATTGACCTTTGGGCTGTCGCGTGTATGCTCCCTTAGAACGTGGGGGTTTTGTGAGCCCCAAATGCGGCAGTTGTGTCGGTTTACTGCTCCGGAAGTATGAAATGTTGCCTCATTGTCGATTTTTTGGTGCATATTTTCAGCAAACCTCTTGCGCTTTGGTCGGTCATCTAGCTTCAGTTCATGCATCATCTGGATTTTGTAGGGTGTAAGACAAAGTGGTGCTTCGCTATTTTATGTTTGGATGTCATTGGCATATCCAGTTGATGAGCCGCTTGGTGAAATGATTTCTGATCTTTTCTACTCTTTCTGGTGTCGCTGAAGGTCTACCAGTACACTTTTTGTTTAAAAATATTTCATGTCATAGCTTAATTGACTTATGATTTGGAGAATCCTTTTTAAACTTTGTTTTGAACATTCTCTGAAATGTAGTCATTGACGTAAATTCCGCAAGCCATAACACGCATTGAGCTTTTTCTTGAAAACTCGCCATTGTTTACTGCGTCTCGCGGAAAATGGAACAACGCGCCAACAACGATACCACGCGCTAAACATTAAGAGGCTTCAGACGCGAGGCTAAGAAACTTTTTGAGTTTTTATTGATTTAAGGAGTTTAAATGATTAATTTAAATTTAATTGAGTTTAGTCTCCTATTTAATGGGGAAAAATCGTAAAATTAATAGAATCAAAAAAATTAACAATAAATAAAGTCACCAATCTTGAAAAACGATGAAGGAACTTGTGAGATGGACGAAAACTCAAAGGATGTAGTCTATTGCAGATGTTGTTGATAGTAGAAACAAGTTAAGAGGAAAAAGATTTTATCAAACCAAGCTTTTATAATGTTTTATTTAGTGGCAACAATACAGCTTAATTTTGCAACAATAAACAATAGATACACCTACCTCTCGCCATAACGAAATGTCCAATTGTTACAACAATCAATTCGTAGTAATGAGTTAGTACCATTAGAACACGAACCAATGAACCGATTTGAAAATTTTTTTCTTTATCATAAATTGTCAACGATTCTGCATAAGTGTGTCAAATTGCAGCTCCCTAGCTTGTCGGAAAGTTGGTTTAATATTCATTACAAGATTTAACCTAAACAACTAACACAGCAAAGTTAATAAAAGCTTTTAATAAAACCAGTCTATTGAGGATGTAGATGAAATCTTGTGAAGATAATGTTGATAGGGGAAAACGATAATCTTGAAGGAAGTGTCGGTTTTTAAATACAGGTGAAATTTTGAAGAGGGTGATCCAAAAATTTGTGATAAAATTTATATAAAAAAACGTTTTCGAGAATATTTCTCATCTTCAGTTGGATTAAATATTTTTGAATGTTGAAAACAGTTGAAATAAGAATGTAACAATTGATATAAGGTGTTGAGGCTAAGTTGGTTGTAATTGTTGGTTATGATTGTTGGCTATTGTATACTAGGGTGATTGTTGTTTAAAAGTAGTGTCCATTTATTGTTTATCTCTATTGATGGCTTGGCTAAATTTTTGTTATTTATAATGATATTTATTGTTTCTTTAATTAATCTTTTTTTATAATTTTCTTCTTTTCCAATGATTTTGAACCTACATACCAAAAAATTAACACTATTAAACAATATATACAAAGAATAAAAAATCTTACACTTGCGAAATACATTCCTACAAATTTAGAAAAGCTTAAATTGAACCTAATAAAAAACAAATATGCAATAACATTAATAGGCAAAATTTTAATAGATACACTACTGTTTATAAAAATCGCTACACCCTGATGGAATGGTCTAATCCATATGCAATGTGCAATATTTGCATACAATGGGTCAGAGTATAAATGATTAGATTTTCAGAGTAATTGCTTGAAAGAACACCATGCCTCGACGACGACGAAGGGTACCATATCAACAGCTGACAGACTTTGAAAGAGGACGCATAATTGGTCTGCGTGAAGCGGGATGGTCGTATCGTGACATTGCTGCTCGTGTAGGACGTAATGCAACGACAATTATGCGTGCATGGAGGCAGTGGAGCGAAGAGAACAGGGCACACCGAAGACCAGGCTCAGGAAGACCCAGTACGACGACACCGCGAGATGACAGACACCTCTATCGCATGTGTGTAGCAGATCGTACAGCCACTTCCCCAGTGTTAGCACAACAGTGGGGTGCTACAGTAGGCAGGACAATGTCTGCTAGCACTGTACGACGCCGTTTGATTTCCAGAGGATTGATGGCACGAGTACCATTGTTGCGGATTCCTTTGACTCAAAACCACCGGCGCCTCAGGTTGCAATGGGCCCATCAACACCAACAGTGGCAAGCTGAATGGCAACAAGTTGTGTTTTCGGATGAGTCAAGGTTTAACTTGCAGCACCTTGACGGCAGGATACGAGTCAGAAGACATCGTGGCGAGCGCGACCTTCCAGAATGCATCCTGCAGCGTCATTCAGGACAAACGCCAGGGGTGATGGTGTGGGTGCAATCAGTTACCATGGCCGTTCCCGTCTGATCAGAATCCATGGCAATCTGAACAGTGACCGGTACATCAGGGAAGTTGTGCAACCCGAGGTCATCCCCTTCCTGCAGAACCTTCCAGGCGCTGTATTCCAACAGGACAATGCCCGACCGCATGTGGCCAGAAATGTCCTCGCCTTTTTCCAAGCACATCAGACGCCCTTGTTCCCCTGGCCTGCTCGTTCACCAGACATTATCCAATCGAACATGTTTGGGACAGGGTTGCTCATCGATTGGCTCGTCAGACTCCTGCAGCAGCAACTGTGGATGAACTGTATACCCGTGTAGACAGAGCATGGCAGGACATTCCCCAGGCCCTTATTCAGAGCTTGTTTGACTCAATGCCACGACGTTTAGAGGCTGTAATTGCATCCCACGGTGGTTTCACCCGATACTAATGTGACAATAAAACGCATTGTATTGACCTGAAAATCTAATGGTTTCTTTTCTGACCCATGATATGCAAATGCTCCAAATTTAATGCAGATTGGGCTATTCCATCAGGGTGTTGCGATTTTTATAAACAGTAGTGTACATTTACAAACAATACAACAAAAATAAACCAAATCAACAAGAATAACAAAAAAGATATTCAATACAATACAATAATAAAATTTTCCACAAACAGAAAAAAAATATTAAAACAAATACCAAACATAAAAATAATACCCAAAATAACAAATAACATAAAAAAACATTAATAACCACCACCAACCTAAAAATAACAAACAATTAAAATAATAACACAAACATCGATTTCAAAGATATATGTCAGAATAATAAAGAAACATCATTTACCACATACCATGTAAAAATTGTGAACATATGTACACAGATCAAATTAAAAGACTAATAATAAGAATTACAAATAAGAATGAAATCTTGTAAACATTCCAAGGAGGGCTTTAGCAGTGAAGCAGAAATACATTTCTACATTTATTAAAAAGAAATTACCCCCCCCCCCCCGAGTAGGGAAAGGCAAGTGGCAGATCCTGCGGTCATCTATTTTCACCCCTTTATCTGCACTTTTTATCTCTCCCCAAGTTGTTTAATCAAAAGAATTGATTTTCCGAACGTATGATATACAGTGACTTCCAAAACTGTCCCAATGTTAGAGAACGAGATGTTCATCCATCCATTATCAATATTGTATACGTTCAATAGAGTCACCATTGCTTTCATTTAAGAATTCAATATCTGAGCATGAAATAAGTGTAATGCAAAATTTTTTCAAAGATAATTTTTTATGTAATTAAAGAAAAACCGACAATTTGTCATTGGGACATTTTTGCATCCCCTCTTCAAAAGAACGTAATCAGCCTGGATTGTTCCATTAAAACATCAGGAACCACGTATTTTTACAACATCCTAATCCAACAGTTTAATAAGGTAAGTTCTGCATAACTGTCAATAATGAAGCCTATTTGCAAAGACACACGCAATAACATTGTTGCCCTTATTGATATTGAAGGGCTTTCTACAAAATATATTCAGTCACGATTAGGAATTGGACGCACAACTGTAAGCAGAGTTCGTGCATCTTGCAGACCAAATGCACAGAAGATGAAAGGAGGTCCACAAAAATTAACTGCAAATGATAAAAGAAAATCGATTCGGGTGATAACCAGTACGGATGCTGCAGATGCTGTCAAAGTGACCCAGCGATTTATTGCCGAATCTGGAACAAGTGTCAGTTGCTCACTGTTCGTTGACATTTTAAAGTATCAGGATTAAAATCTACAGTGAAAATGAAAAAGCCTAAACTGACAAAGAAACACAAAGAAAGTCGTCTTCAGTTCGCGATACGACATCAATATTGGACTGGAAAAGAGTTTTATGGTCCGAGGAAACAAAAATAAACCAATAAGGATCTGAAGGTCGATCCTGGGTGTGGAAACGTTCAGGACCAGAATTAAATGACCGGGAAGTTAACGGAACTGTTAAATTTGGTCTTGGTAACCTGATGATTTGGGGTTGCATGACATATACAGGAACTGGTTTGATGTGTCGAAATGATGGCAGAATTACCGCTGCCATATACTGCGACAATCTGGATAACTATTTCATCCCTTCTCTGGATTTTCATGGGCAAGACAAACTGGAGATTATATTCCGGCAAGACAACGATCTCAAACATCGAGCATGCCTTGCCACAAAGTGGTTCCAAGATAACGAAATTGAAGTTCTGGAATGGCCTGCACAATCTCCAGATCTCAATCCAGTAGAACATTTGTGGAAAAACCTTTAAAAAATGGCCAAATATCCGACTGAACCAAAAGGAATACAAGAATTGTGGGAAAGAACAAAGATGGAATGGGAAAATATTTCTGCCCAAACAGGTATTAATTTAATTGACAGCATGCTTAGACGTATTGCTGCATTGTTGAAAGCCAAAGGAGGCTACATACAATATTAAATAAATATTGTTCATACAAATGAGTTCAATTCATAACACGGCATCAAAATTGTCCCAATGACAAACTGTCAGTTTTTCTTAAATTACTTAAAAAATAATCTTTGAAAAATATTGTATTGCACTTATTTCATGCTCAGATATTGAGTTCTTAAATGAAAGCACTGGTGACTCTATTGTATGTATACAATATCAATAATAGATGGATGAACATCGCGCTCTCTAACGTTGGGACAGTTTTGGCAGTCACTGTATAACATGCCATCATATGTTGCCATAGTTGTAAGGACCAAGTGACTGCCACACCCGCAAATCCGACCCCCGTGGAACAATAGGGCGTAAACTTCATAGTACTATAGATCTTGCCTAGAGGAATCTGGATATTGAATTTCACGCCTTTACGTACCTAAACAGCACGCAAATATCTTGCCCTCCCTGAATCCCACCCCCGTAATTCCGACCGCAGTGTACCAATCAAAACCAAACTAAACAGTGCACATGGGCATGCCCACAGTAAGCTGTATTCCAAATTTCAACCTTCTATCTCAAAAAATGTAGAAATTATGAAGAGGACGGACTAACTGTATAAAACTAATACGTAGCTCCATTCTTCCGCTACTTAATACGCACTTGAGCACTTGAGCAATCGTGCGTCGACAAAGTGATTTCACGTGCGCGCGCCGATATCAGTAATGCTTAAAAGTAACAATGTATTCCTTCTTGACAAATCGTTTGTTATATGACATGCCATTATCTTTGTATACTTTACACTCACTGTTTTAGCACGTGAATTCGACTTGAGGGGCCACGAAAAATTCTGAAAAGTTGATACGTCCGAGCTAAGACTTTGATGGTCATTTTTCTGAAAACAGAATTTGAAAAATTTAATTCGTTTTCAAGTTATCGTGCAAACGGCGGACGGCCGGATAAACGTACAGACCAAGGGCGCATTCTTATAAGTAGCTTTTATGCTAAAGCTTCTAATAAAAGAACATAAAAGAGCACTTCGCCACAAAGATAAGAACAACCATTTTGTAAACGATTGTATCATAACACAAAAATCATTGGAAGAGTAGAAAATTATAAAAAGAGATTATTTAAAGAAACTATAAATATCACAACAAATAACAAAAATCTAGCGAAGCCATCAATACAGTTAAACAATAAAAGGACACTACTTTTAAAAAACAACAATTGAGCTAGTATACAATAGCCAACAATCATAACCAACAATCACAACCAACATAGCTTTATCATTGTTCTATGTCAATTGGTTTTTTATCATTTTTTAAATTCTTATTTCAATTGTTTATCACTCAAAAAATGTCTTATTGTGATATTCAGAAATATTCTCGAAACGTTAAATTCCTGTTTTTATTTTCCTATTTTGTATAAACTTTATTCTTCATCTTACTCTGGATACTATTTTACCTTTCTTTGTTCCATTATCCTTAATTTTAAAAATCCCTTTTGCATCTATCATTTCTCTGCCTTAGGTAGGCTTGTTAGAGTCTAGGTTTCCATTTTATAATGTGCTTCCAATTTATTCTCTATGGGTTTTTTCCAACTTCATCTACAATTGCTTCACTATAACTATTAGGAATACCTTCTCCAAACAAAGAGTGCATGTTGGGAAGCTCATAGTCCTTTAAATTTTGCGATTCAACAACTTTTCTTCCACTTCTAGTTGCCCGATGCTCGGCACCACTTTGAGTAGCGTCTTCATTTTCATCATCCATTTTATGGCTTCGTTTGTTTTTCTTCATAATCTATTTTGTTTTCTTCTTTGCATTCTGTATTTTCCTCATCTTGTAGTACGTTTTCTTCTGTTATATATCTTTCTTCACGTTCTTCAAATTTTTCTTCTTTGTACGTAAATTGTGCTTCATAAATTTAATATCTCTGGCTTGTATAACTTTGTCTAGTTTAGGATCCATAACCTGTATCCATTCATTCCATATCCAACCATTCTTGCTTCTTGAGCCCGCTCTTCTGATTTACAGTTTCTAGGTAAAATCATGCCCATGCTTTGGAACCAAATACTCGCAATACGTCCAATTGGCGTAATATATTTTAGCAGATACCTTATTATTGACTGCAACAGATGGGTATCGGTTCATTTGATATGCTGCACACATAATAGCTTCGCTCCATCAATACTTAGTTAATCCTGTTTCCAACATCATTATTCTCGCTTTATTATACAGGGTGAATACAAAAGTCTGAACCGCCCTTTAATTTTTTGTACCGAAGCAGATATATCAATTTTGATGAATCCAATGAATAGGAAGTTGAGGGTGGCCTATCGCATGGTGCACTTTTCATCATCCCAAATATGCAAATTAGGACACATTCAAAATTTATCTCAAAAACCGTAAGGAATAGAGAAAAAAACCGAATTGCAAACTTGTTCAGCATAAAAAAACAAACAAAACAAAAAAAAATCATCCAAATCGAACCAACCAAGCACCCACAATCACGTGGTGAACTGTTTGTAGCTTACAAACAGTCACACTGCACAAGGAAAACTGAATGTTGATATTTCCACCATGTATAGTATGCAAATCAAAAAATTAACATAAATTACCATACTCGCATTCACTTTCATGCGGAAAAGCAAATAAAAGGCATGTTTCAGCACACAGAAGACAGAACCATTCCAGGATGGCAAGCTACACTGTTCCGGAAATGGTCAAAAGTGCACCATGGGATAGGCCATCCACAACTTCCTTTTCATTGGATTCATCAAAATCGACATATCTGCTTCGGTTCAAAAAATAAAAGGGGGGTTCATACTTTTGTATTCACCCTGTATAACGTGCGGTTTAGTCTCTGGGCAATTCCATGAAAAAATAAACCAAAATTTGAAAAAAAAAAAATTTCTCGTATATCGTATGTCATATATCGTTGGAAAGATAAAAAAGTCTAGTTTTTAAAAATAAAAACGTAAATCTGATTTTTTGAATGTAAAATAAAATTAAACCGCTAATCTGATGACACCCCGATTAGTTCTTCTTCGATGTCAAAAACTGACATTTTAAGATAAATTTGTTTTGCTTTTTGCAGCTTTTTTTAAAAAAGTGAAACACTTTTAAATAAAGTATAAATCTTCCTATTTCATATATTAGTGGCAAAATTTGTGTAGATATCGGAAATGATGTACAATAAATTCTTGTAATGACCGTTGAGAAATTGATGCGTCCGTTACGTGAAATTCGTTTTTTTTTTTAATTAAACGCTAAAACAAAGTTTTATAAATATGTTGATTAACGTTCTAGTGTTATCTGATTGTTGTAAATTAATACCAGGAAGTGTTCTGAAAATAATATTGCAATTAATTCAGAAGTAGGTAACAGACATATCAAAATGTAACAGACATAGCTATAACGGACGCATCCTAGCGATACTTGACCAACTTCCAGTGATATCTGGTGATGGCAGATGCAAACGACAGAGTGGCTTGTTGTTTGTTTCTAAATCGAAGCTAAACGAAAGAAACATCAAAATGTCCTAACGTTTAAAGGATCTGAAAATTAAAGTCAGCTTTAAACATTACCAGGTTAAAAAAAGAAAGTTAAAATGGCCCCACTTCCTCCAAAACAGAGGATGAAAAAATATCGGCAAAACATGTCACAAGAGAATAGCGCCTTTGGCTAAGGAAAAGGATATACTTAGAAAAACTGATGAGAGGAAAAAACTCACCAAATCAGAAAGAAAATATAATAGCAGAAAGTCTTACGAAAGAGTGAAGAAGAGTTGAAAAAATAAAACAATTGCTAAAAACATTTTACAACCTCTCAATGTTGAAACATCAATCTATCTATCTATACAGGGTGTTTTTGAATTGAGTACAGATTTTTTGGGAGATGATAGAAGAGGTCCTTAGAAGTATTTTTTGTCATATGAACATGGGGTCCCCGCAGCTCCGTTTACTTACAATACTGCATTGAACAATCAAATGACACCGGACGCAGGGTGCGTTGGTAGGCCTAGATTATTTTATTTTTAACAATTAACACAAGCAATCTACTGTATGACTTTTACAGTAATTTTTTTCGAAATGACCGCCATTTGCTTCATAGCACAATTCGCAACGCCTTATGATGGATTGATGTACGCGTGGAAACAGTTGATTTGCACGGTCGCTGATGTCACCTGCTGCCGCGACAACACGAGCCGCCAATTCTTTTTCGGTGTCTACGGGTTCGGAATACACCATTGATTTTATGCTTCCCCATAAAAAAAAATCCTTCGGTGTGAGATCTGGCGATCTCGGTGGCCAAGCAACTGGTCCGCCACGACCAATCTCCTTGACGAAGTTTATCCTCAGACTTTTCAACAAACAAGCACGTGCACCTTGAAATTTCTTTGCAAACAATTACTTTAAAAGTTATTACAGTAGATTGCTTGTGTTAATTGTTAAAAATAAAATAATCTATGCCTACCAACGCACACTGCGTCCCGGTGTCATTTGACTGTTCAATGCAGTATTATAAGTAAACGGAGCTGCAGGGACCCCATGTTCATATGACAAAAAATACTTCTAAGGACCTCTTCTATCATCTCCCAAAAAATCTGTACTCAATTCAAAAACACCCTGTATAAAGAAGGACGTTTGTTTGTTTGTGGGTGTGTGGGTTGTGGGTGGGTGTGTCTGTATTTTATACAAATCTACACTTTTTTCCGATCTTGATGAAATTTAGCATACTTGACCTTCAAAGCATGAGGAAGGTCACTGTCTAACTTCCAGATTTCGAAAAAATAATAATTATCGATAATAAATCGATATTCATTAGGATGGCAAGCCATATTATAACTGCCACCACATAAGTTGAACGACAGGATGACGTCATTTCTAATGCCAGCCAATAGACGTTAACGGGAAGTAAATCGCTTAGCTCTTCCATGAAACAATCGCTTTCGTTTTCGAAACATTGTTTTCGTATTTATTTTTTGTTTCTATTTTCGTTTTTTCCTTTAAATAGATAAATGAAATTAATAAATTAAATTAATAAATTAAGAAATTAAAAAATGACGCAGAATAGTCGACTCGAATGCAATTTGTTTTATATCATGACTTTTAATAGGCTTTCCACGTTTCAACGATATCTCCACCATTACTATAGTAGAACAAGTGCATCATGTGTAAAACCCAGACAAAGCATATTGATGAGATGACTTACTGCGCATGTCAAAAAGTTCGTTCAACTTACGTGGCGGCAGCTATAAAAAGAAATATCTCATGACCAACAATGCAAGACAAAGTCTGTGCAACAATAGTTATCAACAATGGTATCAACACGCAATTCACAAACACTCTCCACGGACCAACAATATATATCTCAATACCAACAATGCAAGGCAAAGTCCGTGCAATATAGATAAGGCTCAATGTGTGACAATGCATATAATTCCTCTTATTCAGACTTTTCTTAGAATTGCGAGTTCTTGGTACTTAACAATTTCTTGAAAATCTTTAAATATGATCAGTAACTGGAGATAATGGAGAGTTAGCAGGCTATTGAGAAGGAGTGGAAAGACGACTGAGGAAACACTCATTTAGTTCCGTGCTGTAATGAGCAAATGGTAAGCAAGTAAATAGAAGAATCGGCGAATGCTAGACTACAGAAAGTGACGAATGGCCAAGTTTTGCTTTAAAACATCGAGAGCAGAGTGGGAATTGCAAAAACATCAAGGGGAACATTTAAAGTAATTTAAAGTAAGATTACGTGACTAAGAAATTATTTAGGCAGGCAATGGCAGGGGCTTGGAGAGGTACACCCACATGAAAATTTAAAAAATCTTTTTTTCGAATTTTCATTATGAATTTTTACTGCATTTATTCTAAGCGTTTTCATGTGTTTATTTTTAAGACATCGCAAAATTTAATCATAAAAACAGTCCGACCCAGGCAGGGGTTGTCACCTAGCTTATTTCGTAGCATAGCATATCCAAAAATTTTATAAAAATACGTTTTGACTAAATTCTTTGTGAATGGGAATATTATGGAAACTGAGATGTGAAAATGCGATGACTGAACGGTCGTTTCCAAGAATTATTATTAATGAGCATAAAATGATGATGCAATTACAGGACATAAATAAGGTAGCATCTATTGAGGAGGAAAAGGAGTCACACGTGTCTCCCTTAAGCTTCGTATCAAAAGTCCGGACTGGCAATCACTTATGTGTCTGGAAAGTAAAGAGAAAAAACGAGTATTGGTCAGAGAAAATGTGCAGCTAAAAGAGAAAAGGCTATACGGGCTTTGGAAACATCTGAACAACGGGAGGTTCAAATAGAGCAATCGGGTATACGAGCTTCTACGTCAAGGGCATGTAAAACTTGGGTCTAAAATATCCAGTGATGTTCTCCAGTGGGGAAGATGGAAATTGCTCTATTCGAAACTCCGGATGTTCAGATGTTTCCAATGCCCGTAGAGCCGTTTCTGTTTTCGCTGCAGAGTTTCTCTGTCCAAAATTCGTTCTTCCTCTTTCCTATCCACACACACAAATTTTTGCCAGTCGTCTGGACGTTTGATATGGAGCTGAAGGGAGACACGTGTGACTCTTTTGCCTCATCGATAAACACTACCTTATTTATGTCCTTTCACTGCATGATTTTTTTGCTCATTATCAAAACTTCTTCGAAACGAACCTTCAATCATCGCATTATCAGCATCTCAGTTCAAAAATATTCACATTCACACGGAATACAGTCAAAATGTATTTTTATGATATATTTGGATCTGTTATACTACCATATAAGGTAGGTGATAACCCCCGCGTGGCTCGGACTTTGTTTTTTGATTAAATTTTGCAATATCTAAATATAAACACATGGAAACGCTTAGAATTAATATAATAAATATTCTTAATAAAAATTAGAATTTTTTTTAAA
This sequence comes from Rhysida immarginata, assembly GCA_023313115.1. NCBI lineage: Eukaryota > Metazoa > Arthropoda > Chilopoda > Scolopendromorpha > Scolopendridae > Rhysida > Rhysida immarginata. The sequence goes on from JAHWFO010040816.1 coordinate 262,935, forward strand.
ACTCACAATGAATGTACCTGTCCAAGTAGGCCACTGCTAGTCTAAATTTTTTCTTAGCCACGTAATCTTACTTTAGATGTACAATTGATATTATTCCAATTCCCACTCTTCTATCAATGTCTTAAAGCCAAACTTGGCCATTCATCTCTGTGTAGTCTGGCAGTCGCTGATTCTTCTATTAACATATTTACCATTTGCTCAATAAAGCACGATCTGAAAGATTGTATCCTCTGTCGTCTTTCCAGTCTTTCTCAATAGTCTGCTAACTATCCACTATCACCAGTTACTGATAATTTTTAAAGATTTTCAAGAAATTGTTAAGTATTAGTAACTCTAAATTCAAAGTAAAGCCTGAATTCTATGCATTGTTAGAAATTGAAATTTATCTATATTGCACAAACTTTTCATTGCATTGTTGGTCATTAGGTAAATATTTTTGATCCCTGCATAGTGCTGGTGAAGTGCGTGTTGATACTTCTGTTGATACCAAATGTTTCACAAACTTTTCCTTGTATTTTTGGTCATGAGATATACATTGTTGGTCCTTGCAGTGTGTTTGTGAATTACGTGTTGATAACATTGTTGATAACTATTGTTGCACAAAATTTGCCTTACATTGTTGGTCATGTGCTCCTCTTATTAATATGCACTGCCCTAATAACGAATATAGATTTATTATCGATATTTATTATTTTTTGGAAATCTGAAGTAGACAGTGACCTTCCCCATGCTTTGAAGGTCAAGTATGCAAAATTTAATCAAGATCGGAATAAAACTGTAGATTTATATAAGAAATATACCCACAAACCCACCCAAAAACAAACATGCTTCTTTATATATAGGGTCGAAACACATTAATATGACCACCTCTCTTCGAACATGTTGGAACGTCCCATGGTATGCAGATGAAAAATCATTGCATATCATTAAAAGCTGACAACAGCAGACGTGTAGTAGCATCCGTTAACACATTAATAGTTGCCGTCATGGGCAGCGCAAGTGACCTGTCGGACCTCCAAGAGGGGATGATCATTGACTATCGGGCCAAGGGGGGCAGCATTTCAGAAACGGCCACCTTTGGGAACTGCTCTAGGGCTGCCTTTGTGAAGGTGTACCGCGGCTGGACGAACTAGACAGTTTCGAGCAACCAATAAGGTCACTGTCTAGTGCCATCCACCCTAGAGGCGAGCATCGGTTACGACGCTTGGCCAAGACCAATCGGCGTGCCACTGTTGAACTACTGACACATCAAATGAACAGTGGGGCCACTAGGCGTATCAGCACCAAGACAGTGCAGTGACCCCTCTTGAGTTTGGGGCTCCGGAGCGTATGGTAACAGCACCTATGTTGATGCCTGTGCATAGCCGAAAACGCCTCCAATTCGCAATGGACTATCGCCATTGGTAAAGGGTTGCTTTCTGTGACGAGTCGCGGTTTCTGGTAAACAGAGTGGACGGACGATGCAGAATTCGCCGGGAAGCATTTGAGAACAGGCATCCACCAAAGGCTGTTTGGTGGATGTTTTCGTAGTATGGTTTGAGCCCACTGATATCGCTGGAAGGTATACTGAATGCTGTTCGTTACCTGACGATCGTCGCAGACAAGGTACACCCCTTCATGTCGACAGTGTTTCCTAAGCGTGATGGCTCCCTGCCAAAACTGTCCATGGCTGGTTCGAGGTGAATGAGGATGAATTCAACTTACTCCCATGGCTACCAAACTCTCTGAACCTCAACCCCATTGAACATTTGTGGGGCCATCTCGGTCGCCATGTCCGCAAGCTGGAGCCTCCACCACGCACGGTGATGGAATTACGGGATGCACTGAACGCAGAATGGTTCCAGATACCTGTAACTACCTTCCGAGGACTTATGGACTCTCTGCCACGTCGACTAGCTGCTATGCTTGCCGCCAAAAGTGGCAGGTGATCATATTAATGTGTCCGGACCCTGTATATAGACTAGCAGAGGTTCCCGGCGTTGACAAGTGTAATTATAGGTAAACAAACAGTCTCAAAAAATTAAATTATAACTCCAAATGGGTTAAATAATAACTCAAGCAATACAATACAGAGCAAAGGGACTATCCATTCTAAGAAAAATACGAAAAACAGGAATTCTAGGTGATATACTAGGTTTTTATCTTTTGACTTGCCTCACCACTGCGGAGCATCATCAGATACTTTAGACTCAAGATTTCTTGCTCTTGACGTAGAAGCTCTTATAACCTTTGCTCTATTCGACACTCCCGTTGTTTAGATGTTTCAAATACCCGTATAGCTTTTTCTGTTTTAGTTGCAGAGTTTCTCTGACCAATACTCGCTCTTTCTCTTTCCTTTCCAGACACATAAATTTTTTCCAGTCGTCAAGAAGTGTGATAGGCAGCTCAAGGGAGACACGCGTAACTCCTTTGTCTCATCAATAGACGCTGCCTTATTAATGTTCTGTCACTTCATCATCATTTTATGCTCATTAATAATTCTTGGAAACGAACGTATTATATACTGAGTAGATAGTTAAAACTTGGAAACGCTAAGTTAAAAATTGCTCAGCGTCTGTACCAAGATAAATTTCCGGAAGTGATGTCACGAAACTTTAAAGCGCTATAACTTTTTAACGGAGCCTCAGATCGAAAAACGCGACTAGACTTTTTTGCTCAGAATTTCACCCTCTACCTGCCTTTTCATTTGGGCACGACCTTTTAGATCACCTTGGCTGGTACCGATACCGATATTTCTTACTGATGCCGAACTTTAAAGCGCTATAACTTTTTAACGGAGCCACAGATCGAAAAACGCGACGCGACTTTTTTGCTCAGATTTTCATCCTCTACATATCCTTAAATTTGTGAAACGTCGTCCATTTACACCCTGTATATCTCATGACCAACAATGTAAAGAAAAGTTTATGCAACAATGGGTATCAACAATGGTGTCAACACGCAATGCACTAACATTATGCAAGGATCTACAATATATATCTCATGACCAATAATGTAAGGCAGAGTTTGTGCAATATATATATAAGGTTCAATTTGTAACAATGCATAGAATTCCTATTATTCAGGCTTTTCTCTAGAATTGAGAGTTCTTAGTACCTAACAATTTCTAGAAAATCTTTAAAAATGATCAGTAACTGGAGATAATGGAGAGTTAGCAGACTATTGAGAAAAAGCGGAAAGACGACAGACGAAGCAGTCCTTTAGCTTCGTACTGTATTGAGCAAATGTTAAACATGTCAATAGAAGAATCGATGACTGTTGGACATTATTTTAATCTCATTCAAGTGAAGAAAAGTTTAAATGAAGTTCTGGTATATCACCTAGAATTACTCTTTTTCGGATTTTTTTTAGAATGGATAGTCCGTTAGAATTGATGTTGTATCGATTGAGTTATTATTTAACCAATTTGGAGTTATAATTTTACTTCTTGAGATTGTTCTGTTTACCTACAAGTGTAATTATCCCGGGCAACGCGGCTCCTCTGCTAGTTAGTATATAAGACTAGAAATTCCACCAGTCGTGAAAGAGTACATCAAGTGAACTTTTTAAAACAAATCTTTACCTACTGCTTTCCCAGAATGCGATTAGTTCATTTACATATGGACTAATCGTATTTTACAAAGGGGTTGGATACCATGGAATCTCCTTGACGAAGTTTGTCCTAAGACTTTTCAACAAACAAGCACGTGCACCTTGAAATTTCTTTGCAAACAATTACTTTAAAAGTTACTACAGTAGAATGCTTGTGTTAATTGTTAAAAATAAAATAATCTAGGCCTACCAACGCACACTGCGTCCTGGTGTCATTTGATTGTTCAATGTAAGTAAACAGAGCTACGGGGGCCCCATGTTCATATGACAAAAAATACTTCTAAGGATCTCTTCTATCATCTCCCAAAAAATCTGTACTCAATTCAAAAACACCTTGTATAATAAGCTCCTTTTTACTTCCTTGTACGAAGTAAAGGAAGTATTGTAATCGCAAAAAAATTCGGTTTTCGGATTTCAACGGAAATATACATTTTCACCATCATTGAATCCATTTTGACGTGTTTCGTTGTGACGTCTCTACGTATTTACTTGAGTGTGTGTGTATCTCGCATTTCTCAAAAACGGTTAGGCGTAAAATGTTGAAATTTTGTATTTAGGACTGTTGTAACATGTAGTTGTGCATCTCGTATTTTGATAGCAATCGGCTGGGCCAAACATGTGTTTTGGCCGTTTCCCCAACTGAACATGTGTTTTAGTCGTTTCCCCAGCTGATTTCCTTTTATGTCTATGGAGTTTTGATTGCGTGGAGCAGTTTGTGACGTCAGGGTTTGACTGTTTGACATCAGAGTTTAAAGTACTCTATTTGGAGAACTATATTTCAAGAACTTCATTGGAAGTTCCCAAACAGCTGTCAAAATTTGTTTCAACATTTGGAGTTTTTAGACAACAAAGAGAGACGGAAATTCGTGTGTCAAGAATAAAAATGAGAATTTTTTTCTAAAAAAAAAAAAAGCATTCAATAAAGTATCAAAAGTATCGTACAAGTTAGTCTTGTGTTGCCCACAACAGTTTTTTGATAATATACTGGTTCAACAAATACACTTTGAAAATATTTATATGCCTCTAAGTTCTTATATGCTTTCATTTGTTCAACGCTTTTGATTCAATAAAATATTTACAAATGAATATCATACCTTTCTGTAGAATTAATTTATGTTCATAATCTAAAATATCATTATAAATAGGTTTTTAAAGTAAGCAAATAAAGACATTTCAAGAAAATTCAACTCAATATTAAGTTTTTGGTGGTTTTGCACTTAAAAAACACAAAATAGTGTTGTTCTCTTTGATTGTTGCTCTAACTTGCGCCGAACTAAGGATCTCAGAAATAGATCCACAGCAAATTCACCTCAAAATAAAGATTGTTCTTTTTTCACAAATGCTGTCTAATGCAAAATTAAAGTATACTTAAGTTTATCTCCGTACAAGCCGTGTGGGTATGTGGCTCCTAAATCCTCATTCATATAGGCGAGAATTCCCCAAGGCATGACGTGGGGTATTTCCCTATCACTATCAGGGCGCACTAAGCACAACTCTTTGCCTTCGCAAAAACTCGGTTACCTACAATTAGCCTGTATGATAGCTAGCGCGTGTATTTTATTCCCAGGTGTTAGCAAAGAACTATAACTTAACGCACTAACTAAAATTTGGGTGAAAAAATAGCGCTGGCTTACTGAAAAACCATACTCACGGTACTCGCCGCAGCACTTATCTTGTTTCCCGGTTAAAACCTACTTAGCGCTGGATAAGATGGAGGTAGAATGGCTGGGCTCTAGATTCTCAGCAATCTCCTCTAGCTCGGAAGACGATACCGGCTTGGATAACGAGTCGACTAGCTTCGCTTCTAAGTTTCCACTACCAATACGACGCTCGCTACTTTGCAGCAATCTCATGGAGACCAAATTCTTCGTCTGGGTCGCACCGCTAAGAGGTCTGCTTTGCTGATAGAGCATCAAATGGGGTTTTGAGCACGCTTCTTCTTAACTCCAGCACTTGTTTCTGTCGCGACCTCTGTGGTCGCGGCGACTTGTTCACCTACGACCGTCTCGAGCGAGTGCTCCCACTTAACTTGCCTCGAAATAGATCAAGGTATATACAAATAAAGGTAGCACCGATCGGCCAACTTTACTGCCATTGGTTGTTAGGCCGTGACGTCACGCAGAGGACAGCGGGGCGGACGATGCATAGAAGGCAATGCTAAAGAGATTGTCTTAAACAGAGCAATAAAATTTGTTGCAAATAAAAAAAGATTAAAAAATATCAGAATTTATAATAAAAATGCTCAGAATGTTTAAAAAAAATTTAAAAATAAATATTAATTGTATAACATGAAAAAAAAAAATAATTGAATCAAGGGTGCGAACTGTGCGATGGCCTCGCAAAACACAAAAAATTGAAAAAGGAAAGTTACTTAACTTTATGAATTATTCTATAAATTAATATTGTTACTTAATGAATTAATATTGTAATTATTATTTAAATATATTATTCAATCTTTACCAAACCGGACACTCTAAACCATAGCCAACATGATAGGGATAGCCTGTTCATTTAGCCTTCAACCTGTTGTATGCACTGTCGCCGCTGTGTTTCATCACCTTGTCGATAGAGGCGCTGCTAGTACGCCAAACAACAGAGTTGGCTGAGGAGAGCAGAGTTGCCATTTGGAGGGAAAAAACCCCAAAACTACGTTTTTATTTTTAGTCTTCAGAGGTTTTCTGGGGGGGGGGGGGGGGG
>JAHWFO010040816.1:276882-341853 GCA_023313115.1 Rhysida immarginata
ACACACACACACACACACACACACACACACACACACACACACACATACACACACACACACACACTATAACGTATCGTTTTTTGTTGTGTTAGTTTGTTTTAATCTTTTCTGAGATTTACTTGCATTTTTCTACGTCATTTTTAATTTTTTGAGTAATTCAGAGAGAATTATAATTATTGATTGCTCAAGGATCATAAGGGTTAAAGTTTAATTTAATTGCGGGGAGATTATTTCCGGAAGTTCGAGAGCCGGAGAGGTGTTTTATATAAATTAAGATATTTATAGGTATATGGAAAAATCTTTATAGTTTTCGACCGTGTAAAATGTGTCTTATTTGTGAATTTTATGTCGCCTGAGCATTTTTTTTCGATAATTGAGATTTTGTTTAATTTAATTATTTTATTAGTGTTCTCTAGACCTATTTTTGACCTCTGTGTTTTGTAAATTAATATTATATTTCACGTGCGGCAAGCCCATGCATTATCGCTAAAAAGTCGAGCCGCCAACAATGCCAAACTAATTTAGTTATAAATGTTGTTTACGCATGCTTCACGAGCTCGAGGCATGTTACGAGAACGTTTTACCAATGTAACAATGGAAAGGAAAGTTTGGTGGTACAATGATTAGTTAGTCTGGTCTTCGAATTCGCAGCCGTCGGACCTTTCTCATAGCCAGAGCCATGGAGTCTGGTCTTCGATCCGTAGCCGCCATTGGAATCTCCCCTAGATAGAGCCATGGAATCCTCCGAAGTCTTTCATGGGCTCAGAAGTGTCAAACTACAAAGATTATTGAACAGTGATACTGTCGGGGTTACTGCAGGCCTCCCCTTAAAAAGGTCTACACGACGCTTTCTGTTCTTTTGCGTCCATTCGGGGAAGTATCACACAATAAATAGTTTGAACTTGGAGAACGTTAATGAAAACACGGCACCAAAAATTTCCGAAAGAAGTTCCTATACCGTGGAGTTCCTTTGATTCGAACCAATGGAACGACGCGCAGGAAATATTCGATTCAATACTCAGAGAATTAACTGAACAAGACTGAATATTCTTCAACATTCTTTTTCTAGATTCCTCTCCCAAATCACCTTAGGTCTTAATCGTTATTTTCCTCCAATACCACCACGTACACCTAAGCTTAAGACACCCTTTTTAAAACCCTGGATATCCCCCTACCTACTTTCTTTAATTGCCCACAAAAACGCCTTATACCGGAAATACAGACACAACAAACGCTCACAACAAATCCAGATTCAGCTCCTTCTCTAACTTCACTCGTTCCTCCATCAAGCACGCTAAATTCCATTATTTCGGCCACCTTTTCAAAAATGTTGTTAGTAACCGCTCCAAATGGAAAACCTTAAACCACCTTATCTATGGATCCCGTTCGCAAACTATCCCTTTCCCTGACCCTTCTACCTTAGACGCCTCTCATTTAACTAAATTTCTCACAACTCTTCTCCCGCCTACCTCTCCCTCTCCTCCCCCTACCCAACAACCATATTATCCTTTCCCTATTACTTCTAAGCCTACCTCATCCTTTATTCCTCCCGCCTCTCCTGAAGAACTAGTATCCACTATCAATCGCCTCAAATCCTCCAGTAGCCCAGACACCCTTGGATTTAGCTCCAACATCATTCTACATGCATGCTCTGGATTTGCCCTCCCCCTCACACTCCTTTTCAATATATCCCTGATCCAAGGTAAATTCCCATCCCAGCTACGCTCTGCAAAAATCATTCCGATCTTCAAAAAAGGAGATATCTCATCGTTTTCTAACTACCGCCCAATTTCCATCCTCCCCTCATTTGCTAAAATATTTGATTCCCTCTTCTACACCCGTTTATCCTCCTACATCTTCTCCACGAATCTCCTATCCCCAACCCAACATGGTTTTGTTCCTAAGAGGAGCACCTCTACTGCCTGTTACGAACTCACAGAATTCATTATAAACCAAATGGCCAACAATCACATAGCAGTTTCCCTGTTTATTGACTATTCTAAAGCATTCGATTCCATTCCCCATGACCTCCTCATTTATAAACTATCGCAATTTTACAATATTCGTGGTCCCCCTCAAGTATCCTATCTGACAGACAATATACGTGGCTTTCAAGTTTCCTATCTGACAGACAATATACGCTGCATCTATTCAATAAGACATCCACAACAATCACCCGCAACATAGACGTTCCTCAAGATTCCATCCTCTCCCCCCTTCTCTTTAACCTTTTCATTAATGACCTTTCAGACGCTTTATCCCCCCTACATTTAATACTCTAACAGACGATGCTACAATTTCTTGTTCAGGCCCCACACTAGAAGTAATAAAAGAAACCTTTAATCCGGCTTTAGATAAACTATTATTCTGGAACATAATCAATCGCATGACACTTAACCTTAACAAAACAGTTAGTCATATTTCATCAACGCAATAAAAAGCTCGTAAAGAACGATTTTTCTTTAACATACGATTCCAAGCTAATCAATTCATCTAGCACTTTCAAATATTTAGGAGTTCACCTATCCTATAATCTTTCTTGGGACGTCCACATAAATGCCCTCTCCACAAAATTAACCCAATGCTTTGGCCTGTTTTCCCGCCTACACTTTCTCCCTCCTAACATTCTCATTCTACTTTACAACGCTCTAATTCGTTCCTCACTTACGTATGGCTTACTATTCTGGGGCGCAACTACAAAATTAAACCTATTATGTATTTTTAAACTTCAAAAGTGGTTTTAGCGCATTTTACTCAAACTTCGAAAACCTGACCCAGTTTCACACTTATTCAACTCAAGAGGCATAATCCCAATATACCAACTCTACCATATCAACCTTGCTACCTTCATTTACAAAGCACTCATTAATCACTTAAACATCTCCCTCCCCCAACACTTATTTGCATCCATCAACACCCACCCGTATAACACCCGCTTCAGTAATCCCTTCCCAGCCCCTCTAATTAAACGAACCTATCAGCTCAAAAGTACCGGGTGGGCAAGAAATAACGTGAGGTGTTCAGAGCTCGCTAGCGGGAATTCTATTAGGCCAAATGCAGTACATTTTGGTGTATATACTTAGTGGAACATGCAGTTTTGATTTCTGCAAAAAAAAAAAAGTACCAAAAGGCGCCATAGGGGGCGCTTATTTCAGGAAAACAATGAATATATCTGCATAAGCGCGTTCCGTGTTGAGCAATCATGACAATAAAAGGCAAGGCTGAGAATTTCCCATCATTCACGAACGAATGGCCTGACGATAACGCTTACTCTGCCTGACCGGGCGTTATTAGTCAAGCTGTTTTATCAGAAGAGCGACAATGCAAGTGCTGCCCTTCGTGAATTCCGGCGATTGAAAACGTTACGAAGAGGACCGATGAGCATAACTAACTTACGGAAAATGATTGAACGATTTGAATTTACCGGTACTCTAGGAGTGCAACCAGGCCGGGAACGCAAACGAATCAGGCAGCAACACGTTGAAGAAGTTGCAACTGCTGTTGTGGAATAGGAGATGACTACTGTGCAAGGTACCAGCAGTGCACACGCAACAGCACGCCAAACAGATATCCCATATTCGACGGTGAGGAAAATATTGCATAAGACATTGACATTTAATCCCTATAAACTCACACCTGTTCAACAATTGCTTCCTGGAGATGAACGTACCCGAACTGACTTTTCGTTGAGATTTTTAGCACGTATGGAAGTGGATGATGCATGGCCATGGCAAATTTTATGGAGTGATGAGGCACATTTTTATTTGAATGGTGATATCAATACCCACAACTGCCGTATTTGGGCTGCATCAAATCCACAAGTGTGTCTGCCAACTCCTATGCATTCACCGAAACTAACAGTATGGTGCGGCTTTACTGCTTCTTTCATCATCGGCCCGTACTTTTTTGAAGAAATCCGTCCGCGTGGACCGATGACTTGTTCCGTCAATTCTGTCAGGTATGCCGATATGCTTGAGAATTTTGTGATACCACGATTGCAGGAAAAGGGTTGTCTGGATTCTACCATTTTTATGCAGGATGGTGCGCCACCGCACATCGGACGTCAGGTGCAGCAGATCTTGCGAGAACGTTTTTCAGACAACAGAATAATTAGTCGTGCATTTCCCATGGTATGGCCACCCAGGTCGCCTGATCAACCCTTGTGATTTTTGGTTATGGGGATATTTGAATAGCCTTGTGTATCATGCACATATTCCTGACCTCTCAACCTTAAAAGATCAAATAACGTTACATATCAGACTAATTAATGCAGATATGCTGCGAGCTGCCGTAGAAAATGTGTACCGCAAGCAGCTATTGGAACAGCACATATTGGTGGTCATATTGAAACACATTTGTAATTAAAAATAAAACATTGTTTATTGTTGTTACTAAAGTTGGTTTGTACGGTATTTGTTCATTTGACAATTAGGTATTCATTGTTTTCTTGAAATAAGCGCCCCCTATGGGGTACTATTTTTTTTTTGCAGAAATCGAAACTGCATGTTCCACTAATATACAACAATATATACTGCATTTGGCCTAATAGAATTCCCGCTAGCGAGCTCTGAACACCTCACGTTATTTCTTGCCCACCCGGTATATCCATTGCTGGCAACAGACAATGGTCATCTTTACCTCCAGACTTCCTTTCTTCTATAAATGCCTACACTTTCAAATCCCGATTAAAAAAAATACCTCCACCTTACCCCTCCCTTTTAAACCATCCTTTTATCATCTTCTATAAGTTTATTAATTGTAAACTCACGTTTTCCTGTACCCATCCAGGGAACTACCTCGTTGGCTCTGCCATACTGGCCCTGGATGGCCATCTTGTAACCAACCTGTATTATATCTCAAAAATAAATAAATAAATAAATAAATATCGAGAATTACTACAATGTGCATAAATGGTAAAAAAAATACTTCACAAGGCCTTATGTAACAAAAAAAAGAAAGAGAAATAAATCTTAAGACCCTGGAACTCAATTGAATTGCTTAAATTGTTTGATTAAGAAACCTTTCACCTATGATTTCGTTTTTTTAGTAGATCTGGAGTATTAGCCGAACTTGAGCGTGCTTAGATAAATTTTAATTTTGCCGAGTGGAATTTGGCGTTGTTGGAAGATTTGGGTTGCTTAAGAAACTTGAATTTTTAATGTTTCTATTTTTTTTTTTCTTTTGTGCTTTAATCTATTGCAGCCCTCCCAGTTTTTTCAAGCGTCCATGATTGATCCAGACTAGTGATGTCAAGATCCGGATAATTCAAGATCCGGATATCCGGATCTTTTTTTCGGACCTAGGTCCGAGATCCGAGATCCGAGATCCGGATCTTTTTTTCGGATCTAGGTCCGAGATCCGAGATCCGAGATCCGGATCTTGGATCCGAGATCTGAGATCCGGATCTTGGGTCCGAGATCTGAGATCCGGATCTTGGATCCGAGATCCGAAATTCGGATCCTATATCAGGAAATTGTGTATATGCAAACTTTTTCTGAAAGCAGTTTATAAATGCTTTTATTAAGTGATAGCCTAGTCCTCTTAAGTCCTAATTAGTCTTAATACGCATCCAGCGAAAGGATCCGAAATCCGGATCCGATATCCGAGATCCGAAATCCGGATCCGAGATCCGAGATCCGAGATCCGGATCCGATATCCGAGATCCGAGATCCGAAATCCGGATCCAAGATCCGAGATCCGGATCCGGATCCGGATATTTCTAGATCCGAATCCGGATATTTTCAGATCCGGATCAGAGATCCGGATCCAACGGACATCACTAATCCAGACACAAGCGAAGAGAAATGAAGATATTGTTCAAAGCATTTTTGATTGAAATCGATGTCAGTTTAGGACAGAATGAGAAGTCAAAGAAATGATTCATGATGATAGATGTTTTGTAAGCGTGGTATCTTGTCGGAATTTTTTTCTGGCCATACAAAGTAAAGCAAACCGTTTATTGATGCAGATTTTTTTTTTACCTTACCCTCGGTTCGGAAATTAAGCTTCTAAGTGTGGAGCTAAAGACATTGATCTGAAGACAAAACCGATCGAAAGTTTATTTTTGCTCTGTAACCCCAGTCCTTGGTTCTGAGGAGATTCATGCAAAACGCAAGCCAACATTGCCTCATTGATTTTAATTCTTGAATGATTTCTGGATAGATGTATTTTTTAATATAACTTTGCAATTTATCATAATTTTTGCATGTAATTGGTTTGTAATTTTAACATTGTTTGATGTCTGAAAATATAAAAGTTTGGATTCGGCCGAAGGGCAAAAGCTAGAGGAGATTTACCTTTTCTTTTGTCCATTTCGAGATAATTTGTATAAGAGAAATTGATTAGCTCGGGGTTGTTAAACGTTAACTTTCTATTGTGTTAATTTTTTATTTTATTTCTGGGGAAGGGTTTGTCTTTGTTAATTTTCAGTGGGGAAACTTATATTTATTAATTTTGTTGAGATTTTCATTTAACTTTGGCAAACTTTACGAGTAAGTAGGTGGGACATAACAACACACGTATGTACATACTGAGGTCACGACGAAACACGTCAAAATGGATTCAGGTTTGGTCAAAATGTATATTTCCGCTTAAATCTGAAAACCGAAATTTTTCGGGATTATAATACTTCCTTTACTTCGTACAAGGAAGTAAAAAACAAGAACGATGAACAGATCTAGCAAGTCCCAGTTTCAATCCGAAGTTTTCTACAAATCGTAGTATTCTCCTTAGAAAATTTTATCTTGGATTTTAAGAACCAGTATTTTTTCAATTATTGGAAATAATGATGGTTGGGTTGTTAGCTGGACTATTATGATCAGGTGACTTTTCCGTGCTGGGCCCGTTATTTAGTTGGCCCCGGGATGCTTCGTTTGCATGTTCAAAAGTGAAAGTGAAAGTTTTTTTTATAGGAAGTCATAGAAGGAAAAATAACTGCACGAACTTAATCATTACACAGGGGTAACTGTTTTTAGTACGGTATTTGCATCTAATCGTATAATGCCTCTATTAATATATGCCAAATTTAGTTAATTTACGCGTTATTTATCATCTCACCTAACTGACGACACAAACCGCTCTTGCAACCACACTTGTTTGTAACGACACGTTTTTTACGGTCCTTTTGATGTCGTTATAACTGATATCTACTGTAGTAGGTTCGAGAAAATAAATTTTTTGAAAAAAAGAGGTAAAATGCAGTTAAAAGGGGTAAAATATAGATGAATTCAGGACTTCCGCTATTTTCCTATACCCTCCTCGGGGCTGAATTTTTTGTTGAATTACTGTCCGGGACTCAAGAGAAGACCTCTGAGTTGCACAATTCCACCACTGCACGGCAGAAACGTTTGGGTGGGTTCATTTCTAAAAAGGTTGGGCCAAGGATATCGCAATTGTTGTCATATTTTTCTTCTGCAATTGTTGTCATATTTTTTTCCTACATCGCATGTTGTCTCTCCTCGTGTCCGCGTTTTTTTTGTTGCGTGCGTTTTGGTTGTTGATTGTTATGACAGCAATTGCAATATCCCTATCTAACCTTTTAAGAAATTAACTCACCCAAACGTTTCTGCCGTGTAGTGTTGGAATTGTGCAACTCAGAGGTCTTCTCCTGAGTCTCTGAAAGTACTTCACAGCATTCCAATGGAGAAAGACTACAAGAAAGGACAGAATATAATAAAATAATAATGTTAATCAAAGATAATTACGGATTGTTTACCGATATTGGACAACTGAATTGGTTAGACATGATAAACTTATGAAGTTTATTGGTGAACTGAATATTTTTCTATTAGATATACGATTTTTCTAGAATTACAGAAGGTCATTCATACATATGGGAAACGAATGAAAAATGTATGTTTTATTCCTCTAAACCATAATTTAAACCATGATATTTGTGTTGATGTCCTCGTTGTCAATAACGACCTTGTATGGAATACAATTTTCTCGAAGAATATCCCTGAAGAGTTTTCAGTCCTGTTTGGAGTGAAACCCAATCTTCATATATATGTTTAAGCCTTCAAAGAAAAGTATCACTGGTCTTTGGTCAGAGGATAACTCATCTACTGTAAATATAGGGACTTCCGTTCATATTTTCAGCTTTTATACAGGGTTACAGGGAAAGTCAACCTAGATATTTAAGGACGTTATTATTTAGGTCATTGCCGATAGATTTGACCCTATAACCTACTATCCAAAAAGTAATCATTTTCTAGATATATGACAATTAAATTAAAAGAAAAATATCATTTTTTGCTCTAATTTCAACTTTTTTTCAATTTCCAGACTCTGGGGTCCAAATTTTTGCGGTTTTATGTAGGGGTATGCCAGTTTATAAAATTAAATAATAAAACTTGAAACAACCTGCATGTAGATGTTTTCACGAAGTGTTCTCAATTTGGAAGCATGTTAATTAAAAAAAGTTCTATGGAAGTTATCCTGCAAATTATTTTAATAACTTCTATTATCTAAAAAAGTATAATACTCTCAGTTAAGTAGGCAAATCAAACACAAAATGACAGAGAAAGTAGTCCCAGACTGCAAAGAGTAAATGCTTATTAAAAAGTCACATATCTATAAAACGGTTAACTTTTGAATAATAGGTTATAGGGCCAAATCTATCAGCAACGACCTAAATAATAACGTCGTTAAATATCTAGGTCGACTTTCCCTGTAACCCTATATAGTGCTTAAAATGCTATTACCCATCGCCACAGACCAATTAACATTAAGGGACTTAGCAATGCCCATTGGCTTACAGCTCTGTATATCATAATTGAGTAATGTCACGGAATCCGCATAACATCAAGGATTCCGATGACAGTGTCGGTCGCTTTTGCACCCGATTCATCTGTTCATTGGCGTGGAAAGGGAGCCGAAGTTATTCTCATTGCCAACCTCGTAAGAGCAAGCGATGTCAAGAAGAGCTAGACTTTCGCAAGATAAATCGAATAACGAAAGATAAGTTCTACCCAGTACCTCATACGGATTTGTTGCTTGACAGGCTGGAGAACCCTAAAATTTTTTCTAAGATAGACATTTTCCAGGCATATCACCAGTTCATGATGCGACCTTCAGATGTGCCATTAACGGGATTTAAAGCGCGATTCGGACTGTTTGAGTATCTGGTGATGCGTTTTGGGCTAAAGGGAGCTGCCACCACCTTCGTCAAGGTGATCAACAAGATACTACATGGGCTTATCAATAAGGGGGTAGTATCATATTTCGCCTATATATTGGATTACGAACCAAATATGGCTCAACTTAAAAAAAAACGACTACAGGCAGTCTATGTATTTTACCTGAAACCTTCTAAGTGCCAAGTAGGAGTCGAGGAAGTAAGGATTCAAGTTGTCTGATCATGGGGAAAGCATGTGAGGAAAGGCTAGATCAGATCAAGTCCTTTTTGCGCACCACCCAACTCTACAGACACTTCATCCCTGAGTATGTCCAAACCACTGGGTCTTTGTTCCAATTGTTGAAGAAGGACGCTGCATATACATGGGGTCTGAACAAAAAACAGCCTTTGACAAGCTAAAAAAGGCATTCATATGCCCTCTATATTAAAACTTATCCACCCGGCCAAGGATTTACACATTTTATGTGATGCGTCCAAAGACACAATTGGGGCGGACACTCAGTCTTATGGAGGAAAGTTATTCCCAGTGGCATATGAGTTACGGCGATTTAGAAGCGAAGAAATGCACCTGTCCATCTCTGCCAAGGAGCTCTTAGCTATGGCTCATGCAGCCCGGGTGTGGTGGTATTACATGCAACAAGTGAATATGGTAGTCTATACAGACAATCAAGCGGTATCGAAGCTGCTTACACAGGCCAAATTATCAAGATTACAAGCCCAAGTTCTCAAACCTCACTGAGTTACATAAGATCAGAGCACAATATAATTGCTGATGCCCTTTCTAGGTCCTTTTATAAAGTAAGGTCTATCAACACCATTATATCACAGGATTCTCTGCCGTTTGTGGTGGCGAGTATGTCACGGAATCCGCAAAACATCAAGGATTCCTATGATAGCGTCGGTCGCTTTTGTGCCCGATTCAGCTATTCATCAGCGTGGAAAGTGAGCCGTCGTAATTCTCATTGCCAACCATGGAAGAGCAGGCGACGTCAGGAAGAGTTACATCGACAAGAAGGGGACAGGAGATCATGAGATCGAGGCCAGAAGATTGCTGATGTTGAAGAGAACAGAAGCACGGCATGAAGAGAGAAAGATTGGAGACCGTCAAAGTATGTAACGGGAAAAACTCTGCATAGAATTATCAGAGAGCGGGTAGCTGGAGAAGAATATACACCGTGAACGTATATATATAGAAGATGGCCGCGAGCGACTACGAAGCGAAACCTCAGTTAAAGCAATAAAGTTCGCCATGGAAAATTACCAGGTGTGCGAATGCCGTTAAAGTCAACTCTCAATTTGTGAAACTAGCGTGCTTAAAGACTGGAACACCACACTGGCGATAAACTGTATTGTGAAAGCCCAGCTGGCAAAACACGTTTTCACAGAACTTAACTGTTACGAGCTTGGCTATGCATACCATGTCCAAGGGTTGTGGCCATTTGGACTATCACCCTATCTCTTCAGACAAATGGATTTTATATTACCAGCCCAGTTATGTCGACCTAACCCTAATCAGTGCGCTCTGAATTTCTTAATTTAATATTAACTCGGCCCGAATTAATATAGGCTGCATAAAGAGTTAACAAAAGAAATAATTCTAGCTATATTCAGCGGATAATAGCTTATTTGTGTTTTCTGCAGCTGACATCAAGTGAAGTTCACCGATACGACTAAAACCTACCTTATCCTTCCACGACTTTATATATCCATAAGCACTTTCTGCATAACGTACGTGTGTTTGCTATCTAAACAAAAATTTTCGTCAGTGAAGTATGGGTCACTACTGTATCATCATTATTAGTGCGTCACATTTATTCCACTTTTGTGAGTGCTTAGTTTTTGTGATTATCCCTTCTGATGAAGGAATAAATCGGTGCTACGACTTGTGGTGCGAATTAAATATCATATCGCAATTTTTTTTACGTTATCCAAGAGTATTAACTGTTAATTATTGGTTTAGATTAGAACTCTAGTTAAGTTTACTAGTGAATAAGATCAATAGCTAAGTTAGCTAATAAGCAATTTTATTTGCCTAGCCTATTTATCATTACCTTTATTTATACTTAATTATTAAATAAATATTTACCTAATATTTGAATTACTTTTTACCATCCTATGTCATTTCTATTACCATTGCGTACTCTCATACAAATTTGCATATGACAACTAGTTTGCGTGATGATTCATGATATACAGTATAATAACCGAACACTTGCATTTTTTTATAATTTTTTCTTTTGGGAAAGGAAATCGCATTTTTTGGCTAAGTGCGAAACAAGCGTCGTAACAACAAAATGGCGGTAGAAATTTATAAATGACGTAAGTGCGAAACGACATAAGTCGGAGTCTTACTGCACTGCCGGAGTCAGTGGCTGGCTGAAATAGTCAAAATGGAAAGGTGAGAGTTTCTTGGTGAGTGAAGCGAGGAAATTTGTCAGAACCACTAAAATAATCTTGATATTTCCTGTACTCTTTAAAAATTATTCTGGAAATGAGATCCTTAAAAAGATCGAAATCCAGAATAAAGCCAATACGCAGTTTAGAGAGGATTTGCGTTCCTGTTTTCCCAATTACCCTTATAAAATTAATAATACATTTCACTTTGAACAGCGTACAAATAAACTCCAACAGGTCATTATTTACTATTATCATAACAATTGCCCACTTCTGAGGAAAAAAGTAGATACCAGTGTGTTTGGTGGAACAACGATCTTTCTCAGAGAAGGCGCGAAGTAAGGAAGCTTTTTAGGAGAGACAAGCAAACCAACCAATGGCTGTTGCAACTCGACTCTCTGAATTTTGTAGTGGTGGGGGCAGGGAGGTGTCTCTGGTCAGTTTCTCCGAGATGGGGATGACCGAGACTCGGTGATTTGTGGTTCAGCCTGAATTGAGATGGAGATGACGGAGACTCTGGTCAGTTTCTCCGGGAAAGTGAATTAGATACCCTGTCCCTGGGACGGTGACCGTGCGGGTGGGCGCCTAGCCCTTCGGTGGGTGACCGGAGGGGGGGGTGTCCCGTGCCCTTCCGCTAGGATGTGATGTTTGCGTTTTTAGACGACCACCAGCCTCGGAGAGAGAGAGAGTCGGGGAGCAACTCGCTCCGCACCAACATACCCCTATAAGTTTAGATGTAAATAAATGTCATATATTCCCGTTAATTCAAGTCTCAGTCTATCTATGCTACAATCACACACACACGGGTGATTAGCGTTGACGAACTCGTAGCGAGCTTGGGCGAGAGGCGATTGCAGCTCCTGGCTCGCTACAATCTGGCATCCTTGTCGGGATAGACTGAGACGAAAGACGAAGTTTCCTTTGCAAGACGGCAGAATGGATAACTTGCGACAACGAAGAACGCCGATGAGGAGCAGTTTCACGAGAATGGCGAATGCACTGGAGGAAGAACTCGCTTCGGAGCAACCACAACCAGATGAGATCGCAGAGCTGCTCTCACAACTAGAGGTGAAGAGGAAACGACTGGCAGAGATCGACAACGAGGTGCAGAGACTGCTGCAATCCGAGCAGTGTACACAGGACGACTTCGACCGTGAGTTCGAGACAGCAGAGACGTACAGCGAGAAGCTGACATCGTTGCGGACCAGAGCGACCAGACAGATGACGAGGATCGACGCTAACAGGACCGGAGAAGCCCCATCAGACACAAGTGATCTCCAGGCATCAAAACGTAAGTACAGACTGCCAGAAGTAGAATTAAGGAGGTTTGGTGGTGATTTGAAGGAGTGGCTTGGGTTCTGGGGACAGTTTAAAAGGGTACATGATGACAAAGATATCAACGTGGAGGATAAATTTAAGTATTTTGTCCAAGCCACCGTGGAAGGGTCACGGGCTCGACAGATAGTCGATAGTTTCCCACCCACAGCAGAAAGCTATCCTATGGCAATAAATAGCTTAAAGAACAGATTTGGCAGGGAGGATACCCTGATAGAAGTGTATGTAAGAGAACTGTTGCGGTTAGTGTTGATGAACGCACTAAATTCAAGTACGAGAGCGAACGTGAGTGCACTGTACGATAATTTAGAGACCCAAATGCGTGCATTAGAGACTTTGGGGGTCACCAGCGAGAAGTACGCAGCGATGATTTATCCCCTGTTCGAGTCCTGTTTACCTGAGGAGGTATTGCGTGCATGGGTAAGAAACAGGGTGACAGTTGATGGGGAACTGAATGGCGACGGTGATAACTCATCATCAGGCTTAAATTTGCTCATGAGATTTTTGCATAATGAGGTAGTTGGCGAGGAAAGAATCAGCTTAGCACGAAGCGGTTTTGGCTTTGGACAAGAGTGCCGCCGAAAAAGCGTACCCAAGACGTCAACGCCTAGCGATAAGAATAACGCCGAAACAGCTGCGGAACTTTTCAACTACGGAAGGGATTCAAGAGCAGTCGCTAAAGAAGGGGCTTGTATTTTTTGCGGTGAACGACATGCTAGCCAGGACTGTCAAAAGGCCTTTAAAATAAATTTAAAGTGTAAAAGAAAGCTAATTATGAAGAAGGGGTGCTGCTTCGTTTGCCTAAAGGGCAGACAGCGAGCAAAGGATTGTCATGCAAAACACAGATGCCAAAATGTGGGGGTCGACATTTCGCCGTCATCTGCGAGAAGGCGGATATAACGGGAGAGCAGCGAAGCCATGATGACAGTCAGCACACAAGAGACAATGCCTTAAGGCTGGTTTCCATTTAGCGTCGGTTCAGCGTCGGCGTCCTTTTTGCTTTGGCGTCCTTTTTTGCAATCGTCGCCTGTGAGACGCGCCCTGATTAGCACGCGAGCGCGGTCGTTTTCCATTTAGCGACTTTCAACAGTTATCCTGCATATGATCTGATCTGATTGGTCAAGTCGCTGCAAACAATTGTCGATCTCTCAAGGTGATGGAAAAAGAAGATATCAACCACTCCGGTCAAGTTCACGCTTTGAATTTATTACTATATCATTTTTACTTAATAAATAAATGATTCACGAAATTTTTATAACCTGTTTATTAATAAATTCACGAAGGAAAAGTCGCGAGAACCCGTGTCGGCGAACAGCAGCTACGGCAGCCATGATTCTCCATCTGAATCGGCGAAGACAACTACCCAGAATCCATAGCGAAGTAGATCGCACCTGATTGGCTAGGCACTTTCGGCAACTCTACAGACTTGGGCTCTGTGGGCGTGGCTTCACCTATGACGTGTCATTGGCACAGGCTACGTAGTAGAAATAGCTTAAGTAACTCCGACGTTCAAAACGGTTGCCTAATAACTAAAATAAGAGGGAAATAGGAAAATAAGAGCTTTCAGAGAATCTTCGTCGGAAAAACACTGATATGTTTCTAAAATAAATACAAAAATACGATCTGATATTTTATCTCAATTTATCCTAATATATTTTGGTTCTAATTTTGGTCCAAGTTAACATTATTGATAGGAGATGGCGCAACCAGAAAATGGCAGCTGAAGATCAATTTAATACAAGATTAATTGAAGAGTCAGGTTTATTAGGTTTTATTGGTTTTAAATTATCATTATTTCGAAAAATAAAGTCTTCTGAAACAGAAAAGAAAAAACAGCCCAGCAAATGGGATCAAGAAGGTTCGGGCATTTGAGTGTCATTGATTCCACTACGTTTGTTCCGCTTACCATTGAACAAAATTGGACAATCGTAGTATTTCTTGAATACTGTGTGCAGATTAACATCGTTTTTAATGTGCTTGATGTTTTTATGTAAGTGATCTTGCGATTTTAACGATTTTAATAAAGATGATTTTTATTTTTTACTACATATGTCATGACAGGAGAATAATTACAGATTAGAATGCATAAAGTAAAATAATTAGAAGAAAATATCTCAATTACTTAAGAAAACGCAGTGGTACTCTTCATTGAGAGGTTGGGTTTTTGGCAGAAGCTTAAAAAAATTTATTTTCTTGGACAAATAAAAGAAAAACGTGAAACTAGTGTATTTTCATAATAATAATTAAAAATAATAAAATATACCATTTAAAATTTAAAAAAAAACTAGCAAAAAATGGGGATTAATACAAATTATGTAATCTATTGAGTCGGGAGACCACTAGTTATCTCAAGTTATTTTGCACCAGTGGATGGTACATATACAAATATGAAATATGAAATAACAATTAGAAAACATTATAGAATAAACATAATTACAGAGAGCACAAAATTAGAATGTATTTAAAATTGTAAAAGAAGAGGTGGGGAAAAAACCCCAAAATGAACAAGATAAAGGCGTGCTAAAAGTTATAAAAATGCAAAGAAAATTAACAAAGTAAGTTGGACGAAATGAAGAAACTAATAACAGAATAAGATTATTTAAATGCAACCAAGTATGCAGAATCACAGCCTACATGAGTAGAGAGCTGTGATAGAGTAAAGAAAAAAAATCATTATGAAGTTTTTAATTGTAAATTGTCTTTTTACGTAAGCTTACTTATGTTTGTTATTTTATTTTATTTACTAATTTGTTTTTTTATATTTTCATTTTTACATCTTTGCATTTACTATTTATTTATTCTCGATATTATTTAATATTGAAGAAACATATAAAATAATTTTTGAAAAGAAAAAAAAGTCACCGAAAGGGAAATCGAACCTAGCTACACAGATGATAGTCAAAAACGTTAACTATTTTCCTATCGGGAACCTCGACAAACAAGTCTTTATTAAATTTATAAGATTTCAAATATTATTTTTACTTAAGTAATCTGCGACCTGTGTCAACGCCACCTAAAATATGGCGTTTCTCTGTTTCTCTCTAGATGGCGGTGCCTGTGTCATGGCATAGGAGAAGCTCCGCCCAGTGAGCTCAAGTCTGTAGAGTTGCCGAAATTGCATTGGCTAGATCAAAACGACGCCTGAAAAAGACGCCTAAAAATCTAGCCATGCCAAATCTTGAAACGACGCGTGACCGACGCCGAACCGACGCTAATTGGAAAACGAATGCGTTTTTCAAAAATTCCAAAAAAAGACGCAGACGCCTAACCTACGCCGAACCGACGCTAAATGGAAACCGGCCTTTAGCGAATCATGGATGCTCAGTACGAGTCGCTCTACAGACTTTGGTGGTTCGTCTCCGTGGGACAGACGGTGATCTACTGGTGAGGGCTCTAATAGATACGGGGTCACAAAAAACTTATATCAGCGAGTGGGCTGCGCAACAGATGAAGTGTGAGTGCCTCGGTGAAGAGCGGATCGTCCACACCTTCTTTGGAGCAATAGAATCACCTATGCAGTGTCACGGAAAATACAGGCTGTATTTGAGTAGCATCGATAAAGGGTACAATTGCAATTTTGAAGCGTTAGAGCAGCCAGAAATATGCGGAAGGGTGCCTAAACTTGATGACCCCAAGTGCTTACGTGAACTCAAAAAGCATGGCATCACGCTGAGGGAATGCCGACATTTCGCTACAAGACACCTCGCTATAGACACCTCGTGACAGACACACTTGGTGACAGAGACACCTCGCTCTGAAAAGTTTGCGAGGCGTACACTTTTCTACACTTGAGCACAAGGTCAAATTCCAAACTCGTTTCCCTATTTACTATTACCCCCTTCCAAACTATTGTCACAGTTTAGGCAGACTGCTTTATAATAAATGAATACTTCCTCATTTACTCTGATACTCAAATGATAAATTAAACTTAAATTATTAATTGAATTGAGAACTTGTAAATATTTAATATTTAAATCTTTTAAAATTCGCTTTTTGATTAAATAAATAAAATTAGAAAACTCATGTTTTCATTGTTTGAACAAAAAAGCATGATTTTAGGATTTTTTTAAATAATGAGCGATTATTTTAAAGTAGGTTATTGATATACGTATTAAAATGATATTCGCGATTTTTATACTATAACATGAAAGGTTTTACCGCATAAATTTATGATTAAATTTGGTGCACATTTTTTAAAATTTTGTTAAATTAAAATTATTTAAACAAGAGTCATAGACTCCTGGATTAATTGGTTAATTAGACAAGTTTTATTCTAAAATGTGATCCAGGGAGGGTTTAATAAATTCAGTTTATGTGCGGAAAAAGAAATGAGTAAAAGAAAGCAGTGCATGATTTGATCAACGGAAATATTTTAATAAAAATAAATTATACGCGATACGCAAAAGTAAATTCATTGTTTCTGCACACTTTAGTACTATTATGATAAGTTATTAGAATAATGTCCATTTTTTTATCCAAAGAATTTCAGTTAATACAAAACTATTGAAGATGCCCGAAAGGACGAAAGTTAACTCTAGGCAATAAAAAAATGTACGCTATTCTTATGCAAAAGTAAAATATCATGGACGTAACCAGGATTTTACATAGGGGGGTTCGATGTGGGGGGGGGGTGTTAAAGACTTTTTAGTAGAAACAAAGAAAGACAAATGAACTTAAACAGATCAGGGAAATAAAGGAGGTTCGGACGACCCCACCCCCTAGTTACGCCCCTGAATATTACAAGGTAGAAATCCATCTTTTCTTTATGCATTACATATTTACTTCTAATATGTGTTTTACTGTAATTTTGTTTTATTTCACTGGGTTTTTTTTCTGTAATTTTTTTTCAATAATACAAAAAACAATGCATAATGTGCTCTTCATTTTTTCCCTTCCAGTTTAGTTTGGGGCAAACCCCGACGCACCTTGTCAGAAATTCTTCCCTTCCCTGCAGTCTAGAATTTTAACATCTAAAAGACAATGCCGTCTATTTATTTATTATAAAAATTAATAGATCACTTTCACGATGATTTTCTATTATCCTCTTTGCTTTATTATTGTCCTAGCTTTGACAGAGGGTATCTTTGTCAAGCTTTTACAGGGTTCAATTCCTGTGTTCATTTATTTTTTATGTTTTATTCCAGGGTTTTTATGTCTCGTCATTCTTTTCTTCTCCATCCGTTATCTTCATTACTGATTATTACTTATTATCTTCATCCGTTATTACTGATTTTTTTATTATCGTGTATCAGAGAAATATAACCCATAATTATAGAAATTTATTACACAATTAAAAAAAACAAACTTTGAATACATTTTTAATTGAATACCTCATTAAAATAGATATTTATTTTAAATTGTACACTTAATTTAAAACGTGAGAGAGAAGTGGGGAGGTCTTGTTTATTGAAACTTTACATATTACAGCAAGGGAATTCTTCATTAAAAAAAAGAAACTGAGAGTGATAAGTGAAGGCGAAGAATCTTTAATATGAAAGGAAGATGGCGAAACCCCAATAAAGTGTTAAAGCATGTAATACCAAGGGAAGAAAAAAAAGAGGATCTAATTTGAGAACTATAAAATTACTATTTCTCCGCAAATGTAACTACAGAGATGAAATCGGGTAATGAAAATTTAAATTTTATCATCATCGAAGCCAACAAAAGACCGGGTTTAATTTTTAAGGGCTACATCGCATTAGAAAATACGAATGAAAGTAATAATTTATTTTCTTCAAGAGATTTCTTGTGCTGTTATGTAACATGTTTCAACATGGGGGGGGGGGGTGAATCTTGTTAATCCATTAGTTTGCGTCACTGTCTTTTTGATGTTAAAATTCTAGACGCCAGGTGAGGAAAGAATTATTTTCTATAAGGAAAAAACTTAATAGAAAGGGGGAAAATGGAAAGAGATCATTAAGAATTGGTATTTTGAAAAAACATAAAGTTACAGAAAAAGCGGAGTTTCGCACATCCAGGGGAATTTTTCATATCTGGTAATACAATAGAAATAGTAAAACAAAAAATGAAAAAAACTAAAATAACGTAAAACACTTTCGGTAAGATATTATAATGCATAAAGAAATGATGGATTTCTACGTTGTAATATTTTACCTTTGCGTTTTGCGTGTAATTTATTTTTATTCAAAGATTTCCATTGATCAAATCATGCGCATGCTTTCATTTACACATTTCTTTTTCCGCACATAAATTGCAATTTACTAAACTAGATCACATTTTAGAATAAAACTTGCCTAATTAACCAATTAATCCAAGAGTCTATGACTCTTGTTTAATTAAATCTATCTATCTATCTATATATATAAAGAAGGATGTTTGTGGGTTTGTATGTTTTTTATACAAATCTACAGTTTTATTCCGATCTTGATAAAATTTCGCATACATGACCTTCAAAGCATGAGGAAGGTCACTGTCTACCTCAGATTTCGGAAAAATAATAAATATCGATAAAAAATCGATATTCATGGTTATGGCAAGGCATATTAATGAGAAATACCTCATGACCAACAATGCAAGGCAAAATTGGTACAACAATAGGTATCAACAATGGTATAAGCACGCAATTCACAAACACACTGCATGAACCAACAATAGGCCCATTGTGTTCGCATCAACAATGGTATCAACGCGCAATTCACCAATAACAATGAGCACAGAATGATGATGTAATGTTAAAGCAATCTTTCCAAGAATTATAACAATGAACATAAAATGATGATGTAATATGAATAAGTTTCAATTTGTAACAATGCATAGAATTCCTGTTATTCAGGCTTTTCTTAGAAAAGAGAGTTCTTAGTATTTAACAATTTCTTGAAAATCTTTAAAAATGAATAGTAACTGGAGATAATGGAGAGTTAGCAGACTATTGACAACGAGTGGAAAGACGACAGAGGAAGCACTCCTTTAGCTCCGTGATGTATTGAGCAAATGGGAAGCAAGTAAATAGAAGAATCGGCGACCGCTAGACCGCACAAAGTGATGAATGGCCAAGTTCTGCTTCAACTCATCGAGAGAAGAGTGGAAATTGCAACAACAGTAAGTATACATCTGAGGTAAGATTACGTGAGTAACAAACTATTGGAGAGGTCCAGCCATTGTGAGCCTTTAAAAAGATTTTTTTCGAATTTTCATTAAGAATTTTTACTGCATTAATTCTAAGCATTTTCATGTGTTTATTTTTAAGATATTGCAAAATTTAATTTAATTTTTTGAGATTGTTCTGTTTACATCCAAGTGTAATTATCCCGGGCAACGGCGGGTACCTTTACTAGTCTATATATATAAAGAAGGATGTTTGTGGGTGGGTCTGTCTGTATGTTTTTTATACAAATCTACAGTTTTATTCCGATCTTGATAAAATTTTGCATACATGACCTTCAAAGCATGAGGAAGGTCACTGTCTACCTCAGATTTCGGAAAAATAATAAATATCGATAAAAAATCGATATTCATGGTTATGGCAAGGCATATTAATGAGAAATATCTCATGACCAACAATGCAAGGCAAAGTTTGTACAACAATAGGTATCAACAATGGTATCAACACGCAATTCACAAACGCTCTGCATGAACCAACAATCAATATCTCATGACTAACAATGAAAGGAAAAGTTTGTGCAAGTGTAATTATCCCGGGCAACGCCGGGTACCTCTTCTAGTTTTTAATAAATGTGTAGCAAATTAAATCATAAATTTATCCGGTAAAACCTTTCATATTTTAATATAAAAAATGTGAATATCATTTTAATACGTATGTCAGTAACCTACTTTAAAATAATCGCTCATTATTTTAAAAAATCCTAAAATCATGACTTTATGTTCATTTTTTTTACATCAGTTCAATTAATAATTTAATAAATGGTGAAAAAATTTATTAATTAATATCGGAGGTAATGGCGTGAAAAAAAATCCTACTTGACCATTTACCAATTAATAATTTAAGTTTAATTTATCATTTGAGTATCAAATTAAATAAGGAAGTTAAAAGCTTCGAGCATAAAAGGAGGAAAGACGGGGAAAACCAAAGAAGGGGGAAAGCCCCAATAATAGGGAAACGAGTTTGGAATTTGACCTTCTGCTCGAGGGTAGAAAACTGTGACCCTCGCAAACTTTTCGGAGCGAGGTGTCTCTGTCACGAAGTGTCTGTTCTCGAGGTGTCTCTGTCACGAGGTGTCTTGTAGCGAAATGTCGGTATCCCCAGGCTGAGCGATGGGGCTCCGCTGCGAAGCAGGATTCCTTCAGCTGGAGTGGATTCGGCTGAGATCGAGATTCTCATCGGAGCTGATATCGCAGGAAAACTACTGACAGAACGAGTGATCCCCCTCGAATACGGACGCGTAGCGATAGAGACGAGATAGGGGTGGACGTTATGGGAAAATTACCAGCAGGTAACAGAGAAGCAGAGAGCACATTGTTGATGACGTCGCTGCAAGTTGGTGATGTTTGTGTTGTGCCATTGTGGACATCGGAGCAAAACAAAGGAAAGACAAGCAGCCGCGATGTCACAGGCTACAACGATCGTGGCATTCTTGCAGATGAACGGGTGGGAGGGCCTACCATGGTTACTGCTGTTAAAAGAAAGATGACAGGAGGCGACCATGATAGAAGACGAAATAACTGCACACGTAGGAACAAAAGGAATGAAAGTGTGCGCCATTCTAAGGTGTGTGACTACAGACGGAGAAAGGAAATTAAAAGAATTTTGTTTTAGGTGGTGATAGTGATATGTCTCAGATACCCTATTGTCCTCCTTTCGAATCACCCCATAGCTTTAACCTTAATTCTTTAAAGAAACCGTGTCACGCCGGCGTCAAGAGTTTCATGAGTGACCTCGGCGAGACGTATTGCAGTTGGAGACTGTAATTTGAAAGACTGTTAAGTCAATATAACGAACTCCCCCACCCCTCTTTTCTAGCCGACGGTGTTTACGCGTAGTGGAAGGAGAGTTACCCCTCCCGAAAGACTGAATTATTCAGCAAGATGCTGAAGAATGTGTCATATCTTTTATTTTATTTTTATTATTTAAGAACTCTTATGAATTATTATGCACTATGTATTTGTTAGGTAGTAGGATTAAGGTTTTATTTTTCCATTTTTGTTTGTTTATTATTCAGAAATTTGTATTCATAATATTGATTGAGTTTTTAATTGGAATTTGATAAAAAACTCAAGGGTGGGAGGATGATGCAACTCGACTCTCTGAATTTTGTAGTGGTGGGGGCAGGGAGGTGTCTCTGGTCAGATTCTCCAAGATGGGGATGACCGAGACTCGGTGATTTGTGGTTCAGCCTGAATTGAGATGGGGATGACGGAGAATGTGGTCAGTTTCTCCGGGAAAGTTAATTCGATACCCTGACACTGGGATAGTGACCATGTGGGTGGGCGCCTAGCCCTTCGGGCGTGCCCTTCCGTTGGGATGTGATGTTTGCGTTTTTAGACGACCACCAGCCTCGGAGAGAGAGAGAGAGTCGGGGAGCAAGTCGCTCCGCACCAACATACCCCTATAAGTTTAGATGTAAATAAATGTCATATATTGCCGTTAATTGGAGTCTCAGTCTATCTATGCTACACGGGTGATTAGCATTGACGAACTCGTAGCGAGCTTGGGCGAGAGGCGATTGCAGCTCCCGGCTCGTTACAATGGCAATGCTATAAGCATACACTCGCCGAGTACTGAGATGATATCTGATGTTTGCTGCAGCTTAAAGTGTATGAGATTAATCCAGTCCAGGGGGCGTAATTTTCAGGGATTCCTCCATCCATGAAGAAATCCTGGTCGTCTTTAGCTATAGTGAAGTTGCAGGCAATCACAAGCGCAATTGAAAATCCTTTTTTAAAGGTTTTTTCTCCAGTGTTTTAAATTTCTTTTGTACGATTCAAAAGAATTGATTGCAATTTTTTTTACTGTGTAATCATTTCCATGCGCTGGCCAAAAGTTTTCGGCCAATTAGAATATACCCACCTTCTTGCATAAATCCATGTAAAAAGTAATTGATAAGCAAATTAGAGCAACGGTGGGAAATGTCAGACCAATTCGTGATAGTCAATTTGCTTATCAATCTGACAAATTGAGAGAAGTAACTTTAAACCACTTGGTGTTAAGGATAGAAAAAACACCAAGAAATTGCCCTTTTGGGTTTGATTGACATTGAGGGAGCTTTCGATATTACTTTCTATGTGTCAGTTGGAAAAACTTTATGTTGGAGGATGATATTGAAGCTCGAGCTTTCAGAGGCTGTGCTCAGGGTGGTATATTCACCTGGTTTGGTTGTAGATGACCTCATATCCAAGTTCAAAGGTCGTGGTGTTTACACCCAAGATTACACTCAAAGATCGTAGTGTCTACACCAAAGTATCAAAGATTGATAAGCGTACATTGTTGGACCTTGCATGAGGTTCAAATGTGGCACAGTGAGCAGGACTTGAGAGTAAACCCTCAAAATACCACACAAGTACCATTTAACTGTAGAAGGTAGACTATTCTTACTAATCAAATACCAACATTGTTAGAAGATTAAGCTGCCAAAAGAAGTCAAATATACAGGGTCGGGATACATTAATATGACTACCTGCTAGTATCCAGAATATCCACCTTTGGCGGCAAGCACAGAAGCTAGTCGATGTGACAGTGTCCTCGGAAGGTGGTTGCAGGTATCTAGGGTCATTCGGCAATCAGTGCATCCCGTAATTCCATCACAGTGAGTGGTTGAGGATCCAGCTTGTGGACATGGCGATTGATATGGTCCCGCGAATGTTCAATGGGGTTGAGGTCCGGGGAGTTTGGTCGCCATGGGAGTAGCTCTAATTCATCTTTATGCTCCTCGAACCAGTCGTGGACAATTTTGGCAGTATGGCAGGAAGCATTGTCCTGTTGAAAGGTGCCATTACCCTGAGGAAACATTGTCGACATGAAGGGATGTACCTGGTCTGCGACGATCATCAGGTAATGAACAGCATTCAGTGTACCCCCCAGCAGTATCAGTAGACTCAGACCATAGCACGAAAACATCCCCTAAAAAGTCACATCTCCCCCACCAGCCTGTTGTCTGCTAACGATGGTGTCCGGATGCCTATTCTCAGATGCTTCCCGGCGAATTCTCCATCATCCGTCCACTCTGTTCACCAGAAACCGCGACTTGTCAGAGAAAGCTACCCTTTGCCACTCGGCCGAGGTCCAATGGCGATAGTCCATTGCGAATTGGAGGAGTTTTCGGCAATGCACAGGCGTCAACATGGGTGCTGTTACCATATGCCTGCTGGGAGCCCCAACCTCAAGCGGGATCGTTGCACTGTCTTGGTGCTGACACGCCTAGTCGCCCCACTGTTCATTTGCTGTGTCAGTTGCTCAACAGTGGCACGCCGAATGGTCTTGGGCAGGTGTTGTAACCAACGCTCGCCTCTAGGATCGATGGCCCGTGGGGCCCCACAGTTACCTCTTCAGTTGCGCAAAACTCTGTTTCGTCCAGTCGCTATACACCTTCACAACGACAGGCCTAGAGCAGTTCACAAAGGTGACCGTTTTTGAAATGCTGCCCCCCTAGGCCCGATAGCCAATGATCATCCCCTTTTGGAGGCCCGACAGGTCACTTGTTCTGCACATGACGGCTACAATTGCTGTGTTAACGTATGCTACTACATGATATGCAATGATTTTTCATCTGCATACCATGGGATGTTCCAACATGTTCGAGGAGATGTGGTCATATTAATGTGTCCCGACCCTGTATGGGATACTTAGGAAAAGTGGACAGTAGATTGAATTGGAATTACCATCTTGAAAATGAAATTAACCAAGCTAAATCCGGGAGTATATCGTTGTAGTAGAGTCCTAGCAAATCTTGGGATTTAAAACCAAAAATGGTGCATTGGGTGAATGTTACGATCACTAGACCCATTTTAACCTATTGTGCTCCGATTTGGTGGCTGAAAACTGAGCAACTGGCCGTGAGAACTATACTGGCGTCCCTTCAGAAGATAACATGTTTGGAAATCACGCGAGCTTTCTCAACTACACAAACTACAGCCATGAAAGCAATATTCTTCTTGGTTCCAAAAGATATTTATATGCGTGGATTTGTCAGGAAAAGTTCTTATCGATTGGGAAATCAAGGGTTATGGGTGTACTTCTTATGTGTGAAGTCTGACATCTCCATTAACCAAATTATGACCAACCATATTTTACAAATGTCCTCCGATGTTATAAAAGTAGAATCTACCCCTGAGCACTGTGCGAGGTCATATTAGAGCCCGTAGCAGAGCAGGCAGGGGGGGGGGGGTATAGGCGTTTACCCAAAAAGGCCAATGTATGGTATATGGATGGCTCCAAACATAACGGAAAAGCAGGCTTGCCTATTTTCTCTGGCAAATGACGCTCTGTATTTTCACAGAGATTGGGTATTTTTGCTACGGTGTTCCAATTTGAAATGCTGACCATCATCAACTGTCTACAGGTGTGCATTGACAAATCTTACCCACGTAAGGCGCTTTACTTATTTAGTGATAGTCAAACGACCCTCAAAGCTACCAAATAAATTAAAACAACACCCAAATTAACCTTGAAATGCAGACAGCATCCAAATTAACCTTGGCTATCCGTAATACAGTATCATTAGAACGGTTACCATGACACAAAAGAAATAGAAGCAACAAGATAGCAGATAAATTTGGGGAATCTCAAAACAAAACTGTAACAAGGGAAGTCAACATCATTATGTTCAATGAGATGCTGAAAAGATGGGAACAGAACACCAATCAGAAACATGCTACGCTCATAATAAAGGAGTCTTGCTTGAGAATAACATCCAATATTTAGAACTTAGCAGAGGAAGGTTATACATAATCATGGGTTACCTTACTGGCCCTGATATGCTATGGAAACATCTCCACAGGATGGTCATCTGTCAGGATAAACTACTGTGTAGGAAATGTAATCTGGAGAAAGAAACTGCCCACTATATATTTTTCGAGTGCGTTGCTCTTGCGAACATCAGATAATCAACGCTAAGTTTTCATTCAACAATTGAGTAACTCAACATGAACCGGTTAGAAATTTGACTCGATTTCTTAGCAAAGCTGACTTTCTGTAGGTTCTTCTGGAACATGGATCTAGCGCAAAATTCCCTAGTTGGAACAAGTGTTTAAGGGAATCGATGGAATTTTTCCAAACAACAACCCCGACCTAAACTAAAAATAGAATAGAATCAGGCCATTCAAAAATTCTTGCGTATTTTCACTCATATGCGTGAAACATTTGCACTCAAATAAAACCACTGTATTTTAAATAAAGACATGGAATATATTCATCAAAATAATCTCCCACATAATCAATAACATGCTCCAACGGATGGCTAATGTGTCGGTAGAAATCTTGAGGTGAAAAATTTTGCAATGTCATGCATTTTAAGGGCATGACGCTTTTAAACCGTTGCGTGCGCATATCATTTCCAATATCTAAAGAGGTGATAATCTGTGGGAGAGGTGAGGCAGAGCTTCGCAAACAAGCTGCATAATCTTTGAGCGGGTCTGTAAATCTGTGTGCATTCTTGCATCTTTCAGTAGAAATAGGTGACTTCGTGATTTACCAACTCTTCTTGTTGGTGGAGGATTTTATGATAAACCTGTTGGAGCATATAACAATACACTTATGCTGTGATGGTTTGACTTTGCTCTAAGACACCAAAATGCACTACTCCTACTGTTGTCAGAAAACAGTCAGCAAAACCTTTTTTGGTTGTAGGTCCTGTTTTCTAGAAGGTTCCTCTGGTGATAACCTTAAGTAGGAGCGATGAATATTACTATAGAGAACCATTTTCACCGCATATATTGGTTTTGCCCAGAAGTGACTCTCTGCGATGACTTGGAGCAAGGAATAGCAACTGGCCAGACGTTACACTTTATCCACTGCTGATAGAGAATGGGGACCCATTTATCCAATTTTTTTACTTTTCCCCATACGACTCAGATCCTCCTCAAATCCCTCTGTCACAGAGAGTTGTCTGGTTAATTCGTGACAACTTTGGCGTGGAGTAATTTCAATGAGTGGTTTCAATGTACATTCATCAACAACAGACGGTTGGCCAGAGCGGGGATTATCTTCAAGTGATTCATTTCCATCCCGAATTTCGAAAACAAAAACTGAGTTTTTTTGTTGAAAAGTATCCTGCCCATACACTTGACATACATTTATGCATGCTTCAGTTGCATTGTATCTTAGTTTGTAGTCAAAAAGCAATGCTGCTCGAATGTTTACTTCAGTGTTCAACATTGTAGACTCTCATTTATCGTTTGTTACAACAATGAAATAATTTATTTATAACTCTTCTCAAATGAATAGGTGTAAGGATGTAAATCATGTAGGAGAGTCATTTCTGTTAGAGGTCAAAGTGCTGTTGTCACGTGTCAATGTGAAACAGAAAGGATCGATAGGCAAGGTTAGAGAAAATAAATAAATAAATTTATTCTGAACTGAAAACGTAACGCAGTGGAAAAATATCTTGTAAATTCCAGTTCTAATAACATAACAAATTTAGCAATTTAGCATTGGAAAACGAAAGTCACTGTTCGTAATTGCAACACAAAAGTCTGTAGAAATGTGAAAGCTTCTTGCTGACGTCGATGACGTAACACTCGGTAGGGGAAAGGGCGATGATACGACTAATAACAATCGCTAAATGGATCTGCAAGCCGGATATAGATATAAATAAATATAGCACAACTCGCGCGGCACAATTATTGACCCAGCAAATATTAGGTGAAGACACAAACCATTGAAGACATTAAGAAACTTAAACGTAAAACATCAATGCACAAAACACACACAAGACGTTGACTCTTCGTCTATATAATCTTAGAATGCACACAACTATAATTCACTGATAATTGCACTTAACTTTATGCACAGCTAATTGCGGAAATAATTGCACTTATCACGCATTAACTTTCACAAACAACCATACGACGAATCTTGGTTCTGCGTCGAGAATACGAAGCAAATCAAAGTTCCGCTAGCACACGACGAGAAAATTTGAGATTCGTAAAATTAGCGATAAAATACAGCTTCGACGCTGAAATTCATTCAGTATTGACTTCAGTCCAATAGCTTAAATAAATCCAACTATTCACTACACTGTTGGGAATATGACGATTCCTCGATGTGAAAGCTCTCGTGCAAAATTTAAGCGCTGGGATATCACCACTCTTGCTCTAATGGTAAGAGTAGAATTGAGAAAAATTGACGAATTGAAATTAAGGAGAATTTGTCCAAACGATAGTAGAATAAGCCTTAGCTATTAATGACAATATTCGATATCGGTTACTGCTCGTCAGTGAGAGAAAGACACAGATTTGTCAATGGCAAAGGAAAGTTCAATAATTCACTGGCGATGTGTCGGACGAGATGAGTCGTCGCGTCGGGTAGAGCGGCTCACAGAGAAGCCAGCGAAAAGGCAGAGAATTTTCCCTGTTCCTCGCTCGCGATAGAACTGGAGCGAGAATGGAAAAACACTCCGACCCAAGCGCTGTCGACCCTGTGGGCTCCAGATACTTCAGGAAATGTTGCCTCGAAGTACGAGAAAATGTCCGCTCGTACGTCGCAGCAGAAGACATACGTACCTGGCAAGAAAATAGACTCGTCGGCTCGTTGGTGTAATTTCTCCTGTCTCCGCTCTCGTGGGTGTCGTCGGCGGCGTGCGATAATGCAGGATTCTCCCCAGCGTGTCCATCGGCATTATTCGTTCCAGACGCTAATATCTGGCTGAGCTCCTCAGCGATAGCACTCAGGATAATCTGGAGATGCTGTTGTAGAACGTCACCGTTGGAGCCGGCCTCAGTGTCTTCGTCGAGTGGCTGGCTGCGTGCACCATTGCTCGTTCGCCTGCTCGCAGCTTTGGCTTGCCTGGCAATGGCGTAGGTGCGGACCACGGCCTACGAGATAGTAAATGGTAGGCCGTGGTGCGGACTCGCTTGCCGCTGCCTTTGGCATGGGCTTTCTAGACGCTGGCGTTGACGAGAGCTTGCTTGACCTTGTCGTCGGCGCTGACCTGCCTTCGTTGCCGTCTCTCGGTCGAGCCCCTGATCATGTCGTGCTCCTTGGCTCTTGACAGCGCTCATCTCCGAGAAGCCATTATTTCTATCGTTCTCTCCGCTCCGCTTTCTCGTCCGTAACTGTTTGAAGTTCCCGCTCGGTCGTGACGTCATCCTCCATCGGCCAATCTCGATCCGCCCTGACGATCTCTCGGATTCTCGACTAATCTCGCTCGTTTACCATCTCCGTCGCGAAGATCCGAGCGCGTACGATGACACGTGACAGCTGTTGACTGTCAAAAACCAAGATGCAAACAACTTTCCTTTTAAATCTCGCTTCAATGTTTCTTCCAAAACTAATGTTCATAAGCCTTGGATAACCTCTACCATATTATTGCTTATTAAAAAGAAGAATACCCTTAATATGCTTAACAAATTTAAACGTAGCTCTAACCATGTGAAATTTATAATTAATAAATCTAGACAGGCATATTTTAAAATCTTTGTTCTTACGCCTTCAATCTAGTAAAGAAAAATGGCGTGTGTTAACAGATTTAACGCATGGACTCAGATTATCTCATTCTCCTTATCTGCAACCTGATAAGATTACTTATTCCTCTTTATCTGACCTTCTTAATGTTCTTTGCCTCCTTCTTCTAATATTCCTTCGTCATCCAATCTTAACTATTCTTATGAAGGCCACAACTCTTCCCATAGCTTTTACATTACCCCAACTACTCGAGAAGAGGTTTCCGAAATTATTGGCCAACTAAAATCTTCTCCCGTCCCCGATCCACTTGGTTTCATTCCGATATTGTTATTGGCCTGAAACATCTCATTGCTTATTCTCTGGCTATTATTTTTATTTTTAATTCTTCTATTAGTACTGGTATCTATCCCCAGGCATTGAAGTTATCCAGAGTGGTCCCTGTCTTTAAGATAGGTGACTCTAGTCAATATCGAAACTACCGTCCCATCACCAAGTCAATATTTGCTAAAGTTATTTTAAATTAGGTTTACTCATTTTATTTACGAACATAATTTCCTTAATCCATGCCGGCACGGGTTCACTCCAAATCGGAATGTTGAAACGGCTTGCTATGACCCGCTTGAATTCCTTTCCTCCAAGATGACAATGAATAAATATGTTACTTCAATATTTATTGATTTTACTAAAGCTTTTGATACAGTCCCCATTCATTTGTTACTATACAAAGTTAATATTTTCTATGGAATTCCTGGTTTGCCACTTTCATGGTTCAGTGATCTACTAACTAATCGTAGTTACTATCTTGCTCATCTCGGGAAAAACTCGTTTATATTCATCATTAATTACGGGGTGCTGCAGGGATCGATTCTTTCAGCCCTGCTATTTAACTTATTTATTAATGATCTGCCAGCCATTTTTAAATCCTTAAAACCAATTTTATATGCAGACGATATTTCTTTGTTGCTATCCCACACCAATATTTCTTCTTTGCTCTCAGCTCTTAACTTAGCGCTTGAGAAGCTAAGACAATGGTGTAACGAAAATTCTCTAGTTGTTAATATCGAAAAAAAAAAGTATTTTTTTTCACCAGCGGAATAAACGAAATATACCTCTGTCGCCTCCAATATACTATGAGCACTCAACTATTTCTACTACTACAAGTTTCACATATCTGGGATGTCAAACCAGATCTGTCTTGGGATGCCCATACCGATGAATTGTTATTTAAACTTAATAAGAAACAGGGTATTATCTCACGACTTTATTATCTCCTGCTAACATTTTACTCTTACTTTACTACTCTTGGATTTACTCTGGTTTATGTTATGGGGTTTTGTTCTGGGGTGCTACTTCATCTACCAATCTTATAAGAATATTAAAATTACAGAAATGGTTTCTTCGGACCGTTTTGCAACTTCCTCGTTCTTCTTCAGTATCTAATTTTACTTTTTTTCCTTACGTATTCTTACACTCTACCAAATTTATTTTTTATCTTTATGTTTATTTATAAAACTTCCAATTCGATTTTACAGTTATCGTCCCCTTTTACGATTCGGCGTAACCTTGATAGCCATAATTATGGCACTCACTTAGCAAATGAGATACGAATTCCAGGTTCTTTGTTTAATTATTGAAACCGTAGTGTCTCACACGTCGGTATAAAATGAAGTGCCTTTTTGCCTTTGGAAATCCGTACACTTGCCCCATATCCTCGGTTCCGGAGAATACTAGGTAATTATTGTTTTCAGCATATTCTATTCAATACGAAGATTTTTTATTCGGGTCTCTTTTCTGTTAACATTTAGGTATCTTTAATTTGTTTTTTTCTTCTTTATAGATATTAAGCTTTATTGACTAGATGTGCCTCTGTAATCGGCTGTTAATTTAATGTTTAGTTTTTTATTCTGTATTATTTATTTATTTCAATTTTCAGTTAATTGTATTATTATTTCGAGAATTAAGCCTAATCAATCGGCCTTTGAATCTACTTGGTCGTACCATCTTTATGATTTTACTAACCTATGCATGTTTGATTAATTATTTTAGTTTTCTAACCCTTGGTTTATTTTAATTTTATTACTGTATGATGCCCACTTGGCCAAACTTGGCACTATTGTATTTTTGTACCTTTTCTCTAACCCGCAATTAAATAAATAAAAATAAATAAATAAAATACGCAAGAATTTTTTAAATAACCTGATATTTTAAATGTGACAATCAAGATGAAATGATTGGATGATATTTTAGAGCTCCATTTTATATTCAACAAAACTCGATATGCATACAATGAAAGAGTTGTTTCTCCATCAACTGTTTTCTCAATGCTATATAAAATTAGGCGATACTAGAGGCATAGTATTTAATGCGCATAGAATATACCACTGAAGATGATTTCGGTGGTATCATTAAAAGAAAGTAAATTTTACTCAAAGAATAAACAGGAAATTATTAGAAAGAATAAAGGAAAATCGACAATCGTGAAAGTAATCTGCTACCTTTATAGAATTTCATCGCTGTTAAGACTGTGGATGTGTATTGAAACTGTTTTCATAATTTTTACTATCTATAGTACAATATAAGTTCTCAAAATATGTTTTTAAAAACTGTTTCTACCTATTAACCCTAAACACAATAACCAAGATAATACAATATGTTTCGTTGCAATAGCGTAACGGTAGAATAATTTGACGGGTCCACAAAGCAGTCTTTCAGCCGTCTGCTTCAGAAAAGATGTTCGCTCGTTCGCTGACTACTGCTGCGACTTGTTTTGACTTTAGACCGTAGACCAATGGTTCCCAACGTGTTTTTAGGCATGTCCCAACTAAACATCTCTAAAATCCTGAAAAACAAACTTCCATTGTTACACAGGGTGATTCAGTCAATTTATGACCATTTCAGTACTTTGATTTATTGACCCATTAATGTTTACAAACTTAGCATTTTAGTATGATATTTTAGGCAGTTCGGAGTTTTTATTTCCGTGGAAAAGTCTTGATGATATGCTCAATGTGGCCACCACGAACGTTTTGAACTGCTCGCAGCCGAATGGTGAAGTTGTTCATAACTCTATCCAGGATTTTTGCATCCACAAGGGTGCAGCAGTCGACGATGCTTTGTCGCAGCTGGTGTAGGGTTCTTGGTGCTGTAGTGAACACACTGTCTTTAAGGAACCCCCAGAGATAAAAATCACATGGGTTTAGGTCAGGACTCGTAGGGGGCCAAACAAAGCCACCCCCGAATCGATCTGGACACCTGTTTGAAATGACACGATTTCCGAATTTCTGATTGAGAAAGTCTAGCACTTCATTAGTGGTGTGAGGCCTAGCCCCATCCTGTTGAAACCATTGATGTCGAAGCGGTATACGCCTCCTTCGCAGCTCGGGGATGAAGAAGGTTTCCAACATGTTAAGGTAAGCCTGTGACGTTACGGTGCCCTCAAAAAGAACGGACCAATGATGCCTCTTTTGGAAATCGCGCACCAAGCCATAACCTTTCGTGGATGAAGAGATGACTTATGGATCTCATGAGGGTGCTGGGAACCCCAAAAACGAACGTTGTGTTTATTAACGTCACTTGACAGATGGAAGAAGGCCTCAGGTTTTCCACAATGTCCTGATTGGCTTCCATTTCTGCTCCAAACTGCATCGCAAATTGTTGTCGCTTCTGTCTTCCAGTGTCTGTTAACTCCTGATAAACATGGATCTTATACAGGAACATGTGTAAATCCTTTCTCAAAATTCGCCACGTCATGGTATATGACAGCCCTTTATCAATGGATAGGCGGCGAACAGATTTTTTGGTAGGGGAGTCGACCAACCTTGTGCGAACATTTTCGACAACTTCGACCGTTCGAGCACGAGCTTCGCTCCCGCCTTTTTTCTTGCCTTCAACACATCCAGTGGCACGAAATTGCTTGACAAAATTCATGATTGCTTGCCTGCCTGGTGCGTCTCGACACTTATACTCCTTCCGGAGCTTTCTTTGCACGGTTACAGGTGATTTTGTCTCGAAATACCATTCAACAACCTTGCATTTCTGCTCTGTTGATAAAGTGGGCGCCATTTTTCAACAATACGATTTTTATGCAGCGCCGTTGCAACAATACAAACTCCAACTATTTAGAAATTCTATATGGCGCTCATATTCTTTCAATTGTTTATCCCTTATGCACGTCATTCGAGTGAAATGGTCAGAAATTGACTGAATCACCCGGTATATCCTTTACGAAAGTAATTGTAATCAACTATCAAAACAACTTTGTCCCGAATTTTATAAAAAGTGGCTTTCTACCATTTAGTTAGAAGAGCACAAAAATTACCCCTAAGCAGTGAAAGCAGATATACTGAATTGAAAAAAAATAATGCAATTTTGCCAAAAAAGTTAACTTCAATCTTAAAGTTGAAAATATTACGATATTAAAAACTATACAAAACAATAAGCAATATTTAGTTCTACCATTCAATCAGCAATTAAATATAGGTTTTACGAAGATAGCCAGCGCATTTGGTCTATAATTAGCTTACGTAAGTCAAAATTCCCTCAAAAAATTCTTGAGTGGCACAAAAGATGTTATTCCAATAGAACAAAAATCGTGAGTTTATAAAATTCCTTGTTCAATCTGTGGAGCTTTACTATTACGGGTCCGCACTTCGAAGCTTTGAAAAAAAGAATTAAAAAACACATTTCTTGTATAAAAATTAGTATAAGGTGCTGCAAAAATATACAGGACAGTACTGCTAGGTAGCCTATCCTCTCGCTTCAGGGGCCGCTTCATAAAATGATAATTGGGAATATTTATTTTGTAAACCCATTTATGCCGAAATTGATAAAAATGGAAACTGAGACCTCATATCTTAAAATCTTAAACTTAAATATTCTTATATTAAATTTATATTCTGTAGCAAGTAAAGACATAAAGAATAATTTAAAAAGAGATAAAAAAAATTATGAAATTATTAGGAAATGATTTAAAATTATAATCTGACGTCCATAGATAGCGAAACTTGTGCTGCATTTCAAAATAATTTTTCGCAACACCGTGTACATTAGGTTTTTCTAGCTTCTCGGACAATATCTAAAAAGATAATTAGTAAAATTGATGTAAAATTAATTGAATATCTCCATACAATTGGGGACCGGAAGTAGTTGTATTTTCTTGAATAGATGGAAATTTTTAATAAAAAAATCGACAATCAACAATCGAATAGTGGAGTGTATCTTTCTTCTGGTGCGACGGAAGCCGCGCTTCATACAACTCACGCTACTTCAATAGATACGAAAAGAAATACACGGAGATAGATAAGAAGCCTGATGGACCCACGTGGCCATCCACATAATACAACTTGTAAAAAGTTTGACGATTTATACCCTAAGAAAAGAAGAGAAAAATAACAAGGAAAGAAAAACAAATTATGTAACTTTCTGGGAATGAATTTCTTCAATTTTTTCGTATTGTCCGGACTCGGGTAAAAAAAATATGTATTAAAAGCCCAATTTAGTATAGGAATGTTATCCACAAGACCGAGACCAGAGAAAATTTTGTATTACGCGGTTTCTCGTATTTATTGTATATCAATAAATTTTGTAATCACGGATTTTGACTGTATATGATGATCGTTAATAAAAAGTATAAGTCTCGTTAAACATATTCTTAAATATGGTCTTCAGATTAGTTTGTTTTTTTTATTAAATTAAAAACTAGTTTATTTACTCTTGTGAATTAAAATTAAATTTTAAAAGAGAGTTTGAACTACTTACTTGAATGTTCATATCTCCCAAAAGAATTATTGTGATTCACCAACTTGATTAAACGCTTCAACTAAATACCAAAGCGGAATAAACGTAAAAATTAACTTCTTTGTGCACTCTAAACTTGAATCGAGGATAATTTGCAATAAAAATCACGAAGTTATACCAAAGTAATGGGTTTTGCCTTTTGGGAAACCATTATTAAGCTTTTCTTTTTTTATATATAATACACAAAATAGCCGTTTCTCAATTGGAAGTACGTAATTGGGTAGAAACTTGAAAGACGAAAAGAATAATTTCGTAACAAATTCAGAGCATTCCTGAAACCTTCTTTTCATCCTGAATTTTTTGAGTATTACGTGGCGTATTATTTACTTTGATAATGTGTGGTCACACAACCATAATTTCTTCTTCCAACAAGTATTTTATTTAAATTTCTCTGTATAAAGGCGCCGTAAAAATGAAAATGAAAGACGAAGAAAGGCTATAAAAAATGTAACATCAATGTCTTCACAAAGAGAAATCGAAGGAGAAAAATATAAATTTGACATTGACAACGACCTTAGGGGAAGCGCTTTCGTTTTCTTCCCCGCAAAGTTTTTTTTTTTTAATTTTTTTTTTTTTGTTTTAAAGTTTCTCCCCTAAAGGCTAGAACTGCGGGGAAGAGATTTCATCGTTGATCACCTCGACTGAAAATCAAAACGATTGGAATCGGTTTCACTCCAAAGACTTCTGCTGCTGACTCACTTCACTCAAAATACACGCGCGCAAACACACGGACAGACACGCACACATATGAACATTTTTTATCCGCTCACTCGATTTCATTAAATCATTAAAATAGGCTTGAAAAATCTATAAATGTAGCCGAAATATTCATTTAGGATCTGGGAATCAAATCAGTCACTCGTCAACTTGATTCAACTTTTAGTAAAAATAAAAGAAAAAAAAATTCTTGTAGAAATGAATTTTCTTTTTTCCATCACGATCTACTTTAGGCAAAGTATGCCAGAAATCAATCTTAAAAGCATTTCTTCATTAAATAAACATGGAAAATGGAAGACATATTTCATATTGAACGCATTCCCTCCTCCTGTTTTTTTTTTCTTTTTTCTTATGAAATGAACCTATCGCGGTTTGTGTTATGTATGAGTTATTTTTTTCTTTATAAGGAGGATAAAGAATATCATTTACATTAGTTAACAATTTAAAGTTAAAAAAAGCTATTGTGATTCATAAAAATTCATAAGTTTTTGGTATAAAATATGATATAATAAAATTCTTTGAAACTGCTAACGGTTGTGGAAAACATTATAAGAAATTTAAATAGATCAATTTCATTTTTATTATATACGAATTTCAAAAGCGCAGCAGTCAAGCGTAACATAATAGCAAGACATGACGAGAATGGAAGAAATTACGTCCTTTAAGCCGAAGTCCGTTAATCGAATGTTACCAGTGTATAGGCTGTTTTTACCACTTTTAATTTTACTTTTATTTTTTTTAATTTCAAAATATTTAAGGTAAAAACATAAATATTTAAGAGTAGCTTTAACGCAATATTTATTGAATTACTAGCAGAGGTGCCTGGCGTTGCCTGGGATAATTACGCTTGTAGGTAAACAGAACAATCTCAAAAAAATAAATTATAACTCCCAATTGGTTAAATAATAACTCAATCTACAACACAGAACAAAGGGACTATCCATTCTACGAAAAATACGAAAAACCGGAACTTTCTCTACACTCTTTTTGACTTGCCTCACCACTGCGGAGCATCACCAGATACGTTAGACACAATTTTTTCTTGCTCTTATACCCTGTTGCTCTATTCGAAACTCCCGTTGCTCAGATGTTTCAAATGCCCGTATAGCTTTTTCTGTTTTAGTTGCAGAGTTTCTGTGAACAATACTCGTTCTTTCTCTTTCCT
Source organism: Rhysida immarginata (assembly GCA_023313115.1). Taxonomy (NCBI): domain Eukaryota; kingdom Metazoa; phylum Arthropoda; class Chilopoda; order Scolopendromorpha; family Scolopendridae; genus Rhysida; species Rhysida immarginata. The sequence continues at coordinate 313,960 of JAHWFO010040816.1, forward strand.
TTACAGACACATACATTTTTGAAGTCGTCTCCAAGTTTGATAGGGAGCTCAAGGGAGAACGCTGCCTTATTAATGTTCTCTCACAGCATCATCATTTTAAGCTTATTATTAATAATTCTTGGAAACGAATGTTCAATCATCGCATTATCAGCATCTCAGTTTCCAAAATATACACATTCCCACAGAATATAGTCAAAATGTATTTTCATGAATGTTTGGATCTGATGTGCTACCAAACAAGCTAGTTGATAACCTCGGCATGGCTCGGACTTTTTTTTTGGATTAACTTTTGAAATATCTTAAAAATAAACACATGAAAACGCTTAGAATTAATACAGTAAAAATTCTTAATGAAAATTCATAATGAAAATTCTTAATGAAAATTTGTCATAAAATACAATGGACTCTCCAAGTAGGCCGCTGCTGGTCTAAATAATTTCTTACTCACGTAATCTTACTTTATATGTACACTTGATGTTGATGCAATTCCCACTCTTCTCTCGATGTCTTGAAGCAAAACTTGGCCATTCATCACTTTGTGTAATCTAGCGGCAGCCGATTCTTCTATTTACTTGCTTACCATTTGCTCAATACAGCACGGAGCTAAAGGAGTGCTTCCTCTATCGTCTTTCACTCTTTCTCAATAGTCTGCTAACTCTTCATTATCCCCAGTTACAGACCATTTTTAAAGATTTTCAAGAAATTGTAAGTACTAAGAACTGTCTTTTCTAAGAAAAGCCTGAATAACAAGAATTCTATATTCTACTAGAAGAGATACCCGGCGTTGCCCGGGATAATTACACTTGGATGTAAACAGAACAATCTCAAAAAATTATATTAAATTTTGCAATATCTTAAAAATAAACACATGAAACTGCTTAGAATTAATACAGTAAAAATTCTTAATGAAAATTCGAAAAAAATCTTTTTAAAGGCTCACAATGGATGGACTGCTCCAATAATTTCTTACTCAGATAATCTTACTTCAGATCTACACTTGATGTTGTTGCAATTTCCACTCTTCTCTCGCTGTGTTGAAGCAAAATTTGGCCTTTCATCACTTTGGGTAGTCTAGCGGTCGCCAATTCTTCTATTTACTTGCTTCCCATTTGCTCAATACAGCACGGAGCTAAAGGTTTGCTTTCTCTGTCGTCTTTCCACTCTTTCTCAATATCTGCTAACTCTTCATTATCTCCAGCTACTGATCATTTTTAAAGATTTTCAAGAAATTGTTAAGTACTAAGAACTCTCTTTTCTAAGAAAAACCTGAATAACAGGAATTCTATGCATTGTTACAAATTGAAACTTATCCATATTGCATCATCATTTTATGTTCATTGTTATATTTCTTGGAAAGGATTGCTTTATCACTGCATCATCATTTTGAGCTCATTGTTATTGGTGAATTGCGTGTTGAAACCATTGTTGATACCTATTGTTGCACAAACTTTTATTTGCATTGTTGGTCATGAGATATATATTGTTGGTCCGTGCAGAGTGTTTGTGAATTGCGTGTTGATACCATTGTTGCAAAAACTTTATCTTGCATTGTTGGTCATGCGATATTTCTCATTAATATGCCCTGCTATAACCATGAATATCGATTTTTTATCAATAATTATTATTTTTTCGAAATCTGAAGTAGACAGTGACCTTCCTCATGCTTTGAAGGTCATGTATGCGAAATTTCATCAAGATCGGAATAAAACTGTAGATTTGTATAAAAAACGTACAGACCCACCCACAGACAGACCCACAAACATCCTTCTTTATATATATATAGAAGATGCATTGTTATAAATTGAAACTTATCTATATTGCACAAACTTTGCCTTGCATTGTTGGTGATGAGATATATATTGTTGGTCTGTGCAGAGTGTTTGCAAATTGCGTGTTGATGCCATTGTTGATAAGCATTGTTGCGGAAACCATGCGAGGTGAAACCTTCTATTATAAATATAGTGAGGCTGACTACGCCTCTATCCACCATCATCTTCTTCAAATCAACTGGTGTATGCTCAATTCTATGGACATAAATTCTGCTGTTGAATTTCTCTACTCTGTTCTATATTTTTTAATTGAGACTTTTGTATCTAAGCGAAGAGCCAAATCTTTTAAATTTACTCCACGGTTCACTCCAGATCTTATATCCTTAATCGCCAGGAAGAATTCTGCCCACTCCCACTATAAATCTACACATCGTCATGAAGATTTTGTGTTATTTTCCCAACTTAGATCTCAGAGCAAGTCTCTCTCTAGATCGTGTTATCAAAACTAAGTTAACCACACAGAATCTAAAATTAAAAGCAATGTTAAATCATTTTGGCGTTTTATTAATAATACAAAGGCTTCCAATAGAGTGCCAATATCCATGTGTTATAAAGATGTGGTTTTAAATTGCCCTCAAGATATTGCTAATACGTTTGCTAGTTACTTTTCCTCTACCTACAACTGTGGAAAAAATCAATCAATCTACCTATAATCAATTTCAGAAACAATATCATATTAACAAAGTTGAAGCTGGATGCATTCTTTTAGCAAACTTTGCCAAATTGTTTTGTATTATCTATCTATATATATATAAAGAAGGATGTTTGTGGGTGGGTGGGTTTGTTTGTTTCTTGGAGAAGGCTGTTTACATGGACGCACGTTCGCACGCGATACTGCGATTGTGCGTTGGGTGATTACTCGGTGTGCGAAGGAGCGATGAAACGCTGCGTCTGCAAGATGGAGGTTCACGTTTAGATGCACCGCATGCTTTCGTTTCGATTCTCATTGCGCAAGTGCTCATGGGTTAAAAAGTTCTCGAAACAACATGGCGCGTTGTTTAGCGAAGCATCAGCGACGATGTTTCTTCGTGCCTTTTTTATGAAGTTTTCAGCCATCTAGAAAAAATATATCACTAGACTGGCCATGTGTATTGATATAAAGCTCCTTGATCTGATTGAACTGACAATCTCTAAAGAAATTCATATATATAGCAGTGTCCGTGCTTCCACTGCACCGACAGGGGAGGGGATGCTATTTCTGAAAAGAGCACAGCAAATAAAGTGGAGTCCTCGATGTTTGTTGTTTAATACATGATTCCCTTCTTTATTTTCATGGCTCCTTACAGAAATCAAGAATATATCAATCTGTTTCTTAAAAAATAACCATTATTTTCTCAAATACATAAAATGAAAATGAATATGAAAAATAGAGTGTGATAACATGGTTACTTCAAAACAATAAATTACAGTTTTTACAAATTGGGTTACACAGTTTTTCTTGAATTTCATACATTTCTAAATAGATTTAATACAAATTTAAAAGAATTTAATACACTTTCAAATGAATTTAATACTTTTTTAAATGATTTTAATATGATTTCAAATAGATTTAATACAATTTTAAATAAATATTATGGGTTTTATTTCAGTGTATATGGAGTTTAATTACCAAAATTAAGTAAGAAAAAACATTTTTATTGAAATCTTGTTTTAGTAAATTCACAGATAAGTAATTTTTTATTATTTTAATTAAATTACAGAAAACAAAATTGTAACATAAACAAACGTATAAAGAGTAACAGTTAACCACTGTGTAATTAAACTAAAATAAATACAGTATTAATAAAAAAAATCCAGGTCGCAGAATTTTCCTTCCATTTTTTCAAATATTATTACTTGGTGTTTGAATTTTATTAATAAAATTGTATGAAATCTATTTAGAAATGTATGAAATTCTTGCAAAATTGTATGAAATCAGTTTGTAAAAACTTTAAAAATTCGTCGAAAAAAGGGAAGCTATTTAAAAAAATAATTTAATTTTAATCTTTATTCCAAACGCCATATACAAAATATAAATTACAAACCAAAATTCCTTAAATACAGTAAAAATTACATAAAGCTTACTATGTACAAAAACATTTTCTTTAATTTTTGTTTTATATTAGGAATTTTGGTTTATAATTTATTTGTGTGTGTGTTGGGATTGGAATTAAAATTAAAATTAAAATGAAATAATTTTTCCCCAACGGTATTAAATTTAGAAGAGATTTAAATTTTCCAAACAATTACACAATTACACAGTATGGGAAAATAATCGATCCCTTATTGCCAAAACTATGGAACAACCAGAAACAAATAAGAAATTTAGATCAATAAGAAAGAAATGGTTCGAAAACGAAAATAAAGTATTTGAAACAGAACATAAAATTAAAAAATATACCGAAAATTATATTGTCCTTCATCAAAATCATGAAAATAGAAAATAAGAACAAAAATGCAAATAAAGATAAAATAAATGAACAATAAGAAAAAAAATGAATGATACAAATAATGATTGGCTGTTCATTATAATGAGAAAATTTTTATTATTTCTAATTCATTTTAAAAGAAATAGATTAATACGAGATTCTTATAGCCAGATACCATCGAAACATGTGAGATATATACATTTGTTTGGAAAGGGGGCCTGAATCGCAGTATTTATATGTACACACTATCGCATGCGATGCTGCGATTCTGCAATGAATCGCATATCCCATGGTGCATCAGGCTGTTTACATGCACGCATAAACGCATGCGATACTGCGGTATTGCGACGAATCGCACATCGCATGAAGTTTGAGCCGACCAAACTTTTCACCGATGCGATTCAGGCGTGGCCAACGAGAAAGAGCCTCTCCTCTCTCCCGTTAGCCACGGATTCAGGGCTTCTTTTCCATAATTCCACTGGTATCATAGTCTTTCAGTCCACTGGGGTTTCGATAATATCTGGATATAATTTTGTCGTATTAATCTATTTCTTATAAAATTATTTTTCTCAATATACATATATGTAAATTAAAATGAATTAGAAATACAGTAATAAAAATTTTCTCATTTTAATGAACATCCAGTCATTCATTATTTATGAGTTATGGCGTATAGATTAAACCTTCATGGGCCCATTATATAAGAGTAGGAGTTGTAATATTGAATATTTATTTTTTCTATTTTTAATTAAAAGAAGTTACTATTTTTAATTAATTATTCTTCATGGGCCATTCTTTAGCTAGTTTTCTTATTGTTCATTTCATTTATTATATTGGGAACATCTCAGTCTTTATTTAATTCATCAAGATTTCACGCAAAGCAACATATAGTACCGTAGCTTATGTTGATAGAAGAGCAACTCTTCTTTATGGTATATATAGAGTAGCAGAGGCACCTGGCTTGCCCAGGATAATTAGAGCTACAATAAGAGAGGCTATGGCTGTGGGTAAAATAACATGCTTTATAGCTATTTTAAGGCTTTGACACATTTTGGAATGATTTAGAAAAGTTTAGAATGATTTGGTATTTGCGTTTCTGTTCTTTTTATCTATTTTAATGATTTTGATGAAGTGCAATACAATTTTCGGTATATTTTAATTTTATCTTCCTTTTTAAATATTTTATATCATTTCAAATTTCTTTCTAATTATTTATAAATTTCTTGTTTCTTTCTGATTGTTCGATCGATTTGAAAATAAGGGAACGATTGTCTTATTTTCCCACTTTTAAATTTAACACCATTCGCAAATGAATAATTGTTAATAAATAATTGTTATAATTCATTAATTTGATTTTAATTTTAATTTCAATCCCAAAACAGACACACAAATTATAAACCAAAACTCCTAATATACAATAAAAATTATATAAAATGTTTTTTGTACATAATAAGTTTTAGGTAATTTTTATTGTATATAAAGAATTATGGTTTACAATTTTTTTCTATGTTTGGAATAAAAATTAGAATTAAATTAAATTTCTTTTATTTCCCTTTTTCAGAATTTGATATGACGAATTTTTAATTTATTGTTTTGAAATAACGGTATTATCACTTCAAGATCTTTTATAGAACTTGATCACACTGATTTAATTTTCTGATTCATTTTAGTATTTTAAATATTTGCAGATATAATGGTTATTGTATAAAAAAAACAGATGAATATAGTCTTTATTTCTGCAAGGAGAAATATATCCATGAAAATAAAGAAACATTTATTAAACAACAAACACCGAGGACTCTTATTTTATTTAGTGTTCTCTTTGCAGAAGTAGCCCCGCCCCCCCCCCCCTCCCCGTTTTAGTGCAGTGGAAGCAACGGCAGTGCTATATTTATGAATTTCTTTAAAAATTTTCGGCTCAACCGGCTCATGGAGCTTTATATCAATACACATGGGCACTCCAGTGATATATTTTTACTGGATGGCTAAAAACTTCATTAAAAAAGGCACGAAGAAACACCGTCACTGATGCTTCACTAAACAAGACGCCATGTTTCTTTGAGAGCCTTTCAACCCATGAGCACTTGCGCAGTGGGAATCGGAACGAGCGCATGGGGGTGCATGTAAACCAAGGCTTTTTCATGTATAGAAAAAGCCTTGATGTAAACCTAAACCTCCATAGTGACGCAGCGTCTGATCGCACAGACGCACACCGCGCAATCGGACAACGCACAATCGCTCTATCGCATGCGATAGTGAGTACATGTAAACTAGGCTTAACGCAGCGATGAAAAGTTTGAACCTCTCGAACTTCATGCGACATGCGATTCGTCGCAGTATCGCATGCAGTATCGTGCGATTCGTCGCAGTATCGCATGTAAATCGGCCTGATGCACCAGGGGATATGCGATTCATCGCAGAATCGCAGCATCGCATACGAACTTGCGTCCATGTAAACTGACCTTATAGAAACAAACAAACCCACCTACCCACAAACATCCTTCTTTATCTACATAGATAGATAATACAAAACAATTTGGCAAAGTTTGCTAAAAGAATGCACCCAGCTTCAACTTTGTTAATATGATATTGTTTCTGACTTATAACAATTATGAATTATCAAAAACATGTATAGTAAGAACAAACTTGCGCTACTGAGATGCATTGTTCTAATATTCAAAAATGGCCATAAATCTGGAAACCGTTATATCTGGATCTGTTAAATGGAGGGTTTTTTAATCCTAATTTAAAATTTGAGGCTAATTATAAAGTGCTTTAAAATTATTTTAAAAAAAAGGAATCTATATACAGAGATCTTAAATTGGTTAAATGGAGTTATGATGTGTCTAAAATCAAAGTTAAATTAAACCATTTGGGAAAAATTATAAACGTAAAAACGAAAGTAAGTACATGAGAGATATTATACATGGTGTTGTGGTTATGATTAAATGTTTATAATCAGCAATGTAAAATGAGAGTCACTGATTTTCCTTCACAGAGTCACTAATTTTCTTAACTTTCCTTCTTAATGCGTCTTTGCAGTTCTTACTTCTTAAGATGGTTTTCAAATAGAACTTTGTTGTTTTTGCTTTTCCCTGGAGTCGTGAAGGTGTTGGTTAATTCATGCTTTCGTTTTTACGTATATTTTCTAATTTTTCCCAAATGGATCTAATTTTTCAAAAATGGATCTAATTTTTCCCAAACTTTGATTTTAAACATATAAAGATCTTACTAAATTATCATTCTATAGCAATGTATGGATAAACAATCAAATTCAAATAATGAAGATTAAATATATATCCGTTTTCACGTCTTTTTCATGGCCTGCGAAGCCTCCCATTTTTGTAACAGTGGTTTGAATTAAATCTTTCACGGGCTCATCTTTTTAATGCGAGAAAGTTTTGGTGTTGACAGATACAATTTCAATAAGAAAACTTAAAGAACTGGAAATAATAATTCTTTTCTCAGAACTCATCTCTTAGAACTTCAAATAAATAGTTCATTTCCCTTATCTTTTCGGATCCAAGTCCACATGAACTTTTTTGCTTAGAATCATCCATATTATCTCTCCTCCAAGTTTGTACACGAGATTCAGGTATACCCTGTATATATTTGCCCTTTTTTTTAAATTAGGAAAGATATATTTATTTAAGCTAATAATGATTTCTATTTGTGTTATGTCAATTAATATATTCTTGAAGGTGGAGAGAATATGAATTATATAACTGGTTAGATTATAAATTAAAACTATAGTGAATTAAAATTAACATTAAAATGTATTAAATGCATTTCAAGCTTCTTAGAAATCCTTAATTGGTTATGTTACGAGTTAATAATCCAATGTGATAAATGAGCATTTAAGGAAAAAAGTTTAATTATCCACATTTAATTATTTTTATAAATTTTGTAACTTTTGGGATGATATTTAACTCACACAAAAATTAAATAATTATTGCACCATATACTTACTATTATATATAATGCATCATATCGGTATCTATAGTTTATCAATCACCCTTCATTAACATTTTTAACTATAATCAGGGGCATGAGAATTGGTCACTTCGTAGGGGAGAAAATGAGGATTTAACCATGCTAAAGTAAGAGTGTGAAGGGTCTTGATCTTCTCTCCCACCTCTACCCCCAAATTGAAAAGTTAAAAAATTAATGTAGGTCAGTAAGGGGAGTAGAACCTCTTGAATAATGTTATTTTTAATTCGACTATAGCACATTAGCCAACAAATTACAATTTCCTATTTTTAGGAGCAAAAGTTTGTTATGAACTGTCTTTACCTATACGTGAATTATAATTCTTTGTGTTTTTTAAAGAAAGGAAATAAATAAAATTTGTAACAACCTTTCAATTTATGTAAAAATAACCTTCGAAAAATCGAAATTTTAGATTACGTTTAATTATAATAATTCTTATGTGTATTTTATAAAAAAATAATGGTAGCAAATTGGAAAATTGGAAATATATTAAAGTAAATGAATTACACATTGCCATACATGCTAAAAAAATTTATGAAGAGAAAAAAAAATTATCGAAGGCCGATTTGAACCGGTACCTGCAAAACAGAAAGCGAGCGTTTTACCACTAGACCACCCATGCCACCAAGAAACTGACAGGAGGATCCAAGGACAAACTACCAAAGGAATACATTTCTCTAATCTACAAAGTAAGTTCATAGCATGCGTTTTGTTTGCCTATTTGTTATTGCAGTAATAAAACTTTGATCTGTTGTCTGAAATCATAAAAATCTATGCTACAATTAGGATATTTATAGCAAACTTAAGAATTTTTTCTCGGAAAATTTTAAGAAGTGCGTCGAATGGATTTGCGTGTGTGCTTGGTGAAAGCTACACGTACTTTTTTTTTTTATCAAAATCGGTGAGTCAGAGTACTTGGAGCCTCCTTGTGAGATAAGCACAGAAATAAAAATGCTACCACCAAGATCAACAAGTTAATAACGGAGGTTATCTCACGCCTAGGATAATGAAATTTGGGGGAATAATAGGGTAAACAAAACTGTTTAGACCATTTAAATTTGATCGAATTCTAACGAGTAAACTCCGCGTTACGCAGTCAACATCGTAACCCGTACTCGCATGCGAGAACTACCCAGCAGATGTTACGATCTCGACTGCGTAACGCGGAAACTACTTGTTAGAATTCAATCAAATTTTAACGGTATACACAGCTTTATGTACCCTATTATTACTCCAAATTTCATTATCCTAGGCGTTATAAAACCTGAGTTATTAACTTGTTGATCTTGGTGGCGGTATTTTTATTTCTGTTCAAATTCAGACCCACGTTCATATGAACTTTTTTCTTAGAATCACGCATACAATGCCCCCTCCAAGTTTGTGCACGAGGTTTAGGTATGGCCTGTATATGAATCATGTGTGCATCCTTGAGATATTGAAGAACGAAACCGTAGAAGAACACAACCGTTCATAATGGCATTTTTACCGAGGATTATTAAAAAAAAAAAAAAGAAGAGAGAGGAGAGAGAGAGAGAGAATTACGGCTTGTGCCGTCGATTGGTGGACAGAAGAGGGGGAATAGAGGAATGTTACCTACTGAGGAAGGTGATGCAGGAAGAGCAGCAGCCGCAGAAGCTGGCATCCGTAGAAAGACGTCCGTTTTCACAGCTGTTCACGGTGAGGCAATGAATCGGGGCGCAGATGTTCTCCGGACAAGGCACGAGCGCCGCACCGCTCAAATGCAGCCAATAGCTAAGGACGATCGCCGTGGTGGCAAGGAGGACTTGTCTCATACACGTTGACATTGGACGCCTGCAGGTGGAGAACCAAAGAAAGTGATTGAAGGCAGGAATAAAATCGATTAAAGAGTAACTAGAGCTGAAGCTCAGTCTATAGGGCAGGAGCAAATGAACACCTCCCCCCCCCCCTTTAAGTTTCCCGTAGAATTCTTGGTTTTTAGGAAAGAGACGCTGAATAAAAAAAGGAGTCACGTGAAACGTCAACGAACAAATCGACAAGAATTGATTGCTGTTCAATGCAGAGTCCATTCGACGGTAAATCACGACTAAAAGATCGCCTGCACAACCGTGGCCGCTTTGCATTTATAATATCGAGATTGGGGGGGGGGGGGGGTATTTGAATGAAAAATTCATTCCTAATATGAGATCGTGCGTCAAATAGGAGAAGAAACGCTAAACGTTAAATATGGTCAAAGGTGATGAATGTTATTTCCTACGTGCAGCAAAATTGAGGGGAGCCGAATGAAGGGAGCCCTTCCTCAACTTGTTGCTCTCCATCGTCGTCGTCGAGAATAAATTAGCGGCTTATTTGGTTAATGGATTGGTGGCAAAAGGCGTTAAAGAACGATCGGGCGTGGGAGAACGCTAAGGATCGATACTCGTTTTAAATAGGCAGATTCCTCTTATACTTGTTCTTTTCAGATTGAAATAACAAATTCACAAAATCATCTTCACTTGGCAAGTGCTAATATGGTCAAATTAACCGATATAAGCGTTTAACTTTGTGAAACAAATATCAGATATAGGAAGATAAAATATCGGATAAAAATTAAAGCGCCTAAAGTATTATAACTTGGTCTTTAATTATATTTTTTAAACTCCAGTTTTTAACATAATGGAATGATTATATATAAAATTAAATAAACACAATTGCTTAATCAAATCATTCAAAGTCTTAAGAAAATTAAAGAGAACTTAAAGAAGAAAATTGAAAAAAATTACAAAATTGAGAAATGAATTAAAAATTTTTAGACTAAATTAAAGAAGGCCAACATCGTTATAAATTTTATATAACTTTAAATGAGCGAAATTTAAAACTTATCTGAGAATTTCAAAATAGTATTTCGATTTAAAGTTTAAACTTAATGAAGCATACGAAATGGATTTCTGAAATGCATTTTACAGTATACTTAAATGTAATTCATACCTATCAATCTAGAATGAACTTAAAAATAGTATTGCATATTTAAATTTGAAAATTATAAACAAATATTTTATAATTGCATTAAAACATAATACCGGACTTTCTCTCCGTTGTGAGAGTTAATCTAACGTAAGAAACTACAAATTTATACAATCATATTTTCTTTAATTTCTTGTCGTCCGCAATTTTAATTTTTTAATAATATTGTAACAACAACAGGGAATAACTCGCCAGATAAACCGGAGGGTAGAGCCTCATGTTGTCCTCCAACAGGCCAAAGCCCAAAACAGGGTTAATGAAAAATACATAATAAATAGAATGATAAACTAAATAAAATCAAGGGGGAAAAAAGCCAAGTCGATTAAGAAGGAAGAAAGACAAACCAAAAACAAGAAAAATAAAGCAAAAGCTGAGTCACGAAATTGATTTATGCTATAGATAAAAATAATTAAAGGAATAAATTGAAAAAGGTAATGTCTTGATGAAATGGCACTAAGAGAGTAGCAAGCAGAGATGAGAGAAAGATAAAATTAGAAGAACAATGATAAATGCTTATCTTTGGCGTCAGCTAAATTTACGTCATTAAAATGCTCCAAGTAGTTGTTGACTAATTTAACGATAGGGTTAATTTGGGATAAGTTGGACCTCCACTTTAAGATAGGTTTTATCTTGAAACCGCCTCTGGATTTTCTTAGACTGTGGAAGCTAAAATCATTAATGAGCAAGGGGACAATTAATAATAATAATAATAATAATAATAATAATAATAATAATAATAATAACCAAACTTCAGCGAGACAGAGTGAAGCCCATCTGGTTTTCCTTGCCAGAGTGCTTCCCATGTTTCTTGGCGTTGGCGATGAGTTCAATTTCCAACGGAAACGGAAATGAGATTTCAGATTAAGGAAAGTGGTGGAAAGGGTTGCTTTTTTTTAATGTTAAGTAGAGGGGGATTGAGGGGGTTTGTCATCTCACAGGAAATGATCAACCTCGAACAAAGCAGCGACTTAGTGACCCGGTAGTTAGTTGATGATGGGGTGAACAGTTTTGAGATCCGATAGTTGAGATGGAACGAGCGACTGGAGCACATGTTACGTAATAAAGGCTGTTCTCATTTTGCAACAAGAATAAGAGTAAATAAAAAATAGAAGAATAAAATGCCCTCCGACTCTATCCGGACTCAACGACGCGTCTTATTTCTTAGTTAAGAGGAACCTCCTCGCTTCTCTCTGCCTTTCCTTCTTAAACAGGACGGAAATTTTAATTGCTTTTTAAACAGAAATTATTATTATTATTTTTAACGATTATGTTCTTTCTAAAATTTCAAGATATTAAGGTTTTAAAATCGTAACGATTCTTCGAAAAGAAAATCTTCAAGTGTCGAGACCGACAAATAGTTCAGCTAAATAGAAATCAATTTCTTCTTATATTTCGCTCATATAATTCTAGAATGCGAAACTAACGATTCAAAACCCGTTGGGTTTTCGAACACAAAAATAAAAAACACAAACCAACAATCTATGTCTTCAGCGGGATTCGAAAATTCAACCCAATGCAGCGCCCCAAACCCTAGACCTCTAAGCTGGCTAAAAAATCATATACTGTATGTCTAAATTATATTTATCGAAAACTTAAACTGTTATTGATTTCTTTAATTAACTGAGAAAGGTTTTCTGAATTGACAGTTCTTAACCAATTCAAACCATAACAAATATCAAGCAAAGATCTAATATTGATTATTTGATCTTTCCCGCTTCTTCATTCATTCCTTTGAAAGAAAACAAGCAAATTTCTTAGACTCAAAACGAATCTTCGTATAAAAAAGCATATATACTTATAATAACAATTATAATCGCACCATCAAGACTCCAGCAAACCATTGTTTGAAATATTGTTTACTGTTTAAATTCGCAAAGTTTTTAATTGTTTGCAATTTGTTTCGTGCAGGAAGATTCGTATATTCAATTATTTAACTGAGATTTAATAGTTAATTTTTAAACAGTTCCTTTCGAAATAATCAAATGAAACGACTCACCTTTTTTTTTTTTTTAATTCTTCAAGTGGTTTGACGGTCGTCGGATCAACGTGGAGACCGAGATGTGCAATCGTCGACCGAGAGGGGAAACGAATAGGGAAAAGAAAAAAGAAGAAGCCGAATAAATAATAGGGAAAGTCACTGAAAGGGCTGGCCAGATCTTTCCGAAGTGGAAAGGAAAAAGTGATTCCCCTGTATTGCCTATTAAATAGGAGGTCGTGACCTCTGCTCAGTTCCGCAGACCTAAATCACGTTGAAAAGTAAGGTCATTGACGAAATTCACGTAGGTAATTGTTTTATCGCAGTTTGCCGTGTAAAGGGTTTTCATATTCAAATATAGCTAGATAAACGTATTTCAGTGGAATGGAATGGCTAAAAGAAGAAAACAAGAGAAATTGTTTCTAAAAATAGAAAACAGTATAATTAATATTAATTCATTTTGACACTAGACAAACCGTAGGAAAAAATAAAGAAAATCTAGTCATATTAGAATCAAAAATAATAAATCTTGACGAGTAAATTCTCAAACGAAGAGAAGACTACGCAATAGGTTCACTGCTCATCGTTCATCTACTTTAATCCGACCTCGTTGGTTTCGTAGTTTTCTTTCATTCTTTCTTCATTTTTTTTTTCCTTTTACCTTTTCATCTTCTCTATTTACTTTATTCTCTTCCCCTCCTCTTCCTTTCTTCACTCTACAGGAAGAAAATCAGCGGCGTTGTTTATCAACCAATTTTTCTTGGAAGAAAGTAAGGCAGGAGGTTGTTGGCGGGCGAAAGCTCAAAGACGAGCATCACTTACTAGGGGAGGAAAATATGAATTGTTGAGTAACGGTATCAGGTACGACAAAAATAAAATAAATTTGCTTAATAAAAAGCTATTCTCGAAAATTATATAAAAACCGATGGCTTTTAAATACATACAGCAGATCAATCGGACGCTATTAATCTAAGACATATGAAATAGAGTTTATTTGAGTTTTAAACTTAACAATAAAAAGAAATACTGAAAAAGACATTCTTAAAAGGCATTTTCATGTTCCTGTAGAATTTCTATGAAAATTAAGCAATAACCAGTTGGAGACGCAAACCAGTGTTTGCATCAACCTGTACATTTTCATTGGACGGCGCAAATAACTGAAATATTTCAGGATAAAACGGTTTTACGTATGAAAGATGCTATAAACAGATAAATAAGCAATGCAGGTGAAAGCTTGTTATAAGCGCCCTAATTTTACATTGACAAGCAAAAGAAATAAATTACTAATTCAAAATGGTTGAAGGTAAACATTGGAATTTAGGTTCATAAATTTTTTTGTTGAACGTTAATTTAAGAGATATTTTAAAAAATAGTTTAATTCTCAAAATACAGTAATAATATATAAATTTAAGATCTTAAAAATAGTCCGAGCAATTTTCTGAACTTGAATAGAGTAATACCAACGAAATTTTGCGCTTAGGATAAAAATGCATCTGAGATATCCTTCCTTCGAAAATGAAATATCAATTATCATTAACCGAATTATAATTAAATGTCAGTTATATGTTAAAAGAACTGCATGTTTATTTAAAAAAAAGTCATCACAGAAGGTCAAAAGAAGAAAAATGTCACTGACAAAACTAACAAAGATTACAGTGGACTGTCAGTTTCATCTACTTGAATTTTTTTTATCATTGTCAAACAATGCTTTATCTTCAAAATTTGCAAAAATATGCTACAGCAATTTTGATTATTTTAATTCAAACTTTTAAATTTAAAAACATTGGGTATGAATTAAAAGCAATTAGTAAAAGATTCCTCCAAATATAAACATAATATAGTTTATTAACCCAACCAAGGAAAAAGAAAAAAAAAACCAAAAAAAAAACCTTAGGTTAATTGTTGTTAGGTTAATTTTTTTTTTTTTTTTTTTTTTTTTTTTCCTTGGTTGGGTTAATAAAGTATAGTATGTTTATATTTGGAGGAATTTTTTACTAATTAATTCAAACTTATCGCAGATGTTAACTGAAATTTTAAGATATAATCTTAATTTTAATCGAATATTTTAAACTGATACTGATATTGCATCTAATATTTTACAGCAGATGCCTCCTCCATTTTTCCCAATCTACCGGAAAACACTAAAATTTCCATTTTTGCTGACGAAACTCAAAAGTTCTAAGCGACATTAGCACTAGGATATCTATATAAGATGGACTCAGCGATATAGTCTTTATAAGCTTCCAAATGTATTTTAGATTTATAATCAGACTTATGCGATAACCCTTCATATTGGCGGTAATTTATGTTAATGAAGGCATTTCATTTTAGAGTTCTTATCAATAAAAAGGCAAGCTATTGCAGGCCAAAGGATTTAATTAAATATTACAAAAAGATAAAGGCAAATTTCAAATATTTACAGGGTTTCTGAAAAAGAATGACAGCATTTTGTGATTTTATATCTTTTTATTGGATGACACAGGAATGTTAATTTTTTAACAAAAATTCTCAAAAAATTCATATGCGCTTTTTACCTTTATTAAAATTGTCTAAAAATTGCGCTGAACACTAATAACAGTCCTAAATTCCGTGAACGGGAATACACCATGGTAGAGAGGGCGCACACGAATTTCGTTCGCGACTGAAGACCTTGAATAGAAATAGAGACCCTTCTATTCGCAACTCGGCTCCTATCTACCAAAATTACATAGTTTCTGGGAGAACATCGCCCGTTAGTCGCTCCAATTTAGGAGCGTGTACATCTATTAGTTTCGGATATACACGGTGTGTCTAACAAGTTCGGCGAATGGTGTCATATCTGAACGCAACTTGGCGCACATGCTTACACAGTATTGTGGTAAGAATTTCGTATTCATGGTACAACCAACCGCAACCAGTGGACCAAGATCAAATCCTGAGAAACAAGACCGGACTGTCACAACTTCCATATCCGAACTTCACTTCCACTGCCATTGTCGAACTACATTTGGGGACAACACACTCGCGTAGATGTCATCATCCTTTTGACTGGAAACAACGCACGATTCAATTTTCTTTTTAAAAATGAGAAAAATTAAGATCAAGCTTTTTAATCAAGAAAATTATACATATAATTAAATGACCTTATTATTGTAATGATTACTAGATAAAATATGTGTGTATTTTGATTTATACAGAATCAAGAAAAATTCGAATAATAATAATGGATATCTACGGCATATTCAACATTTTTACGGTAAACATAAGCAATTATTTGATTTATTATATTGTTATCTTTAAAGGAGTAATAAAGAAGTTAATTTTTTTCATAACCAGTGTAGCCTACTTACTCGTTTCAGCTTTTATTGATTATGTTGGTTTGGTTTGGTTTGTTTGGTATTAACGTCCTTTTCAACTGCCATGGTCATTCAGGACGGCGTTATAGGGGCCGCAAATTTTGCCTCGCAAGGGTTCTTTAACGTGCAGCCGGCAAACAACTACACGTTACCAACGGCTTTACATCCCTTCCGAAGGAAGTGCGTGATCTCAGGATTTTCCCCCTGAAAAAAATCGTCGTCGTCCTCGGCCGGGGTCGAACCCGCGTCCTCGGGCATCAGAGGCGATCACGCAACCACTGAGCACCGAGGCCGATTTATTGATTATGTAAAGATTTTCTTTACTAGGAGAATAAACTTTTAGCATATTGAACGCTTAAATATTCATAACGGAAAGAGTTTATTCGTTTCTTTTAAATCCTTCTGTTTAATTTGTCCTCTTTTAATTTATTAATAAGCGAAATAGTTTAGAAATTAAAACATCGTTGAGATCTATTATATATTAACTTTTCTTTCAATATGTATAACAGTGAAAATTAAATATTGTATGAGCCAACGGATGAAATAAACTTGATCGTAATTTAACTATCCCAATGGAAATTATCGTTAAGATCTAACTAACTTCGGAGCAGATAAAGCATTGACCTTCAAACGGTGCTCAAATCAACTCCCATAATAGCTGTAAAATTGGCTCAAAGACATGAGACATGTATAATTAATGCAAATTTTATTCATTAAAGTAATTAAGATTGCAGATTGGACGAGGTTATTAATGGTGCTTAAAGCACAACAGAGGTGTCAGTATAATGCACAAAAGCATCGAAAGTATTTTATCTATATTCATTTTCTTCAACATTTTATAAATGCAACTTCTCCTTGTATCTATAAATAATACATATAACTGGTAGAACAATTTAATGAGGTCAAATTTATAATATCTTCCTTCGTTAGAGTATGAACAGGGCAAAAAAAATTATTTTGCATATTAACTACAGAAGAAAGAAAATATTTACAATGTTTCTTAAAGTAGTCAATGTTCAAGCCTCAATTTCTTTAAAATGTTTGCAAAGAG
Organism: Rhysida immarginata; assembly: GCA_023313115.1. Taxonomy (NCBI): domain Eukaryota; kingdom Metazoa; phylum Arthropoda; class Chilopoda; order Scolopendromorpha; family Scolopendridae; genus Rhysida; species Rhysida immarginata. The sequence continues at coordinate 331,530 of JAHWFO010040816.1, forward strand.
TAATTTTCCGTCCAGCACTGTAATAACGAATTAAGATTTTCAGCGTAGGCTGTTAAAAATATACTTTCTAATATTCGCAAAATTCATTATAAGATTCCATCAAAATGACAATGAAATATAGAAACATACGAAATAATTTTTAAGCATCATATTAGATATATTCAATATTCCAAATTAAGTACCGAAAGATGCTTTCGGATATCAGTGTGGGGAAACGTGTCTGTCTGTCTGACTGTAACTCAAACTCCTCCGAGGCTATGGAATATTTTAAAAATCTGTTTTCGTGAATCGATGAGTATGGTTCATGGCACGAACATATCACAAATATTATCTAAAATGGTTCATTGGCACGTGCACAAATGATACCTCTATTTTCCCGCCAAGCAATTTTCAATGGGAAGATATATTAAGTAATATATCAAACAAATCGTAATGACGAGATAGAAGTGGTTATTCAATACTATTTTCGTCAGTCGATGAATATGGTATATAGCACGAACCAATCACAAATATTATCTAAATCGGTTCAATAGCACTTGCACAAATGGTACCTTCACTCAGCAATTTTCAATGGAGAGAGGTATTAAGTAATATGTCAAACAAATCGTAATGACGAGATACAAGCGAATGTAAATTACTATTTCGGCCAATTTTGAAAATGGTTGTAATCTAAACATTGTCACGTGCTCTAATGGTACCCTTATGACACCCTCAAAAATTTTCAATGATAAGATATGGCATGTAATATATAAAACGACTTGGAATGAGAAGCCATGAATGAATATAACGTAAATTATTGATAGTCCAAATTGGTTTCAAGGAACCTGGTTTAATGGAACCATTCTGGTTTAGTGGAACCATGATGGTTTATTGGAACTTTCAATGCTAAAATATGGCATGTAATATATCAAACGACTTGGAATGAGGTGTCATGAATGAATATAACGTAAAATTAATGATAGTCCACTTTGGTTTCAAGGAACCTGGTTTAGTGGAACCATGATGGTTTATTGGAACTTTCAATGATAAAATATGGCATGTAATATTACAAACGACTTGGAATGATGATTCATTAATGAATATGACCTAAAATTAATGATAGTCCAAATTGGTTTCAAGGAATCTGGTTTAGTGGAACCATTTTGGTTTAGTGGAACCATTCTGGTTTAGTGGAACCATTATGTTTCATTGAAACTTTCAATGCAAAAATATGGCATGTAATATATCAAACGACTTGGAATGAGGTGCGATGAATGAAAATGACGTTAAATTAATGATAGTCGACATTGGTTCAAAGGTACGTGGTGTAATGGTATCTTTATGGCCCATTAGAAACTTACAATGTTAACATAGGGCTGTTTAAAAATATAGTTCCGCGAATGGTTTAGTTTAACATTTCGGTACTTGGTTATGTCATTCCTTAATGGTTTATTAAGTATCGAAAGGTTCTTTATGCTATCAGTGTGGGGAAACGTGTCTGTCTGTCCGTCTGTCCGTCTGTCTTTAACTCTAACTCCTCCGAGGCTATCAAAGATTTTAAAAATCTGTTTTCGTCAGTCGATGAATACGGTTCATTGCATGAACCAGTTATAAATATTATCTAAATCGGTTCATTGGTACGTGCACAAATGGTACCTCTATTTTCCCGCAAAGCAATTTTCAATGGGAAGGTAGTTTAAGTAATATATCAAACAAATTGTCATGACGAGATAGAAGCGGATATAAATTACTATTTTCACCAATTAATAAATATGGTTCCGGGAATGAACCATTTTGAAAATTGTTGAAATCGAAACAATGGCACGTGCTCTAATGACACCATTTTGACACCCTCAAATTTTTTCAATGATAAAATATGGCATGTAATATTACAAACGACTTGGAATGATGTGTCATGAATGAATATGACCTAAAATTAATGATAGTCCAAATTGGTTTCAAGGAAGCTGGTTTACTGGAACAATTCTGGTTTAGTGCAACCATTATGGTTCATTGAAACTTTCAATGCTAAAATATGGCATGTAATATATAAAACGACTTGGAATGATATGTCATGAATGAATATAACGTAAAATTAATGATAGTCGACATTGGTTCAAAGGTACGTGGTGTAATGGTACCTTTATGGCTCATTAGAAACTTATAATGTTAACATAGGGCTGTTTAAAAATATAGTTCCGCGAATGGTTTAGTTTAACCTTTAGGTACTTGGTTATGTCATTCCATAATGGTTTATTAAGTACCGAAAGGTTCTTTATGCTATCAGTGTGGGGAAACGTGTCTGTCTGTCTGTCTGTCCGTCTGTCTGTCTGTCTCTAACTCCAACTCCTCCGAGGCAATAAAAGATTTTCAAAATCTGTTTTCGTCAGTCGATGAATATGGTTCATGGCACGAACCAGTTATAAATATTATCTAAATCGGTTTATTGGCAAGTGCACAAATGGTACCTCTATTTTCCCGCCAAGCAATTTTCAATGGGAAGATAGCTTAATTAATATATCAAACAAATCGTAATGACGAGATAGAAGCGGATATAAATTACTATTTTCGCCAATTAATAAATATGGTTCCGGGAATGAACCATTTTGAAAATTGTTGAAATCGAAACAATGGCACGTGCTCTAATGTTTTCAATGATAAAATATGGCATGTAATATACCAAACGACGTGGAATGATGTGCCATGAATGAATATGACCTAAAATTAATGATAGTCCAAATTGGTTTCAAGGAATCTGGTTTAGTGGAACCCTTTTGGTTTAGTGGAACCATTCTAGTTTAGTGGAACCATTATGGTTCATTGGAACTTTCAATGCTAAAATATGGCATGTAATATATCAAACGACTTGGAATGAGGTGTCATGAATGAATATAACGTAAAATTAATGATAGTCCAAATTGGTTTCAAGGAACCTGGTTTAGTGGAACCATTGCTAAAAGATAACGAAATATTAAAAGATTTAAAAACAGAATTGAGACCTTTGATTAATGATTTATTGTAAGGTAAGGATATGACTCTCCCTCTATTTTTAGTCCGGTTGAGGGTAGTGAATTCGTCCATGAACTTCTTTAACTTCCTCTTCCTGACCAAATCGGTGATGATACGTGTGCTATAGCTATTTTTAACTGCAATATTCTGGATCAAGGAAATTTCTCTTTTGAATGAGGATTGAGCTAGTGGTAGATTAATAGCTCTGTCAATCATCGAAATGAAAGTGGACATTTTTTGATTCCAAGCATGGCTGGAATCGCTTGGTATGTAATTCAAACCGTTCGTAGGCTTTTGGTATACCTCAAATGACAGTGAATCATGGTTTCTGATGACTAGGATGTCAAGAAACGGCAACCTTTGATTGTTTTCCAACTCAAAAGTGAATTGAACGGACGGAAAATAACTATTAATATGTTGGACAAAAGTGTTGACATCGCAAGCATTGGTGTCAAAAATTGTGAAGACATCGTCCACGTATCTGTACCAACAATCGGGAAAGTAAAAACCGGAATTCTTCAGGATATCCTCGAAACTTTTAAGAAATATTTCAGCCAAAATAGGGCTAAGGCAAGAGCCCATCGGTGTACCGCCCACCATTTTGTAAACTTTCCCATTGTATTTAAAAATATTATTATTGGTGCATAACCTTGTTAGACTTAAACATTCGTTGCGTATGTTTTCAGAAACTTTGTTCTTATTCAAAATATCAGTTAAAAGGTTTTTAAATCTTTTAATATTTCGTTATCTTTTAGCAATCGAAACCAGACCAGGCATTTATTACCTAACCCAAAGGACCAGATTCCACCACTACAGAAATCAGGAATATACGAAGCCAGATGTTCCCAATGCCCCATGATGTACAAAGGACAGACTTTCCGTAATATTGAAACAAGATTCGAAGAACACATGAGACACACAAGATATGGTAGAGGGAATCAGTCATCCATAGCCAAACACTCTCTAGATACCGGGCATGAATTCTTATTAAACAATGTAAAACTTATTGAGTCAATAAACAAGAAACACCTTCTGGACGCCTTCGAAAGCTTAGCCGTTCAAAAAACCAGATAAAAAATTGTTACTAAACTTAGATAGGGGCTCTATTAGCGAATCACCATTGATCAAATGGGCGACGCACTTACCCAATCAATAAATTTCAGTTGGATTTTTTTGTCTTGATTGGCTTCCGTTCGTTATAAATACTCAGCATGTTCTATTCCAAGTCAAGATATTCTTAAGGAATATGGCTGCCATCCCGACGTTGCTTACTGTACAGAGGACAACAATCAACGTGTTGAAGACATCACCAGATGTATTAACAGTGCCATAGAAGCTAGTAAGTATCCATCAGTGAATATACCTCCTCATCGAATCCAACTCACTCCTGGAATCCAACGCCTAATTTCTGAAAGAAACAGGACTCGTAGACTACGGCAACGCTATCGTGAACCCTGGCTCAAAACCAAGTATAACAGGCTAGTGCGAAGAGTCCAAGAGGATATAAAAGAGCTTCGCGACGCTAGATGGAATGAAAAACTCAAAAGCTTGTCGGCTCGCGACAATTCCATTTGGAGTATGGTCAGAGTTTTACAGAAGAGGAAGAATGATACGCTTCCTCCACTACGTACTCCACAAGGTGAGTATGTCCAAACTGATCAGGACAAGGCCCAAGTTATTGAATCTGCAGTTTGTTACTCCTACCAACAATAAGCCCGAGAGCCAAATCATGTCTCAGCGTGTGGAAGAAGATATTGTCATCTTTGATGAAGTCCCGCAGCATTTAACGAAGTACAACATCGAGGCTGGAGAGATCGCCAACATCATAAGTAAACTGAAAAAGAAGAAGGCTCCAGGAAAAGACAAGGTTAGTAATAACGCCCTTATGAATCTCCCAAAGAACTTCATTGACTTTCTCACCAATATCATTAGCGATTGCTGGAAATTTTCATATTTCCCTGTGGCTTGGAAGAAATCTATTGTGTTGAGTATCCCCAAGCAGGGGCAAAATCCTGCAATTCCGGCGAGTTACCGACCTATTAGCCCGCTACCCACGATGTCCAAGGTGTTGGAGAGAACGATCCTCGTCAGATTCCAAGATCACTGTCTAACAAATGACCTTTTTCGGGAAGAGCAGTTTGGCTTTCGTGCTGCCCACTCTTGTCCGATGCAGATATGGAGGCTCGTTGAAGACCTCAGCACCCCCCTGAACCTATCCAGGTACTGTGGGGTGGTATTTCTCGATGTCAGTAAAGCTTTTGACCAAGTGTGGCATGAGGGCCTTGTCTACAAAATGATCAGAGACGGGTTCCCTGCCGATTTGATTTTGATGGTGAAATCCTTTCTTGACGGCAGATCCTATCAAGCCAAAGTTGGAGAAGATCTTTCCACACCCCGTGTTGTAAAGGCCGGTGTCCCTCAGGGTTCTGTCTTCGGGCCTGTGCTATTTAATTACTTTGTACATGATTTCCCGAAACCCGTTAATTGTAATCTGTATTTTTATGCGGATGACACTGCCATTATGACATGGGCACACCAGCCGGCTCACGTTATCACTCGGCTGCCGTGTGCCGTGAGGCAGTTCGAAGACTGGTTTAACTGCTGGAAGTTGAACCTTAACGTCGGAAAGTGCAAGGCTTTGTACCTCAATAGGAAGCTCAAGCATCCCCCAGATTCTCTTGTTCTGTTCAATAAGAAACTGGACTGGGTGGACAACTACAAGTATCTGGGAGTCATCATTGACTCAAGACTCTCATGGAACCAGCATATGTCCAATGCTCTGAATAAAGCGAAGAGGGCTAAGTACAGTATCATAGCTCTCATGGGTCGCAACAGCGCCCTCAGCATTGACAACAAGCTACTTCTGTACAAATCGATTATCCGGACCATACTCCTCTATGGCATGCCTGCGTGGGCGACTATCTGTAAAACCAGATGGAGTGAATTACAGTCATTCCAGAATGTTACCCTGAGGACCATTGCCCAGCTGGACAGAAGGACGGTGAAAAACCAATCCATCCACTTGGATTTAAACATGGCCCATATCGGAAAGTTTATACAGGATCTCCTTTTGACTATGATACAGAAGATGACGACTCACGACAAGAAGCTTGTGAAAGGGATACTGAAGAACTCAATGAAAATGAACTGGCATACGAAGTATCGTAAGCCGAGGCACGTTCTTGACATCAATTTTGAAGATATTAGCAACGTCTCTTTCCCAGACTACTGGAAGATGTGATAATCTTCTTTCTCCTTGTATTTTTTTTATTTCGTTTGTTTTTTGTTTCTGACAATCGTCAATCTTATTTTCTTTTTTGTATAATATGGAAGACCGCTTGGGTTGGTTAGGCTTCTTGACTACCTCAGTGTATTTCATTTGGAGTTTATTCTGGTTGGATGAGCTTTGTGAAACGCTGCTTTCGTCCCATCCTAACAAATGTACACTTCACTGCTCGATTGTCGATTGTCGATTCCAAGTCAGTTCTCTCAAGTTCTCTCGAGGGGCTCCTTGGCTGCTGAAAGATGAAAGTTCATTTTATTTTCGGTCTTTTTCTTTTTATGTGTGTTCAATTCCTGTTTCGTTGTGGAAAAAGAGTTTTATTTTATTCTTAAGTTAATCATCTGCATTATCCACATAAGATTTTTAGACAATTTATAGAGAAGGATGTTTGTTTGTTTGTTTTTTATACAAATCTACAGTTTTATTCTGATCTTGATAAAATTTCGCATACATGACCTTCAAAGCATGAGGAAGGTCACTGTCGACCTCAGATTTCGAAAAAATAATAATTATTGATAAAAAATTGATATTCATGGTTATGGCAGGGCATATTAATGAGAAATATCTCATGACCAAGAATGTAAGACAAAGTTTTTGCAACAATAAGTATCAACAATGGTATCAACACGCAATTCACAAACACTCTGCACGGACCAACAATATATATCTCATGACCAACAATGCAAATAAAAGTTAGTGCAACAATAGATATAAACAATGGTGTCAACACGCAATTCACAAACACTATGCAAGGATGAACAATATATGTCTCATGACCAACAATGCAAGGCAATATTTGTGCAATATAGAATTCAATGCATACAATTCCTGTTATTCAGGCCTTTCTTATAAAAGAGAATTCTTAGTATTTAACAATTTCTAGAAGATCTTTAAAAATGATCAGTAACTGGAGATAATGAGTTAGCAGACTATTGAGAAATAGTGAAAGACGATAGAGGAAGCAGTCCTTTAGCTCCGTGCTGTATTGAGCAAACGGTAAGCAAGTAAAAAGAAGAATCGGCGGCCGCTAGACTACCAAAGTGATGAATGGCCAATTTTTGCTTCAAGACTTCGAACGAAGAAAGGAAATTGTAACAACATTAAGTGTACATCTAAAGTAAGATTACGTGAGTAAAAATTTATTTAGATTAGAAGGCATCCTTGGAGAGGTCCATCCATTTTGAGCCTTTAAAAACTTTTTTTTCGATAAATCAAGTCCCGGTATATCACCTAGAACGGACTTTTTCAGTGAAGAGGTAAATTCCTGTCTTTCGGATTTTTCTTAGAATGGATACTCCCTTCGCTCTATATTGTAGTGATTGAGTTATTATTTAACCAATTTGGAGGTTTAATTTAGCTTTTTGAGGCTGTTCTGTTTACCTACAAGTGTAATTATCCCGGGCAACGCCGGCTCCTCTGCTAGTCTTAATAGTCTTGTTTGTGGGTTTGTGGGTTTGTTTGTTTGTTTTTTATACAAATCTACAGTTTTATTCCGATCTTGATAAAATTTCGCATACATGACCTTCAAAGCATGAGGAAGGTCACTGTCTACCTCAGATTTCGAAAAAATAATAATTACTGATAAAAAATCGATATTCATGGTTATGACTGGGCATATTAATGAGAAATATCTCATGACCAACAATGCTAGATAAAGTTTTTGCAACAATAAGTATCAACAATGGTATCAACACGCAATTCACAAACACTCTGCACGGACCAACAATATATGTCTCATGACCAACAATGCAAGGCAAAGTTTGTGCAATATAGAATGCAATGCATACAATTCCTGTTATTCAGGCTTTTTTTTAGAAAAGAGAATTCTTAGTACTTAACAATTTCTTGAAAATCTTTAAAAATGATCAGTAACTGGAGATAATTAGTTAGCAGACTATTGAGAAAGAGTGAAAGACGATAGAGGAAGCACTCCTTTAGCTCCGTACTGTATTGAGCAAATGGTAAGCAAATAAATAGAAGAATCGGCGACCGCCAGACTACACAAAGTGATGAATGGCCAATTTTTGCTTCAAGACATCGAAAGAAGAAAGGAAATTGCAACAACATCAAGTGTACATCTAAAGTAAGCTTACGTGAGTAAAAAATTATTTAGACTAGAAGGCATCCTTGGAGAGGTTGTGAGCATCTAGGTTGTGAGAGGTTGGAACTAAAAGGCATCCATTTTGAGCCTTTAAAAATTTTTTTTTCGGTAAATCAAGTCCTGGTATATCAACTAGAATGGATTTTTTCAGTGAAGAGGTTAATTCCTCTCTTTAGGATTTTTCTTAGAATGGATAGTCCCTTCGTTCCATATTGTAGTGATTGAGTTATTATTTAACCAATTTGAACGTTTAATTTAGCTTTTTGACGTTGTTCTGTTCACTTACAAGCGAATTATCCCAGGTAATGTCGGGTCCTCTGCTAGTTTCATTATATAATAGATTAAATAATCAAATTTCAAAAATCTCAAATGTTAACATCTAAGCAAAAATTGGAAATCTTTATATATATATATAATTCTTCTGTGCGTGTGTATGTGACTGAACTCCTCCTAAACGGCTGGACCGATTTTGATGAAATTTTTTGTGTGTGTTTAAGTGGATTCGAGAATGGTTTAGATTCACAATTTGATCCACTACAAAATGTTATTTTATTGGTTTAAGGAGTTTAAATGATTGTTTAAATTTAAAATGAATTTAGTCTCCTTATAATGGGGAAAATCGTGAAATAATAAAAACAAAATTAAAATTAAAGTCACCAATCTTGAAGAAACTTGGGAGATGAAAGAAAACTCAAGGATGTAGTCTATTGAAGATGTTGTTGATGGTAGAAATAAAACCAGTCTATTGAGGATGTAGATGAAGTTCTTGTGTAGATAATGTTGATAGGGGAAAACGATGATCTTGAGGTACAGATGAAATTTTGAAGGGTTGATCCAAATTTTTGGGATAAATTTCATATAAAAACGTTTCGAGAATTTTTTTCTCATCATCAGTTGATTAAATATTTGAATGTTGAAAACAGTTTAAATAAGAATGTAACAATTGATATAAAGGTGGTGAAGCTAAGTTGATTGTAATTGTTGGTTATGATTGTTGGTTATTGTATATTAGGGTGATTGTTGTTAAAAAGTAGTGTCCATTTATTGTTTATTTCTATTGATGGTTTGGCTAAATTTTTGTTATTTGTAATGATATTTATTGTTTCTTTAATTAGTCTTTTTTATAATTTTCTTCTTTTCCAATGATTTTTGTGTTATCCCAATCTGGTGTGTGGTTTTCTTTGATACAATGATTTACTAAATGGTTGATTTTGTCTTTGTGGCGAAGTGCTCTTTCATGTTCTTTTAATCTTATTTCTAATTGTCGTTTGGTTTGACTTGTGTAGATATGTTCACAATTTTTACATGGTATTTGATAAATTATATTTCTAGTGTTCCATTTTTCTTTATTATTTTGACATATTTCTTTGAAATTGATATTTGTGTTATTATTTTGATTGATTGTTGTTTTTAGGTTGGTGGTGGTTATTAATGTTTTAGTAATGTTATTTGTTATTTTTGGTATGATTTTTATGTTTAGTATTTCTTCTAATATTTTTTTCTGTTTGTGGAAAATTTTATTATTGTATTGTATTGAATATCTTTTTTGTTGTTCTTGTAGAATTGGTATAGTTTTGTTGTATTGTTTGTAAACGCATCTATTAAAATTTTGTCTATTAAAGTTATTGGATATTTGTTTTTTAATAGGTTCAGTTTAAGTTTTTTTAAGTTTGTAGGAATATATTTCGGGGATGTAAGATTTTTTATTCTTTGTAAATATTGTTTAATAGTGTTAATTTTTTGGTGTGTGGGTTGTTGTGATAAGTAATGTGGTATGTTGTTATCTTTTGTTGGTTTTTCATATATCTCAAAATCTAGATTATTTTCATTTTTTATAATGTTTATATATAAAAATGTGATATGGTTGTTGGTCATGTTGTTGTGTGTAAATTTTAAAGGATATCGTTCTTAAAGAATAATCATTAGTTGTTCTGTGAGGGTTTTTAATGGAA